>OU015743.1:119057649-119140729 GCA_907169655.1 Acomys percivali
TGTTATTGAGTTGTGATGACAGAATGATAGTCATTATTTTCTTCCTCCTCCTCCTCCTTCTCTTTTTCCTTTTTCTTCCACCTCCTCCTCCTCATCATCATTCTTCTTCTTCTTCTTTCCCTTTTCCTCCTCCTCATCCTTCTTTCTTCTCCTCCTTTCTGTTAAGTGTTGCATGGCAGCACTTCCTACATTAAAATATTTTATTTTTAAAATAGGTGTTTGGGAACTGAAGAAATGGCTCAGCAATTAAGAGCACTTATTGCTCTTGCACAGGACCCAGGTTCCGTTCCTAGCACCCATTTGATGGTTCACAATTCCAATTCCAAGGGATCCTATAACCTCTTTTGACTTCAATGGGCACATGTGACACACATATGATGCACACCTGTACATGCAGACAAAATACTCACATAAAATAAATAAGCCCAAAACAAATTTTAAAAACTTGTCTGTGATTAATAAATCTACATATTATCTCACTCCATTTAATGAGAATATATTTTTAATTTTAAAATTATGTATGTATGCATGCATGCATGCATGTATGTATGTATGTATGTGTATCATGGCTCTAGCATGGTGATGGTCAGAGAATGACTTGTGGGAGTCAGTTGTCTCTTCTCACCATGTAGTTCTGGAGATTGAACTCAGGTTGTCAACCTTGCCCACAGGTGACCCTAAATCGTGAATCTCTCACCAGCTTCAAATGCAAACCTCTTCCATGGGCTGTAATGTAGCACTACTTCCTCAAGGTGGCGGTGTCAGAGCTCTTAAACAGCACTGTGTTATTTTTTTTCTGCATTCTCTGCAGTGCGTTATTCCTAACAAACATTTATGTATTATTGTTTTGTCTTTGACCTGGAATGACATTGACAGTCACCTGAATTCCAAAGAAAGCAATGTGTCTCATAGCTCTTTTTGAATGTCATATTTAAATAATTCCCCTGACGGGGAGGGATCACGGGAAGGTTTCTGCCTGCACATTTTCAGTTCCCTGCTACTGTGCTTCATAAATCATTTCCCACTTATATTAATAACAACAATCAAATGGCATCGAGTGCTATTTCTTGAGCACATTGCACAAGTTGGGTACACTCCCACATCTTCACATACATCAGTCACGTACTCTCCCCCTCATCTCCCCCCCCCCACACACAGGGTTTCTCTGTGTAGCCTTCGCTGTTCTGGACCCACTTTGTAGACCAGGTTGGCCTCGAACTCACAGCGATCCGCCTGCCTCTGCCTCCCGAGTGCTGGGATTAAAGACGTGCGCCACCACACCGGGCCACGTACGCACTCTTGTGGAACTGTCATTCTTCCCATTGTACAGGTGAGAAGACAAGATAGGGAAAAAGACAGTTTGCCACAGTTGTAGTTAATATCTGCCAGAGCCTGAGTTCAAACCCACCCTCTCTTTACAAATCAGTAAGGGCATAAAAACCAACTACACCAAAGTAAACAAATGGGTTAAAGAAATTGTTTTGTTCGTTTACATAACAAACATATCAATTACAATAGTAAAAAAATGTAGCTGAATGAGTATTTCCTGAGGTTTACTTGAAAGTTTCATTTACAACTGAATAATATCCCAGTGTGTACATGAGCCACATACTCATAACCTATTTATCTAGTGCTGGGCGTCTGCACTGTTTCCATTGCCTGCCTGGCTACTGACAATAAGGCAGCAGCCCTCCTGGTGGCACCTGTAATCCCAGCACTTGTGGAAGCAGAAGCAGGCTGATCTCTGTGAGTTCGAGGCCAGCCTGGTCTACAAAGGGAGTCCAGGACACCCAGGGCTACACAGAGAAACCCTGTCTCAAAAAACAAAAAACCAAAATGGGGAAGAAAAAACTAAAAGGCAGCAATGAACATGGATGGGCAGGTATCTCTACAGTGGGATTTGGAGCCCTGTAGGAGTATGCCCAGGAGTGCTATAGCTAGGTCTGGATTTAGCTTTTTGAGGAAATGCTATGCTAATTTCCATACTAGCGACACCATTTTGCACTCCCACCAACAGTGAATGAGTGTTCCCCTTTCCCCACATCCATGCCTCACTTGTTGTCTTTTTATTGTTAATCTTTGTCATTCTGACTGGGGTAACAAAGTCTCTAAGCATTTTTTAATTTCCATTTCCATAATGGCTAAGGATATTGAATAGTTTTTTTTTTTTTTTTAATGATCTTTTGGCCATTTGTTTTCCTTTTGAAAATGCGGTTCAGTTCCATACGCTAGGCTGATTTTTGTTGTGGGCCTTCCTACATCAGTCCTTAACGGAGGGTTGCCCCACCACATGCCCCCAGGCCAATCTGAGGAAAGCAGCTCCTCAGTGGGGCGGGGTGTCTGTTTCTCAGCTGACTCAAGCTTGTGGCAAGTTCTCTTCTTGCTGAATATGAGGTGGTTGCTTGTTTATTTATTATTTAGTCTGAACACCAGACCCTTTCAGACACATGATCCTCTTAATCTATAGACTACATTTTTGCCCTTTTAATAATGTCCTTTGAAGCATAAACATTTTTAATTTTGATAAAGATCCAATGTACCTTTTCCTTGGTTTCTTGTGCTTTATTGTTATAGAAATAAACATATATTTCACCCAATCCAAAGTCATGAAGATTCATCCCTAAGTCTTCAATCTGAGAAGTTACCACTTTGTTCACGTGCTTCTGTCTTTGACCTGTTTGAGTTAGCTTTTGTCTGGCCCACAGGAGGCAGGTGTCCCGCTATCTTCTTTTCCAGGCAGAGACCCAGTGGTTCCATCACTCTCTCTTGAAAGACTATTCTTTTTTCCATTGAATCCTCTTGGCATCCTGTCAAGGTCAAAGTCAAATGGCCATATGGGAACTTTTCCCATGGGTACACAGCTGTCCTCCCCTGCTTTATGTCTCAGGGATGGTCTTCCAGTATGATGCTGTTCAGTGAACAGGCTTTACTCTCCAGCATCTGCCCAGATGAGAGTAGTACTTTGATCCATGTTTTTTTTTTCTCTTTTTTTTTTTATTAATTTATTCTTGTTACATCTCAATGGTTATCCCATCCCTTGTATCCTCCCATTCTTCCCTCCCTCCCATTTTCTCCTTATTCCCCTCCTCTATGACTGTTCCTGAGAGGGATTACCTCCCCCTGTATATGCTCATAGGGTGTCAAGTCTCTTCTCAGTGACCTGCTGTCCTTCCTCTGAGTGCCACCAGGTCTCCCCCTCCAGGGGACATAGTCAAATGTGAGGCACCACAGTACGTGAGAAAGTCATATCCCTCTCTCCACTCAAGTGTGGAGAATGTTCTGTCCATGGGCTAGATCTGGGTAGGGGTTTAAAGTTTACCACCTGTATTGTCCTTGGCTAGTTTGAGCAGGACCCCTGGGCTGATCCATGTTTTTTACCTGCCAAGTAGCATGAGTAGGTGACTGACATGCTCTGCTGAGAGGTAAGGCTACACGAGAATGGTGTTCCGAGTATAAGGACTATAGTTCTGGTAGTCTCCAACAGGACTCAGGAGCCAATGGACAAGTAAGACCCAAATGCTTAGCTCAGCTAAAAGAATTTAAATCCCAAGTATGTGTAACTGTCTATGTCCATCTTAGCACCTGCAAATGCATCGGAAATGTGCCTGGCAAGCTTCTTTTTTGTGCCTACAATAAAGCAGCTTGGATTAGAAGAATTTTACTTTCTAGCATGCATCTAACATACACCATGGCAAGATTACCAAAGACAGCAAGGTAACTGTGTAGAATTATTAACTAGTTAAAAGTCAAAACAGGTGGCTCTGGTTTTTTGAACAGTTGACTTTTTAGTCCCTTTCTTTGTAAATAATTAGCTAGTAGGCCAATTATCTCTCTGGGCTACTCCTTGTTAAAGGTAATAAACCTTATCATGTACAATAAAGTGCTCTGACTTTCTGGTCTGCTTTGCTGAAGAAGGCATCTACAAGATTACAGAATTTAGGGGCTGGAGAGATGGCTCAGAGGTTAAGGGCACTGACTGCTCCTCCAGAGGTCCTGAGTTCAATTTCCAACAACCACATGGTGGCTCACAGCCATCTATAATGTGATCTGGTGTCCTCTTCTGGCCTGCAGGTGTAACATGCAGACAGAGCACTGTGTTCATAATAATAAATAAAATTTTTAAAAAAGATTACAGAATTTTACTCCAGATGAGATTATATTATTAACATGCAGGCTCCAGTGAGGAGCTATAAAAATGATGATTCCATGGCTAAGAAACTGATCTTTCATCTCCTGAGACTAAAGCTTTGTTGTGATATGACCTGTCACAACACCTAACGTTGGCTTGCTGTTGTCATCTCCCTTCCTGTGTGCTGGTGCCAATGGTCATAGAATAGCACGGTCTCCTTCATGTCTCGTAATGTTCAGTGTTCATGACAGTGGCAGAAAAGGCTCAATATTGAACTTGGAAACAGATATCTACTAAACCTAAGTCCTATACAGTCGATTATACCAAGATCAGAAAGGTTTCTAGGTCAAGGTTTTTCTCGTGAAATGGCTTTAAGTTGAGACTTTCATTTGACACCATAAAACTAAAATTTATAATGATATTTATCAAAAGAAGCCATTAAAAAGAGGGAAAATACTTAGAAATAATTTATCTTTGGTAAAAATACCATTGAACATGCATAGAGAACATGTGCAGCTGGATAAGAAAAAGGGGGGAAACCCCAAATTGAAGAAAGGTTTGAACACAGAGGAAAATGAATGGCCAACTATGATGGCTGGCACCTAGGCTGTTATATGTCTGGAACACATGCCTTAATGTCTTGTCATTAATACTGGAAGCAAAGCTGTGATTGGATAAAGAAGTGGCTGTGCTGTCCAATACTCCCTTCTGTGGTTATAAGCTTGGGTTCACTGGGGAATGGGCTTAGGAACACTCTACCGTGATGCCTCCCGTAACGTGACATCAGGTCCAATGAAGACTTCTCTTCAATGGTCTTGCCTACTTTCAATAGTGCAGGCTAAGCTGAAAACATTGCAGAGATTGACTGGCCCTGCGTTGGGAGGGCTAAGGTATGTTGATTTCACAGGCACCAAGCAATCCCATGGGTGCTCTTGTACACTACTGCCTAGTCCCTGATATGAACGAGAACTCATGTCAGGTAGCAGCACTAGTCCCTGAGGTGGTTTGCCCCCTTCTGGATCAAAGCATGAATCTGCACTTGGAGGTTGCTCACTTTGATCAGATGGGTGCCTGCTCAATATGCTGCAGTGGCTCCATAGCTAAACAGTCCCAGGGGAGCTGAGGGAAGCCTGGCACTGCCCAGCACGGCATGGTCATGCTCTTGTCTACAACTGCTTGATGGTTTGCCTCCCAGCCCAGCCCAGCAGCTGGCACCCAGTTTCCAGTACTCAGTACTGGGTCCTAAATGACCCTAGTTGTGACCCGTAGCTAGGTCCCAGCTTAGAACCTTCTTGACTGTAGAAGAGACCACAAGACAGAGGCCTAGGAGCAGCAGCTTGGCAGTGGCCACTGAAAGATGAAGGGTCAGAGAGCGACCAAGGTAGGGAGGATGGGTGTGAAAACAGGGAGAAGGGAGGGGATACAAGGCTGTGAGGAGCCAGAGGAGAGAAACTACAACCCTGGACTCCAAAGAGCTCCCTCAAGGGCATGAGACTCAGACCCTGAGCTGAGTGGCATAGCACAGGCCACTGAGAAGGGACAAGGGCCCCCTTGTTGAAGGCCCTCACAGGGCTGTACCTAATAGCACTTGCTGCTCTGTATACCTGCCATCTGCTGGGACTAATGCTGCCAAACACTGAGGGAAACACAAACTGCTAGAGACCAGCAGTGATGAACTCTGTCTGCCCATGATTTCCATCCATTTACATCAAGAGAATTGTCAACCTCCTGATTGGTGATGATTGGAGACATATATACTTAAAGCTACTCGAGATATGCTACCCTTAATGTTAAAAAATAAAATGTTGACTTGGTTTTGAAGACACTAGAACTCAGCCAGCATGATGGCGCATACCTTTAATTCCAGCACTCAGGAGTCAGAGGCAGATGGATCTCTGTGAGTTCGAGGCCAGCTTGGTCTACAAAGTGAGTCCGGTACAGCCAGGGCTACACAGAGAAACCCTATCTAAATAAATAAATAGAAAAATTTAAGAATGAAAGAAGCTAGAACTTCTACATATAACTCATGAGAAAATAAGTCAGAAGAAACATGCTGGAAACCTGTGTTGTTCTATTAATTAAAGTTGAAAGTAAGTACAAATCCAGCAGTTCCCCTGGTGATCCCAGCAAAGCCTTGCAATCCCAGTACCAGGAGGACTGAGGTAGAAGGATCATGGAATCATGGGTTGAGGCCACATAGTGATACATTTTTTTAAAAAAAGCAAATAAAACAAGCCCTGCGCCCACCATGTTCAGAGAAGGATTATTTGCAGTACTTTCAAATTGGAAAGAACTCAGATGTCCAAAACAGGTGGATTGACTGTGCTATATTGGCACACTATGGTCTATTACACCGGAGTAAGGATAGAATGAGCTAGAACGGACTCCGGACAGGATTCTAACGTGCAGGTTCTCACCCACCAAATGGGACTATGGGTGGTTACTCTCTAGGACAAAGCTCAGAAATTTGAAAAACACAAAAAATGCAGAGCCTAGTAATTTGTATAGGTTGTGATGGATTTGAGGATATCTTTCAGAAAGTAAGACAGAAACTAAAAGACAGGGAAAAGGGGGTGATTCCAAGGCCTTCAACACTAAAACAATACACAATGTGGGTTGTGAGGTAAGATGTGGTGGGGGAAAAGAGGAAGAGAGGGAGGGAGGGAGGAAGGGAGGGAGGGAGGAGGGGGAGCATGACCTCAGAATTAGGAGGGAACATATTTCCACAGCAGAACTCTATCTTTGGAAATTATGTGAGGGTAGGACAAAGCCATTTCAGATGTGCAGGGGCTTTTGATGTCGTCACATCAGTCACACCAAGGTCATACTCAAAGAAAGATCTTCACCATATTTCCCATTTGTTCAAAAATGAAGGTGGTTGAATAAGAAATGAAACTAACTACCTAAGAGAAAGCTGAGGTGGAGCTACAAGCTTGTAATGTCAGTATTTGGATGCACGGGGTGGGGGAGTGGGGGGGTGGGGGGGTGTCACAAAGTTTTGGCCAGTTTGAACTACACAGTGAGGACTTTGAAAAACTTAAGACAACAAAATAGAATATAATAATAGTCACAGCAACAATAAAGGAGAGCAAGTACTTGGAACCATTTCCATTTACATTTACTTTTTATTTAATAAATGTGCTCTAAGTATGTGCTTTCTGCCATCACTGTTATACGTTCTGGAAGTACAGTAGAAACAAATAGACACAGACCTTTGCCTTTGTGTAATGTGTTAGCAGAATGATTAAGTAAGGATTACAAAGCTACTTTATTAGGTACATAACAATTAAAATACATTGAACAGTAGAAATGGGGTACGTTTGTAATATAAGATGAGGCAAAAAGAATGGAATGTATACCTGAGTCAGCCCTAATGGCACATGCCTATAGCCCCAGAATTTGGGAGATGGGAGGCAGGAGGGTCAGGAATTTGAAGTCACCCTTGGCTACACAGCAACTTTTAAGCCAAGCTAGGATATCCAAGTCCCTATCTGAAAAACAAAACAAAACAAAGCAAGGGGTCAAGTGCTGGCCACTCAAGCATGAGGCTGAGTTTGACCCCTGGAACCCATTTAAAAGGCTACTTGAAGTGTACATTTGTCACCCGAGTATTGGAGAGAAAGTGACAGGAGGATCCAAGGGGTTTGCTGGCCAGTGTAGTAAAAATGGTGAGCTCGTGGTTTGGTGGCAGACCTTGTCTCAAAGCTAAAGTGAAAATCAACTGAAGAAGACAACCAATATTATTAACCCTGGCCCCTCACTGCCATGTGTACACATTTGTGCATACACTTGTTCACATACATGTACCCCCCTACACACACACACACACACATACACACACACACACACACACACACACACACATACACACACACAGAAAAGGAAGTCATGAACTTGAAAATAAATGTACTAGGGTGGTTAAATTATAAATGTGTTTTTCTGCAGGAAAGGCCTTTAATTTTCTATGCAAGATTCAGATAAAGGAAGAGTAAAATACAGGATTTGTAAAATTCAAATTTTTATTTTACACCAAATATTCCATCTGGGAAAAGTTGATTTCATTTTAAAATTTCTTTGTTACTGTTTTGTTTTGGGTTTAGATGACATCTCACTCGGCAGCACCGGCCACCAGCCCTTGTCTCCACCCTGTCACCTGCTTGTCCCCACCTCCTAAGCGCTGCTTCCTGATTTAGAAGTTAATTAAGTGAAACCTTTGTTTTAAAAACAGGGTCTCATGTAGGTCTCCAGCTTGCTATGTAGCCAATGATGACTCAAACTTCTGATCCTCCTGCCTCCACCTCCGAGGGCTGGGATTACAGGCAGGTGTTACTCTTCCCAGTTTATGTTGGATGTGGGTCTGGGACTTAATCAGAGCTTCATGCATGCTAAGAAGGCATTCTGCAAACTGAATTACATCCAAACATCCTCTACAGCAGACTAAAGTACTATATTTAAAATCACATTCTTAAAAATATATTGTTTTTATTCTGAGAGGGAGACAGAGACAGAGAGAGTGGACGTTACCCACTTGTGACTGAAAAGAAGAAGGAAAGATAAGCCAGTTCTCTGGCGGGAAACTTGTTCTTTCTATTCTAGCCAGTCAGGGAGAGATGAGGGTGCCCGGTGGATCTGCCCATATGGAAAAGCTAGAAACTCACGGTTCAGGTGGTTATGTCTAGTATGCTCATGGGCTCGGATCAGCCTGGCCTGTCACTCAGTGAGCGTCTAGGCAGCCTCTAAGACTGCCTGTCCATGACTGGATCAGATGAAAGTCGCTGGCAGAATGCAGGCCATCTGCCTTGGCTTTTGTTTTGTTTTGGTTTGGTTTTTTGTGATATCTTATCCCATATATATTTTATTAAAAAAAAAAAAAACTCTTTGAGCACTCACTGTAGAACACAGAGCTATAAGAACACATCTTATAGACCACGTACAATAGTCTAAAACCCCAAATATCAGAGTTATATTGGCAGGAATCAGCGGTTAGTGTTCCTCTACTGTGAAGAGACACCATGAAAAAGGCAACTCTTATCAAAGAAAGTAACTGAGGGCTCGCTTAGAGTTTCAGCTCCCAAGGCTTTCTGCCTTGGTTTTTAAAGAGCCACTTTAATCTTCGTGGCCTGAGAGCAAGCAATAACAGTGGAGACATTCTAAAGTACTGTCCTTGAAAATAAAAATAAACCAAAAAAATCAGTAAGACACACACACACACACACACACACACACACACACACACACACACAGAGCCAATCCAATTTTTAAAATGTGGTTACTTACTCTCATAACAGATCTCTTGTAGATTGCAGCATTTATGGCTGAGTGATGTTGACCATTACCTTCCTCCTCCAGTGTCATGCAGAGTACATTCCAGGACCATGAATAGTAGGGTAAAGTTCCTAGTTTGGAACCAGCTTTGCTTTTCCATATTTGATGCCATAAATGAGTGTTGTCTTCAGCAGGAAGGCCTCACCATCAGGTCTTTGAGAGCAAATGTCTTAAGGTTTCCATTGCTATGAAGAGACACCATGACTATAGCAACTCATATAAAATAAAACATTTCATTGGGGCTGGCTTACCGTTTCAGAGGTTGAGTACATCGTCATCATGATGGGAAACATGGCGGCATGCAGGCAGACACATTGTGCTGGAGAAACCATGACTTATACATCTTGTTCTGAAGGGAGCAGAAGGGGACTAGACTTCACACTGGGCAGAGCTTGGCCATAAGAGACCTCAAAGCCCACCTACACAGTGGCACACTTCCTCCAACAAGCCCACACTTTCTAATAATGCTACTTCCAGTGGGCCAAGCATTCCACCACATGAGTCCATGAGAGTCAAACCACTACACTAACCAATAGCCTTGTCAAAAGCCTGTAATGTTTAGGGGAGTCCCTGGACTCCTTTTGGCCTCTAATTCTTGATCTTCCTGCCTCTCAAGTCTTGGAGTTAAAGGCATATATACACTGTGGCCAGATAGGTTTTTTTGAGATTATAATTACATCCTTCTCCCTTACCTTTTTTTTTATCTCCAAACCCTTCCATATACCTCCCTTCCCCTTG
This sequence comes from Acomys percivali, assembly GCA_907169655.1. NCBI lineage: Eukaryota > Metazoa > Chordata > Mammalia > Rodentia > Muridae > Acomys > Acomys percivali. The sequence continues at coordinate 119,067,842 of OU015743.1, forward strand.
TTCTCTTTCAAATTGCCAGTTTTAAAAACAATTCCAGGAATAGCAAGAGTTAGTGGCTAAGCCGGGCGGTGGTGGTGCACGCCTTTAATCCCAGCACTCAGAAGGCAGAGGCAGGCAGATCGCTGTGAGTTCGAAGCCAGCCTGGTCTACAAAAGGGAGTCCAGGACAGCCAAGGCTACACAGAGAAACCCTGTCTCAAAAAAACAAAAAAACAAAAAAAAGAGTTAGTGGCTAACCTAGGCTACATAGGGAGTTCATAGTCAACCTGGGCTACCTAGCAAATCCGTATCTCAAAATGATAGATGATAGATTGATAGATATGTAAATAGATAAATGATAGATAAATAGATAGATATTAATTTTCTAAACTATATAAGGAGGCAAAACTTTCTCACCGGCAGCCAATTAGATGAAGACTTGAACTTTGAGTCTATAAGGAGTTGTTCTGCTTTCCAATGTTAGTGGTCCCTCACAAATGCATGTTCTCATTCACCCTTGGGAAGCAGTAGGTTATATTAGGAATTTTTTCATGATCAAGGGTAGTGGGAAAGATAGAATCAAAGTGTCATCAAATCATGATCAGATCATACAGTATTTTTAAGGGTGACATTTGGCTTTTTAAGTATTTTACATATAAAGAAGGGAAGCTGTATGTAATAGAGTTTCCTGGATGGGCTCTTGGAACAGAAAATGACATTAGAAAAACCAGTGAATCTGAGTAAAGTATGATGTGCAGTTAGTAGCTGTCTACCAGTGCTGGGTCAGGAGTTGTGACACATGTGCCAGAGTTCTGGGACGTGACAATGGGGGAGTTAGATGAGGAGAAGTAAGAGCTCTTTATTGCTTTTGTAGGTTTCTTTTATATATACTTAAAACTGTTCTAAAATAAAAGTTTAAACTAAAAATAGTAGTAAAATAGTTTTTCTCAGTCTCACACAAACCACAAGTTTAGTTAAGCCTACTGTCTGTGCTATGTGACCTTAACTAAGCATCGTCAGTATTGGATGTCAGTCTAATTATAGGAAGCGTTAAACTCAGAAACAGGGCAAAGATGATGAAAGTTGAAGCTGTGTGTCGCCACGTATCAGACCACAAGCATGGAAGTCATGGACAGCAAAGTTTAGAGGAGGTTCTAGAGGACACAGGGAGCCTTGAGACTTCCTGAGCGAGGAATTGGGGTCATAAAAGTAGTGCCCCGGGGCCTTATTTGATTTTTCATTTGCCAAATACATTGAAATTAGGAAGAAATCTGAGACAGGCACAATCAGCAAAGAGGCAGTAGCTGGAATGCGAAGCTGACGTCTCAAGGCTGCAGCTCAGGAGTGAGTACGTGATGCTGTTCTCGGTGCTTCCTGCTGCCTGGTGTAGGGCCTGGTGAGACGCAGAGCCTACTGTAGAGAGGACTGTATCTGGAGATCTCAGGCAACATTAGCTGGATGGATCGCAAAGCTACTTTCTATAGTCTTGTACCAAGCCCAGCCTCCCTGTGTTGTAGGAGGAGGCTTTACCTCCCGCCCTAAGCTCCTGGAATAAAGATTCACGAGACTCAATTATTATTTTACAAGTACCTAGGCCAAATAGCTAGACTCTTCTCTGACTAGCTCATAACTTAGAATAACCCATTATTCTAACCTACATTCTGTCGCATGACTGGCTACCTGAGCTCAGGCACCATTCATCCAATCTTCTTACATCTTGCTGGCTGAATCCTACATGCCCGGCTCACTCACAGAATCCCTTCTGCCTGCTGGAAGTCCCACCCATTTCTTGCCTCAGCCATAGGCCATACGTTTTTAATTGACAGGTGGTGTATCCATACAATACACAGGAGATTCCTCCTACACCCCTGCATATTGTGGTCAGGACTGTCTTATCATTTCTGCTTGTCCTGGGTTAGTCCTGGACTTGCTTAAGAGTTAAGCTGAGTCTACAATTCTTAATTAGGTCTCTTTCATTGATTTGTCCTAATGGATTTTAAGACCCTTTTCCCACAGCACTGTGGATAGAACTCCATTTCTTGGATATTCTAGACCAGCACTCTACTGTAATCACATGCCCAGCAGAAATTATTTAACTTGTAGAGAGAGGCTATGAGATAAGAATGTTACACAAAACATCATGTTCCACATTATCAAACCTTTACTCCAACTGCAGGCTCACTCCTTATCCTTTTTATGTATATCTTCAAACATGCACAACATACACACACACATACACACACACACACACACACACACACACACACACCACACATCCACATACAGACAGCACAGATTCTGTAACACAGACACAACACACACCCTACAACACATAGACATACCACACATCCACACACAGATAACACACACCCTTACACAGACAACACACACACCATACAATACACATCTACACACAGACAGCACACACCCTATAACACATAGATACAACACATACCCTACATCACAGAGACATACCACACATCCACACACAGACAACACACACCCTACAATACACAGACACAACACACACCCTCATACAGACAACACACACACCATACAACACATATACACACCACACATCCACACACAGACAACACACACCCTATAACACACAGACACAGCACATACTCTACAACACAGTGACATACCACCCCTACAGCACACAGACATACCATATACCCTCACCCAGACATACCACACATAGACAACACACACCCTACAATACACAGACACAACACACACCCTTACACAGAGATAACACACATCCATACACAAACAACACCCATACCATACAGCACACACACACACACACACCATATCATACCACTATACATATATTCACTACACTCACACATCACAGCAGACACCACAACACACACACACACTCTTCACACTCCATACACTCATACCTCACACACCACACTACATACACATTACAACACACACACACACAACACTGCACGCATCCATTTTCTGAATAGCTTGTGCATACCTCTAGGCCCTTCCATCCTCCATCTTCAATGTGTCCTTCCTAAGGATAAGGTCGTCATTTTTGGCAGCACCATGGCGTTCTTCCCCTCAGCTCCTTTACTAACTTACTGTCTGAAGGACTCTAGTGCACAGTGGCAACACACACTCTTGGTCAGGTCTGTCCCTCTGCTACCTGAATTCCAGGCTCAAAAAAGGCACATTTTTGCCAGGCGTGGTGGCACATGCCTTTAATCCCAGCACTCGGGAGGCAGAGGCAGGCGGATCGCTGTGAGTTCAAGGCCAGCCTGGTCTACAAAGTGAGTCCAGGACAGCCAAGGCTACCCAGAGAAACCCTGTCTCAAAAGACCAAAAAAAAAAAAAAAAAAAAAAAGGCACATTTTTATTTGTTTCAGATTTGGGTCTTTGAGGGTACCGTAAAACCAGGTTATCATTGCATTGAATTTAACTCATAGATTTTTTTTTCCCAGTTCCACTTCTAAAAACCTCCCTGTCAAAGAATAGTGCTCACCCCAGTCAATAATGGGAAATGTGAGTCCAGCACCCCCACTGTGTGCCAGGTACTAGGTTTACATTTATGTCTTTAGTCCATTTAATCCTCACAACAACAACATGAATTACTTTTCTGTTCCTGTGATAAAAAGACCCTGACAAAAACAACTTAAGGGAAAAAGCTGGGTGTATTTTGATTGGTTGGTTTCTTGGCTCACAGTGCAGGGTGTAGGCCATCATGGCTGTCCACATTGCAACCACAGACAGGAAGCAGAGAGTCATGAATGTCTCTGCCCAGCTAGCTTTCACCTTTTTATACAGTGTGGGGCTCTAGGGAAGGAGTGATGCCTTCTGCTTTTAGTGTGGCTCTTCCCACTTTAGTGAACAGAATTATGAGGCATACCCAGGGGCTAAACCTTCCCTCACAGGTGTACCTGTGACTTGTCTCCCAGGTGTTCTTAGGGCCTGTCAGGCTGACAGCTAACAAAACAACCGTAACTTTGAAGGGCCTTATTGTACCTTATTTTCCCTAGGGAAACGTAGGCTCAGAGGTTAAGTGGCTTATTCATAAATCACAGCTGATAAAGGAGCACAATTAGAATTTGAACCCAGGCTGTTGCAGATGTTCATTTTATGCATTGTCTCCTATGTGATTATATTCAGCCTCATTAATACTTCATAACAGCTAAAGATTATCCCGCATTATTTGTCTTGGGTTATTGATTGCTTCGTCTTGTGTTTTCTTCTCCGAGCAGAGAAACACTCATTCTCCTGATGTGTTTACTTTACAGCTCAGGAAGAGGTGACCTGTCTCTGGAGTTGAAGAATGGCCTCACAGGAGGCTGCTTACGCAGGCTCTCCCACTCGCCAGCTGTCGGGTGTGTGAGAAAGACGGGATCTTATTACTTCAATGGCAGCGATCAAGAAGGTTCTCCAACCGTGAAGAGCCAAATGGACTTGCCACAGTGGGCGTGGCTATTTAATGATTAATCCGAAGCATTTGATAATAATCTGCCTTGCAGCCATGTCTTCAAACTTCATGTTGCTTTCTCTTCTGGCCTTGTAATGTTTAAGGGCCAAGCCCTGCTTCTAATCTAGTGAGTGCTGGCCTGAAGTCAGGACTCACAGGGGAATTCTCTGCATTCATCCCGGGCTTGTCCTCTCTGACTCTGCTATTTATAGAGTCCATGTGGGCTAATAATTGCTCTTACTAGTGGCCTGCTGCATGCTAAGCATTAGGATGGGTGCCCTACAGAATACCGAGTCCTCAGGAAACTTTGTAAGTTGGTATGTATTGTTGACATTTTTGACCATGAGGAAATGAGATGCTCAGAGAGATCATGTGTTGTGGGTAAGATCACGCAGTTGATAGAATCAGTGTTCCAATTCTGGTATCTCTCCACTATAACACTATGCTTTGCTCATTGTTGCTACAGAGATAACTGCCCAGTCTCAAATTGGGGTGGGGATGGTGGCGTATGTGCATGGAAAGTGTCCAGGAGAAGTGTTTTAGAAGCACAGAAGAATCACAGAATTATTTTCTAAGCAAAATAGCACTGTGTGTTTATGGCCCGTGGGTCAAATCTGCCTGTCCCCACCTATTTTTGTAAATAAAATTTTATGGGAACACAACCACACCCTTTATATATTGTCAATGACCTCTTTCTCTCTGCAGTGGCAGAGTTACATAATTCTGTCAAAGGCCCTATGGCCCTCAGTACCTAAAATATTGATGAGAAGGCCCTTACAGGAAAGGCTGTGACTCCTAACTTAGATGACTTTGGAAGGAAGCCCGTGGTTTTCATTAAGAGCACTTCATAACACTTTCCCTCGGCTGAAAAATTACAACTTGATCATGCAGACATAATCACTGTGTTCTAATGATGGTATGTTGGCAGATACGGTAGTAATGGGCAGGGATTGTAGGGCTGTGCTGATACAACTAGCGAAGGACAGCTGGGGGCAGGAGGGTGAGAACTTGGTCTCTGGAGCCCCAGGCAGCTCCTTACCCCAGAGTCCTCCCACTCGTGTCCTTTCTATTCCTCTTACCAAGTAGGTCCTAAAATAACGGTCCACACGCTGACACGCGGCTTCCTTCCCGCATACTGCATACTCCAGTCCCAACACCTTGACTTGGAATTCCGAAGCCAAGACAGTCTGATCTCTAGTAATCTCTCCTCCCATCTCCTTTTGTTTTTAAGCCACCGGAGAACGATGCTAAATGAGAGTGCATAACTCAAAGCTAACTTCTTTAGCTTGAGTCATGTTCATGAAAGCGGAAAAGAAATACGTAATACTTGTAGGTATTGGTCATTGTTGTCATCTGTTCAGGCAGCTATAACAAAATGTCACTGTGCAGCTTACAAACAACAGAGCAAGGGACAATGAGCAGGTACTAGTTTCAGTGTCTGGTGGAGAACTGTTTTCTGGTTCATAGACAGCCACCTCCTCACATATCCTCACATATTAGAAAGATAAAGGGGCTCTTTGGGCCTTCTCCTCCTCCTCTTCCTCTTCCTCTTCTTCCTTCTTCCTTTCAATTTTACTCATAAAGGCTTTTGCCTCCATGACCTAGTCACAGACCAAAGGCCCCAACTCCTAATATAATCACTATGGGGAGTAGGATGTTTTAAAAATGGCTTTGAAAGCCGGGCATGGTGGCGCATGCCTTTAATCCCAGCACTCGGGAGGCAGAGGCAGGTGGATTGCTGTGAGTTTGAGGCCAGCCTCGTCTACAAAGCAAGTCCAGGACACCAAGGCTACACAGAGAAACCCTGTCTCAAAACCAAAAAAACAAACAAACAAACAACAACAAAAACAAATGACTTGGAGACAGAACGTATGTATTCAGCCTATGACAGCGTTCTATTTCCTAACAGGCTTGGCTTTCATATATGATACCACTTTTCCTGAGCCAAAAGAAAGATGTATTAATTACGTTTTTTTTACAGATGCTATTCAATTAACTTATTGAAAATCCAGCTATTGGGGCTGGAGAGATGGTTCAGAGGTTAAGAATACTGCCTGCTCTTCTAAAGGTCCTGAGTTCAATTCCCAGCAACCACATGATGGCTCACAACCATCTACAATGAAATCTGGTGCCCTCTTATGGCCTGCAGGTGTAACATGCAGGCAGAACACTGTATACATAAGAAATAAATAAATCTTTAAAAAGAAAGAAAATCCAGCTATTTAAAAATTATATCATATACACTTTATTTCACATGGTTATGTCCTTTTTTTTAAAAACAGAGATAGGTTTTCATGGCTGCAGAATATTCCACCTCTTACATAGTCTAACGTTCTCCTAACCCTTCCCCAGGTTAGGAAGCATTAAAGGGTCCCCTCTCTCTAGTCCCTGGCTTGTGTTCCACATCTTTTTCTTGGCCTATGCCCCCATCACTTCTTCCTGTGCTCAGGCTGTGGCATAGTTAGGACCCTACCTTCCCTTCTTGTTTGCTGGTAGGTCAGGGTGTAGCCCATGCAATGGACGGAAGAAATACACTAGATTTTCAAATCAAAGATTATTATTCCCTGCCCTATGTCCCATGTTCCAAGCCTCCCTCATCCTTTCTGACTCAATTGTTCTGTAATGGAAAAATACATATTGACCTTCAGAGTGAGAAAGGCATCCCAGGAGTGTCATTTTCCCAGCAAGTGCTGACACAGTACCCTCCTAACCTGACAGCCACAGCCCTGCGGTAGCAAAGGACCCACAGTCACTGTTATTCTCTGGGGGCTGTGATTAGGAAAATGGCCTACTTTAGGAAATAATAATATGTAAGTAGTGTGCGGTGTGAATTTCCGATGCATTAAGCATTGTTCTAAACACTTTACCTATCAAGGAGATGCTGTTAATACATAATACATCCATCCTACAGATGAGAAAACAGAGCTATTGAGAGGAAAAGAAACTGTCCTGGCCGCACAGCTAGTGCTTACAAGCTGGGATTTGTTTCCAGTAGTGGGGCAGTGGAGTTTGAGTGACTCCTGTATGTACAATTGGTTATGTGCTGTGGCACTTTTTGTCCCTAGGCTCTACCTGGCTCATGGCATTTCAGGGTATCTGCAAGAGGAAGGAGGACAAATAGCCATGCTGTTCCTGACGGCAGTGAGCCTTTCCTTTGTGCTGGGGAGGCCTGGCGAGGAGCCAGCTTCCTGGGGATATTTCCTTTTGTGAAGAGATAGATGGGACGATAATTCACGTTGTTCATAGTTGTTGCCTGAATATGAGTCCAGAAACATGTCCAGGACCAGGGCAGGGTACACTGGGAATACGTGTACCTTCCGGGCTTTAGCCGCCCCCCCCCCCCCGCCCCCGGAACCTAGTGTAAAGTAGGCCAGTGCACAAAGAGGAAGTATTGTGACACAGCAGCATCCAAACAGAGCTTTTAAGACAGTAGCCTCTCTTCTAGGAGGAAGAAGGATCTTTTGCGGTGGACTCAGGGGCGCTGTGGTGGAGCTAGGGAAAGGAAATTCAGAGGACACTTTGAAGATAAGTACAATCACAGAGTTGAGTCGGAGAGAGAATGAATTGTTACTGAGAATGATGGAACTCGGGGTTCACAATGATGTCACCCCTACCAGGCACACTTCCAGCGCCTGGAACCTCCATGTTTACAATGATGTCACCCCTACCAGGCACACTTCCAGCCTGGAACCCCCATGTTTACAATGATGTTACCTCTACTAGGCACACTTCCTGCACCTGGAACCCTCATGTTTACAATGATGTTACCTCTACCAGGCACACTTCCAGTGCCTGGACCTCCCCTCCCCCATGGCAGCTCTGCTAAGCAAATGCCCGGCCTCTGTTTGGATGTTGGCATTGGTGGGAATCTTCCTACAAAACAGTCTATTTTAGATCTCTGTGACTCTTTTATTTTTATTACATATTTATTGATTTTTACCATTTTATATTACATATACAATCTATATTGATTACCTATCCCCAAATCATCCTCTCCTTCCCCTAATGTCTCCAGGCACCCTCTACATGTGCCTCTCCTACCTTGTTGTGTGTGTTTTCTTTCTTTTTTTTTTTTTTGGGTTTTCAAGACAGGGTTTCTCTGTGTATCCTTGGCTGTCCTGGACTCACTTTGTAGACCAGGCTGGCCTCGAACTCACAGCAATCCGCCTGCCTCTGCCTCCCGAGTGCTGGGATTAAAGGTGTGCGCCACCACGCCCGGCTTTTGTGTGTGTTTTCAAATAACCCACTAAGTCCAATTAGTGATGTCTGCTCTGCGTGCTGGTGACAACCTACCCGAAGCCCCTCCCCTGAGGAAACATGACTCCTCCTCTCCCAACAACCTTCAGTTCCCAATAGCTCCGCAGCAGCTGAAGCTCAGAGTGTAGCCACAGGAGCTCCTCTCCACTCGGTGCTGGAACCATTGACTGGCTTGGTCTTGTGCAGACAACTAGCTGCTGTGAGCTCAGGAGGGCAACAGCCAGGCTGTGTTCAGAAAACAGCATCCTTCCAGCTCTCACATCCTTTCCGTTCCTCGTCCACCATGTTGCCTGAGCCTTGAGGGTATTGGTGGAGATGTCCCCCTTAGGGCTGAGTTCTCAGCAGCCACTTCTTCTCAGCACTCTGACTGGTGACACCTGTACCAAGTGCTGCCACTGCACAAACAAGTGTCTTCAGCTGCACTTGAGAGCAGTACCCGCTCGATGGGTATAGACATAAATCACTAGAAAGCCCTTGGCCAGCATACCTGGTTAGCTTTGGGGGTTGAATCTCCGAAGTTCGACCATAAAAGAAGTGGACATTTCACAGGGGTTGCCTGAGGCCATAGGAAAACACAGTATTTACATTACAACTCAGCCAAATTACAGGTATGAAGTGGCAATGAAAATAACTTTATGGTTGTGGGTCACCACAACATGAGGAAGTGTATTAAAGGGTCAAAGCATTAGGAAGGTTGAGAACCACTGCCTTATGGTCTATGCCCGTCCTAGCCATTGGCTTGTAATCAGGTTTATACTATCAGGTATGAATTCCCTTCTGTGGAGCAGGGTCTCAAGTCCAATGAGCAAGTTTCTGTGGGACTCTAGACAATGTGTTGGGAGGAAACCTGTCTTCCTGTAGTTTCCAGCAGCTGGTCATAGTTTATTGGTGGGACACTGTGTACCAGCCCGGAGGAGACAAAGTCAGTGACTGTATCCATGTTTCCTCTAGGCTAACTATGATCAGTTATTTGAATTGTGCCTTCTCACACGGTTCTCGATTCTTCACCTTTCCAATTTGTGTCTGCTGCTTCCCGGATGGCTTAGAGGTCGCCTAAGTGTGACCTAGGCCACCCCACTGCTCAGCCTCCTCCACCAGACTCCCCCTTAGGGGGATAACCAACCTCTCCCTTTGTAGGAGCTCTCTTCATTTAACGAAGCACAAAGTTAGGTGCTTCTGTGGTTGAGAAGTGATAGTAAGCACAAAGCTTTTTTGCATGTTTACCACGTGTCGGTCACAGCTAATCACTTTGACCTGAATTATTTCACTTAATCTGCTCATCAGCTGGTGCTGGTGCTGTGATTCCTGTTTCACGGCTGAAGAAACGGAGACTTAGAGAGGCTTGGTTTGTTTTTTTTAAAATTTTATTCATTTATTCATATTACATTTCAATGGTTATCCCCTCCCTTGTATCCTCCCATTCTTCCCTCCCTCCCATTTCCCCTTTACTCCCCTCCCCTATGACTGTGACTGAGGGGGACTTCCTCCCCCTGTATATGCTCATACGGTATCAAGTCTCATCTTGGTAACCTGCTATCCTTCCTCTGAGTGCCACCAGGCCTCCCCATTCAGGGGAGGTGGTCAAATATGAGGCACCAGAGTATGTGTGAAAGTCAGACCCCACTCTCCACTCAACTGTAGAGAATGTCCTGTGTTGGCCCTGTTTCTTAACAATTAAACTTTATTATACAACCCAACTAGCTTACACAAGAAGGAAAAAAGGTTAAAGGGACAAAAGAGTGAACCTTCCGGTATCCGTTCCACGGGATGGGTCCTTAGGTGTCTCTCTGGCCCGCATGCTGGTTCAGCCTATTCGCTGCTCCACACGCGCTCAAGCCAGGGCTGAACCTGTTGTTCTCTCCTCCCCACCTGCCTGAGTCACGTGGGAAGGGCGGTCTCCTTCTCCCATTGAGGGTCCATTAGGAAAACAATAGCCCAGGTGGGGTTCCCAGGTCTGCTTCCTGAATTCCAGGCCCAGGATGGCTCCACTCAGTCTGTCACAAGGTATTCATGAGGTGCCCCAAGGGTAAAGCCTGCCAAGACTGCTTCCACCTGTGACAAAGCTTAATCTTTCCCACACATCCCCCTTCTCTTTTTAAAAAAAATTAAGACTATATACACACATATACATATATACATAATCATCAGGTATCAAGTACATAACCAAGTCCTTTTATACTTGTTAACCTGAGAGAAAGTATTCCACTATCTTACCAAAGAGAGTCCTTTTCTTTCATGAGAAATTGCAATTATCAATCTATAAATGTGTTTTTAATTCTTAAACTAAAGCTTCTAGTAACACTGTGGCTATCTAGTCTTCAATCCCATCAGAGACTCAAGAAGGAAAATCTATCTAATAAAGGAAGTGCTGGCGGGCAACTTCCAAGTTGCATAGGACAGAGAAAGCAGACCACCTGGATAGTCACCGGATTCTCTCCTTCATTGGGGCAATCAGTCTTCAGCCTTATCGGCCCAAAACATCCAACAAACTGCTTTTTGAAGCAGGAAATCCGACGGTCTGGTCCATCTAGTCTTTTCAAAGTTGGACAGTCAACTTTCCAGCATCACTGTTGATCATTGCAGACAGTCAGCCTATCATCAGCAGTAGAGATAAGAGCAGTTTCTCAGGGTGACCATTCTGTCACCCATGTCTCTTGAAGCCCCCATCTTTAATGATGCAAATGGAGAGGCGGCCAGGAGCGGATGTCTCTCTCTGTCAGGAAAACCCTCATCGTTAAATGCCATATTCTGTGAATCTCTGAAGAGTTTGAAGACCAACTCTATCTATTCTTACAGTTATCAATCTATTCCTTTGAAGACATATAAAAAAAATTAAACAAACCTGCTCTATGACAAAGTAAGTTAGTATCTAGTAGCATTTCTATGTAACTAAATACCAACTTTTATCCCCGATCTTCCTGAACAGATTATTAATAGTTTTTCATAAGACATTAGTGGTACATGAATAATACATTAAATAAACATTGAACAAAATGAACTTAAGTTTCTAACATACAATATATAATATTTTGTCAACATATAACATACGATACATAAGGCAAAAATGAATGACAATATACAATTTAAGTTCTTATCAATGTGAAGCAAAAGTTGAAGTCTTAAATTTCCATCAATCAAAAGTCTTAAATTTTCATCAATCTACAATACCAATGTAGGATTTTTGAAGCTAGTAGATTCAATAATCCCACAATCCTGTCCATTGGCTAGATCTGGGTAGGGGCCGCTCAAATTATGGCCCCAGCCAAGGACAATACAGGTCACAAACTTCAAACCCCTACCCAGATCTAGCCAATGGAGAGGCTTGTTTTTACCCGGCTGGGTTATAAAATGAAAACCCAGGTCATGTTTGACCAGGGAGTGATGGGTGAACATTTGGGACATCAACAAAGGGCAGCACCTGACTAGTGATGGATAACAGGAAAAACAGGCATGGCAGAGAACAGGGGAGTTGGAGTGGAACAGGTTTTCTAAGGCTCCAAGACTCCGGTGGAGAAGTAACTATGCAAGAATAGCCCTGAAGGAAACGCTGTGTAGGGCAGTCATAAGAGTAGCAACCACCACCAATTACAAGCCCACTAAGCCGGACATTTTCTATACATAGTCTCCCTTAATCCCCGCTAAACCCACAAAGGAAATTATGGTTGCTATGCTGTGCACTAGGAAATGGAGCCGTGGTGAAGAGATGGGCTTACTGATGACTGTAGAGCTGGCAGGCAGTGGTGTCAGGATTCAAATGTAGATAGCTGTTAGGGCCTGCAGACCCAGCTGGACTGATCCTCAAAGGGGGAGGTTATTAGAGACATGGAAAGGAAGGAACTCTCTCCCCTAGATCTCATGAGGAAGCTCAGGCCTGCATGGAGTGTCCTCTCTCAGAGAGGACAAAGAACCTAGTTTGGAGTGGGACCATTTTCCGGGACATGAGCAGTGCCAACCATGAGGCGATTCAGACTTGGGGTTTCATCAGAGAGCAAGCAGTTTAGGGAAGGCCAGGCACTTCAGTCAGGTGACCATGGCTTAGATGAGCATCTCAGAACATCAAGCCTAAGTTTGGAAACAATATATATTGTTATTTCCCTGTTGTCCCTTTTCCTTTTATGTGTGTGTATCATGTTTGTGTGCAACGCGTATGCACAGGTACAACAGGTACATGTGCATTTGTGGAAACGTGTGTGGTCACCAAAGGTTGAGATCAGGCATCTTGCTCAATTGCTCTACCCTTAAAATTTGACACAAGTTCACTTACTAACCCTGGAACATGCTGATCAGGCTTCGCTGCTGGCTGCCAGAGAGTGCCTGGTAGCTTCTTATCTCTAGTTCCCAAGCACTGGCATCACAGGCTTGCCACCACACCCCACACTTCTTATGTGGGCTCTGGGAACCAAGCTTATGCCCTGGTGCTTGAGTGGCACACACTCCATCTCACCACTCCCTCCCTTTTTACTTTTAAAACTTTTTTAATTTTTATTTTATATGTATACATGTTTTGCCTACTTATATGCGTTGTGCATGCGAGTGCTTGGTGCCCTTGGGGGTCAGGAAAGGGGCATCAGATCACCCGGAACTGGAGTTACAGCCAGTTGTGAGCTGCCGGGTGGGTGCTGGGAACTGAACGCAGGTCCTCTGGAACAGCAGCCTGTGCTCTCAACTCTCCAGCTTCCCCTGCTCCTCCCCCCCTTTAAAGAGCAACATTGGTCCTTTTGAAGTCAGTGTGGTTCTCAGGTGTCAGTATGTGTTATACCCATAGGGAGGATTTGTTAAAAAGGATTGCTGGACCTGACCCCAGATAGTCCATTTTCATCGATTCTGAGGAACCGGCCTGAGAACTTGCATTTTTACGAAGTTTATCAGACACTGCTGATGCAGTCAGTCCTGGGGCCAAATTTTAAGAACAACTGCTTTAGAATAAAGCTCCTTTAAAATATTTCCTAGCTAGATTTGGTATGTAAAGGTGAATACCCAGAAGGTAAGGACCTGCCTGTAGCCCAGTCAGTGAGTGACTGGGCCTGTAGACTTGCTGCCCAGTGTGGTGAAGAGATGAGGGAATGTAGTGAGAGAACTATGGAAACTGGAGGGACACAAGTCCCAGCCCAAAGGAACTGGCACTGTGAATGAGGTTAGCAAATGGTCCTGGATGAACTGTGCTGGGAAGCCAGACAAGCCAGAACCGGAGATCTGCTGAGGGCAGATGTCAAATGGGGTACAGCTGTCGTCAAAATCCACAGGCTGCCTGGCTGGCCCGAAGGGAAAGAGCTACAGAAACTGGGGCCCAGGAGCCAGAAATGAGCTCCTAGGATGTGGCTCTGGGACAGGCTGCTGATCACATTTCAGGGTGACTCTGCGTATCTTAAACCTTCTTTCTTCCTCCCCTGCTAGTGCTTGTCACTCAAAAAGGGCCCAGGAGCTTCCCTCTGATGGAAGCAAGGTGAAGCTCTGCAGATGAGACCAAAGGCTCCTGCCTAACCTTTGTGATGGATGGGCCCATGGTGTCAATCAAGGGCAGTGGTTTTGACCTCTGATGTCCCGCCCTGCTACAGGCTGTATTTCTCACCCATGGAAAATGACTCAGCTACTGGAAGCAGCAGCACTGGGCTAGCTTCTGTCACCTTCCTTCATGCAATTGGGGGCTTTAGGTAGTAGATTCCCTTCCTTTGATATCAGGAGAACTGTGCATGGCCCCTCCTTTCAGCTGGCAGGAGTAAAGTTGGGCATAAGCTCTCCTCAGTCCACTTAGTCAGAATTAAATCATTGTTTCTCTTTGTATCTTTTATCCTATTCCTTGCATTTCTATTCAGTTAAGAAAGGGTCTATTGGGTGCACAGTATGTGGCCCGCTTAGGTGGGGACAGGGTAGGGTAGAAGATGTTTTCCTTTTGTTTTTGTTGTTATTTTGTTTTGTTTTGGGTTTTTTTTTTTTTTTTGGTTTTTTTTTTTTTTTTTTGAGACAGGGTTTCTCTGTGTAGCTTTGGCTGTCTGGACTCAATTTGTGGACCAGGCTGGCCTAGAACTCATAGAGATCTGCCTGCCTCTGCCTACCAAGTGCAGGGATTAAAGATATGCCTTAAGAAACCATAATATAGTTGGAAAGGCTCTGGTAGAGACATAATTAAAACATTCCAATATAAATATGATTCCTCAAAAACAGCTCATGCCTCCTCAAGGCCTTGGCTTTTACTGTCCTTGTGACGAGGTAGTCTTCCTCAGACTCAGACATTCCTGAGTAATGTCACAAATGTGAACCCTGCTATTCTCAGTGAATTAACTCCATGAAATTTGCTTACTTTATTTCTGCCATTTACCTCATGCCACTTCCTTTTTTTTTTGGCTGGTGTGAGTGTATTCCAATGTGTGGGCACATGAGCGTCAGTATGTGTCTGTGGTCACTTGGCTCTTATGTGGGTACTAGGTCCTGGGTGTGTACAGATTCTGGGCCTCACTCTTGCAGTACAAGAGCTTTATCCACTCATTTATCTCCCCCCCCCCCCCCCCCGGTTCTCTTAGAAACTCTTCTTCTAACAGTCTCACAGATTCTTGTTGTCAGTTTCCACATTAGACTGTAAGCTCTTTGAGAACCAGGCCTTTTCACTGACCATTTGTGTAGAACTGCACAACTGGTACCTAATGCTCGATACTCGTTTTCCTTTTCTTTCTTTAGTATGTGAATGCCCAGATGAGTTTTTCTCAAGTCACCTAAATGGAAATGAAGTCTGTCTCCCTGGAGAACCTTTTAAAGCCGCCCATCTCCCTCCCAAGCTTTCAAGTCTGTAGTGCCCCCTCCGGGGGTCCTAAGCAGATTCTAATTTGCTGCCCCACTGTCATTTACTCAGGCACGGTGTTCTGGGCAATACAAACACAGTATTTAATCTGTGCGGTCCTCGGCAAGGTCTGCGTTCCCTCTTTTATTTCATGGATGACACAGGATCACAGAGATAGGAAGGTGTACGTGGGGGCAAGGGCAGCCAGGTCACAAAGCCCTAATAGTCCCATACCCACGTTTCTGCAACTTCCTCCTACTCCCTGTCCTGGAGCCCTTCAGGTTTCCAGCACGCCCCTGAAGACCTTTCCCCACATTTCAGCTGCCTCTCCATCCCAGCGTATTTCCTCCTGCTGGATGGGCTGGCCTACCCCGACTGCTTCTCCAAGGCAAAGTGGAGAGATGCTGTAGGTGCGACATGCATTCTGGTCAGAGCTAGCTCCCAGGGCCTCCCCACAGGCCTGGCTGCTGGGTGCCTAATGGCTCATTACAAAGACGCGCAGCGATGGTACAGGAAAAGGGATGCAAGGAAAGAGGCAGCTGCAGAAGGAAGGCGCAGGCGGACAGGCAGCGTTCCATCCTCTCCTCCGCCAGTGCGGGTGCCAGCGCACGCATGCGCATGCGTGGCGCGCTCGCACCCCGCCCTCCCGCGGGCCGCCCTTTCACCCTGGCAACCGCGGCTCGGCGGCGGCGGCGGCGGCGGCGGCGCGCGCGCGGGTTGGGTGCGGACGGGCGGGATCTCTGCGGGACGGGACAGGGCCGGTGGCGGCCGAGGTAGCGGGTCTCGAAGGCTCCTCCAGCTCCGCACTCGGCTCCGGTGACAGGTTCGGCCCGGAGGGCTTCGTCCCTCACCATGGACTCGCAGAAAGTAAGCGGGGGCACAGCGCCGGGCGGAGAGGGTGGGCGGGGCGCGCGGGGCTAGGTCGGCGGCGGAGGGCGAGGCCAGGCCTCGGACCCACCCGACCTGACCGGACCTGAGCGCCCGCAGGCTGCGGGGACCGCGCCGGTGACCCGTGCCGACCTCTGCCCCGCACTTGGCTCCGGGTGTGGACCGCAGGGAGGAGACCGCGAGCGGCAACCGGGTCCCCGCCGCCCTTTGCGGACGCTAGGCCCCTTTCTTCCCGCAGCGTGCTCGGAGGGTGGGTCCCCCTCCGGCAGGCGTGAGGACAGTGGCTCAGCCTCTCGTTGGGGGTGCTCCCTGCTGGCGCCCAAACTGGTGTCCTTTTCTTCTACCGAGTCTTCAGCACGGTCCCTGCCCTGTAGGTCTGGGACCGAATCTCCTTTGTACCATTGCCCACTGCCTTGCTAGTGGTTTATTTATAAGCAGATCTCAGTGTTTGCCTAATTGAGGAAAAAGGCAGTTGTCAGGGCCGCTGCCCCACCCTTGTCCGCCTGTTGGTATAGCTCAGCACAGTTACCCAGTGATCTTGTGGAATGTTCAGTACTTTGAGCACAAGTTAAGGAAAGATCTACAGAGTAGCCTTTTCGATTAAGTGAAGTACTTGGAGAATATAGTCAGTCTATTGAACACAATTGCAATTGAAAATTTAACATTCAGTAGTAATCCCAGTATAGAAAAAATAAACCACCCTGCTCTCTTTGTTATATTATAGTATAATTGCAATGTACTCTGTTACAGGAAAGAAAAAAGAAGTGTTGTTATTAATAATGTAGCAGGGAAAGGGAGCATATATAAGAGGCCATGCTTTTCTATCATTGAATGGAAAGTGCCAGAAAGGCTTAGAACAATTGCATTTCTTTTTAAAAAGTGGATTCACCTTCTTGAGGAATGCTAGGGGTGTGTGGCATGAATAATGTGATGTGTTAAGCATTTACTATTGTATTTAACAGAGATGCACAAGATTACATTTGCTTGCCTTGAAACCTCTTTGGGCATATCCAATTATTATTTCCAGACCTATTACCCTATCTTATAAAGATATTACTAGGCTATCTGAAAAGTTTGTATTTTGATTATGTATAAATTTAAAGTATTATCTGCTTAGGCTTATAAAACATCACACAGGTTATTAGAGGAGAAGGATGTGGCATTTGAACGGACATTATTAGCAAAGGTAAAAAGGAAGAAGCGACTTGGCAATACAGAAAGGTGAGTTGCAGGGTACAGTATGTTTGCTAGCTGTGTGTACAGAGCAAATCACCAATCAGTCTTATCATTTGTGGGAGTAAGAAAATAGTATAGTATTATTAAAAACTGGGATAAAACATTCCATCTTGAAAACAGTATTTTAAAGTTGATGAATAATTTGTACTAAAATAGTCCATGCATGGTAATACTAAAAGTGTTTTCCTGTAGCTCATCTTCTCAGGGGACACTGGGCAATCAAGTATTCGAGGCTGTGAGGTCTACAAGGACGTGCTAGTAAGCGATGGTTTGAGCCAAGTTGTTCTCATTTCAGGCAATGTATTTGTGCGCCGCCAGGGTACCATATATAGTTTCCCCAGAGGTAGTGAAGAATTAGCTGTTCTCTTAGTTGGTGTTGGTGTATCTTACCGGAATTACTCTGAAAATCAACTTTTCAATGTTAAAAGTAGGTTGAGTTTTGTTGAAGGTATCAAGAACTTGTTCTATAGCTTACAATGGGTAACTAGTGTTGATGCTTGTAAGTCATGCTGTCAAGCTGAGCTTCCTTTTCTTAATGAATTTCTGTATAATCAGTTACTTGCCTCAAATAGTAATGAACTAAGCTGGATATTCCTGTCTATTGCACAAGACAGCACTACACCCATAGCATGAGATTTAGAGACTATTTCCGGTTATAAAATGGTAGCAGAGATGATCCCTCAGGCTATAAAGGAACGATTACATGCTGTAATTGGCAGGGAAGGCCTTGGGATTTGAGTTGGGAGTTATTAAGAGGAGCCAGGTCTCTGGCCATACTGTTTATGGGCCATCGTAGCTTGGATAAGTTGCCATTAGTCTCCATTCCTTCATCTCTAAAATAGAAACAACCATGGCACTCTCATTAAGAGTAATAGGATTGTGTTCATGTCAAGAAAACCACCTCACAGTAACAGCTTTTGTTTTTTTTGTTTTGTTTTGTTTTGGTTTTGGTTTTTCGAGACAGGGTTTCTCTGTATAGCCTTGGCTGTCCTGGACCCGCTTTGTAGACCAGGCTGGCCTCGAACTCACAGCGACCCACCTGCCTCTGCCTCCCGAGTGCTGGGATTATAGGCGTGCGCCACCACGCCCGGCCCCTAGTAACAGCTTTTGTTAATCTTATAAACTCAACCTCAAAATAGCGACTTTCTTTTCAAATCCAGTCTAAACTTCTTTAACTTTAAGGTGTGTTTACTACTTGTACATCTTTAAGAAATTGTTTTAGCCGGTGCTGCCAAGAAATAGTTGTTAAATCCTAGTAGAGAATTGAGAGCTGTGAGTCAAGCAGTCTAGATAAAGACATTAACTGGACATCTTACAGAAGCTGCCGCTGGCTGGTCAGCACATGGGGCAGCTTCCCCAGCTGCTTTTTTTTTTTTCCTTCCTTTTTTTTGTCCATGGAAACTTCAGTGTTTTGTTAGCAACAGATGCCGCTTTTGAGTGGAGGAAGAAGACGCAGTTGCCGTGGGTGTGTAAGGCAGACTGTAGGACACAGAAGCAGTATTATCTCCTGGAAATGAACAGAGGGATTTTGTTTATATTGAGTTTCTGGGACACTTTTGTGAGCAGGATGTGTTATGGATACATGGCTTTGTTTGATCCTCAGACCTTTTGAATATGTCCTTAAGTGGTTTTAAGATAAAATCTGGAAGGTTTCTTTACCTGATTAAATGTGCACATTCAGAGAAAACACTGAAACAACTAAGACAGTTGTACCTCTTGCGTGCTTTTTTTTTTTTTTTTTAGTAGTGCAAATTAAATTTTGGTACAGCTCACTGATATTCATAGGGGTTCCTGTTTATAGGAGATCGGTGCTCCTTCCAGCAGTGAGGGTGGGAGGACAGGCGCAGAAGAAGGATGCCATCAAGAGCGTGCTTTGTTAAGTGCTTTACCCATTGTTTTGAGTGTTCTTCCTCCCCTGGGTGGTAACTCAGAGTCTCCTTTCTATTCTAGGGTAAACCTAGACTCAGCTCTGCACTTGTCTTCCTCATCTGTTTCCTCTTATACCCTGATACTTGCTGAAAGACCCACTCCATATCCAGATAGCTATCCAGTTGACCTGTGTTCCAGCGTTACTTGTCTTCAGTTTTAAAAACCTAAAGTTTCTCCAGGAAAGTGAAGAAGAATGAAAACTAATTATTGTGCATACAGTACCGTGTAGGGGGCGCCTTTGAACTCTCGGAGCAAAATTCTTTCATAGTTGGCAGAGTCACACAGCACCAAATGCAGTCTGAATTCAAACCAGGTGGGTTTTTTCATAGTCCACATTTTATCATTACCTCCCTTTAGGCCTTAAATTTTGGCCTCTAAATACACAATTAGGGAAATTAAAATTTTAAATGTTGGGTCCTAACAGTTAGGGGCTGGAGAGATGACTCAGCAGTTAAGAGCATTTCCTGCTCTTGAAGGGGACCAGAGTTTGATTCCAAGTACCTACCTATATCAGATGACTTACAACCACCTGCATGCATGTGCACCTCCCCATACTCATACACATAATTAAAAAGAAAATAAATCTTTACGACAGATAAGATGTTACTAGAGACAAACCCCTGTACAGTAGTTGGTTTTGTTTGTTTGCTTTAGACACTCATCAGGTGTAGGGACATGTTTGATAGGTGGTGCAGAGCATAGGTGAAGTCTGGCATCTGGTCTGCTGCCCCAGGTGAGATCCTATACTGCACAGCATCTCCCCTCCTTTTTTGTTTCTTTTCCTTTATGGAGGTGGAATGGGAATCTTACCTCTCTAAACAGAGCTGTAGCCATGAAGTGCAGTATAAATGAACATTATATGAAGGCTCATGATCTCTTTACTCACATATAGGGGTCTTGGTTGTTTTTTTTTTTAATTTAACTTGGCAGCTTCTAAATATCAGTTAATGAAACAGGCTTTTTTAAAAAAAGTTTTAACGCAATGCTTCTTTGCTATGCTTGGCTGAGTGCAAACAGGTTTATTCATGCAGCAAGTACATATTGGGTGTTTGCCATAGTGGTGGATATTCCACACTGACCATACTTGGAAACAGGTGGGTTTGTCAGCAGCCTGTACTGTGTTTTCACCTCAAGTAGTTTTTCCAGCCTCAGCATTCAGATAGAATTACCGATGTCTGTTGACTGATAGGGTATTAATTTTAGCATATAATTTTTTCATTTCTTAAATAAAAAATTTAAAGTGTTAACATAGCCAACCTATGCACCTCTCCTACATTATAAATGCAAATAATTCAAGTGTATTGCAGAAAATGTTAGCTATAAACAAATGAAAGTAAAATCACCTATAATTCTGTACCTTAAAGATAACCACATCAACATTTGATTTGCTGATCACGTTTTCATGCAAATAGAACCTTAAGACATTAGGTATCATACTATGTGTATTGCTTTATAAATTGCTCTTACATAATATGAGAATTCTTCCAGTTAACATTCTACAACACTTAATAATGCATTTGCATAAATGTGATTCTTGATTAAACTTGATTGCTATCCTTTTGTTGGATGTTTATGTTGGTCCCTGGCTTTAAGGTTATAAATAATACTGAAAGGAACATTCTTGTAGCCAGGTCTCTGCCAACATTCTTAATAACCTGCTTGGCATACATTTAGAGAAATTGAATTACCATTTACTTAAAATTCTTGAGCTATATTGCCCACTTGCCCTTCAGAAGGGTTCTGTTGGTTGACGTCACTGTCAGCAGTGCTTGAGTGCCTCAATCTATATTCTCCTTGTGCCTCCCTGGTCCCTGGTTTGCTTGTTAGAATAAGTGCGTTTCCCCATCTACTCAGATGGCCATGTAGAGTAGGTAAGTACTTAGTCTGTTCTCTGAGGCCTGGGGCCTTGCATGCCCAAGACTTATGGGCTCCGCCAATAGACTGAAGGGCTTATAGTTCCAAACCTTGAAAACTAGAGGTTTATGGAATCCAGATCTATTTCGGTAATTTTGCCAGGGCTCTGATTTCAAGTGGCCTTACCAGGCAGAGCCTCAGTTCTAAGCTGGAGCTAGTGAGAGCGGCAGTCAGCACTCGCCATTCTCACAGCTCTAGGGCTTTGGATGTTAGAACCCTTAGTGGTGAGTGGTTTAGCTCTTGAGCTGCCCATGTCACGACCCCTCGGTCTTTAAGGCTTGGAGACTCTTAGGCATGCCTAAGGGAACAGTGCTTGCAGGTTTGGCCACCACCTTGCCTTTCTACTTTCTCTACTTCTGTCACCCTTCATCATGCTCTGCCACTTCTGTCCCTGCTGCTGTCTAGACCTGTCACTGTCTTCTTGGTGCTGTTGCTGTAGTGGTAGCCACTCCCCCACCTCCTCTAGTGCTAGGGCCAGTGCTTGTTATTTTTCATGCTATCATGTCATCCCATTCTACGTAAGATTCATCAGTGGATATGAAAGATGTATTAGGCCTGGTTTTACAACACTTGGGGTAGCATAGGAGGATGCTCTAAACAGTGAGCCGAATAGCTTGGTTGTGCAGCCAAGGGGAGGTTGAAACATACAAATGAAGGATAGTCTTTATGCCAGTCATTACACCAGCTTCCAGTTTCACCAATTGCTCCCTTTTGCTCAGTTACTGAGGAGGAGCTTATGTGTCATCCCCCCTCCCCCCCCCCCCCCCTGAGTGAGAAGAGCTGCAGGGTCATCCAAAGTTTGGCAAGGCTTGTTATCCCAAAGCTTTCCAAGGCCAGACAAGTTAAGTTTTCTGAAGTGGTTGTGACTTGAGTGAAGTCTCGTGGAACAGGAGTCCTGGCTTCAGATGTATCGATAATTGCAGCTTTGGCGTTCTCAGGGTAATTGTAAAGTATCCAAAACAGCTGAGCCACCATGAGGGCAGGCTGGCCAGTTGCCAGAGAAGGGGTGCCTGGCATAAGGGAAGGCTGTGCACTGCTATTCAAAGGCCTGAACAGATGCTCCTGGTAGTTTAACTCATTGACACAGAAAACTTTATGGGGTATTTACAATAAAGACTTAAGGAAAGCGCCACACAAATCTAGCGTTCTCAACAGCAGCTAACAGTGCTTGCGCTCACTCAGCCTCTCTCACAGTGCGCGGGGCATTGCGGGGTCCATCTCATCTTTCTCACCTAACACACCGAGTGGAACAGTTCTCCATGTGGCTAAAGCCTTTTTAGTTTCTCACACGCTTGCATTCCCTGCCTCTTGGATGGCAGAGTACCTCCTCCGCTGCCTCCCTGTCTTACTCAGCTCAGGAGGGAAGTGCACGCTCCATCCTGCCACTTCCTTTACCAGGATTAGGCTTTTCTTCCATTTGTTAAGTTGGGTGAGCGGAGTCAGCACATTCAGCACCACTCACAGCCTCTCACCGAGCTCCCCACCAATGAGCCGCCTCAGGATTGCCAGATTCCTGCCAGCTCAGTTCTCCTTTCTACCTTCTCGCACCATTCCTGGACCCGCCACATCTGTTAATGTTTGCAATAGCTATACTCACCTGGTAAGACTTACTGTTGCAGCTTACCTGCTGGGCGAGGCGTTCTCATTTTCAACTCTCTTTACCTAATTTAAGTGAGGACCAAGGTATGAAGTGATACAATAGGCAGCAGTTAGGTTCACCGATCCCTTTGCTCTGGTTACTAGAACTTTGTCTTTATTCCTTCCAGCCCCGGGAGTGACAGCAGTCTACACTAGTGTAAAAGCTGAGCTCCTGAGACAAATGACTGCTGTGTGACCTAAATCAGGTTAACCTCTGAAGGCTTTCTGCGACCATAAATTGTTGAAAGCCCTTAGGATGAATTTTAAAAATATTCCTGACATTGGAGGTTCTTAACTAAATAATAACTTGTTTGAAAATAAGAGTAGATTGTCTGTGCATTAGTGGTATTCATGGTGATTCTACTTTGTATGTCTTAACTGTTGTAAGCAGGAATGTGGACTTTGTCTCAGAAGTCTCTCTGTCTGAGGAGCTGCTGGTGGGAAAGCCCATGTGTCAGTATTCTTAATCATGCTATATGGATGACGGTTGATGCTGAGGTAGAGTTCCGGCCTGATGGTTGGAGGCCCTTTGTTCTCCAAACAGGATAATGCTTATCATTCAGGGGCTTGTTGTACTGGGTTGGCAGAGTGTGTTGTTGTTCTTGTTGCTATTGAATGCAGTTAAATTAAGACTCAGCATAGGAGTTCTCAGTTGTTGCTGGAGCACATAAGTTAGAACAATACCATTTCAAAGTGGGGAGCTGTAGCATCTTAGCTTCCAAGTTACAAAACAACTGATGTGTAGGGTGCTATGAATTGAATCTGGGAAGTCTCCAAAAAGCAGTGTGTTAAAGGCTATTCACCAGCCGGTGACATTGGCAGAGGAGAGGCTTGGTGGGGGGCGCTTGAGCTTACTGGACTCACCTCAGCCCTCCACAGTTCGCTCTCTGCCTTCCTGGTCATGGTGGTGAACAGTTTCCTCTGTCTGTTGCTTCCACCACCACTATGATGACGCGCTGCTTTTAGGTTGAAAACACTGGCGCTTACCAGTCATGTGTGAAACAGAGCGGACTGTCCCTCTGTGGGTAGTACGTGGGTACTCTACTTTGTCAGTTCCAGGGTTTTTTTTTCCTTCTGATTTTGAAGCCGAGTCTTAGCTGTTTTTGATGCTCTTAGCTGTGCTGACTTCCTTCTCATGAACTTTATCTTTTCCATATCAGACAGTGCAGTATAATAGCTAATATTAACTTCTTTCATCTGAATCCTGCCTCTGTGGCACATTCATTCTGAGTTTTTTCTAGACAAACTGCTGAATTTCTTTATGCCTTGGCTGCTTCTTTGGAAAATGAAGATAATATTTGTATCATACCTTATAAGAGTCTTTATTTTTGTTTGCATGTATGTCTGCACTCTATAGTATGCCTGGTGCCTGAGAAGGCTAGAAAAGGGTGGTGGATTTCCTGTGACTGAAGTTACAGCCATCTGTGAGCAGGATATGGCTGCTGGGAACTGTACCTAGGTCCTTTGAAAGAGCAGCCAGTGTGCCTCACCACTGAGCTCAGACCCATTTATAAGAATTTTGAGAAGATGAACTGAATTAAGAAGTAAAGAGCTTAATCTGGCCCCGGCTCCTGACAGTGTGAGTGTGTTGCTGTCCATCTGCCCAGTCTGTTGCCTGTCCTTTTACTTCACAATTCACCCTGATTATAAAGGTAAGCTGTGTTGCCATGAAGAAAGTGCTTTAGGCTTTGTCCATCCCAGATTACATTGATCTAGTCTGGGAATGGTGGCAACTGTGTTCGGCCCGACTATATCAAACTCTTTTTTTCTTGTTGGCTTAGCAGTTGTATTATTCTAAATTCACAGTGAAATAATTGGTAGGCTTGATTCTGATGATATGAACTTTTGAGTTCTGGTGACTGCACTGCATGACCAAGCACTGCAGCTAAGATGTACATCTCCTCTGGAGACATTTGCTCTATGTGTTTTGTCATGACTTGCCATAATGGGTATTTGTCAGAATCTGAGAACTTTTACTTAATACTGCCTGAAGTCTCACAAAATATACTTATCTAAATATGGCCTTTAGCTATCAATATTAATGTTTGGGAGGTGACAGGAAGCTTGGGAGCTGACGTGACTCTAAGATCCGTAGAGGCAGCCTTTTATGCAGATAGGTCCCCGTGGTGTGGAGGAGCAGTTTCCCTGTGAGTGCCTCCCTTAGTGTGGAGGGGCAGTTTCCTGGAAGAGTAGTTTCCCGGTGAGCTCCATCCTTCGCCATGAAGCCTTGGTAGCGTCACAGACAGCACAGGACTCTCCATATAACTTTGGTTTAAGCAGCACATTGTGCACATCTTAGAATCGTAGTTTTGTGAACATGAGAGCTCCCAGGTGGGAAACTCAGAACAGTCTACACTGCTGGGAGGAGAGCGCAAGTGCTGTAAGCAGGTGAGGTGGGCATGGGGTGATCAGGGGCTTTGTGTGCAGTGTTCAGGTGATTTACTTTATCCAAGAAGCACTGAGAAGTCTCTGAGAAGTGTGCTGGTATCTTATTAGTTTAATTGAAAAATAGAAAATGATTATTGGGAAGAAAGAATATATGAGAGGATGGTTGAAAAGTTTTGTTAGAGTGTGGGCTTTCCTATAGAATGAGACTTGATAGTGTCTTATACTAGGATTTATAGAATTAGTAACTATGTAGAACTATTTAGGATGTAACAGTAGTAGAACATTGTGGCTACATGTAGGTTTTAGATCAGAGGGGAGGAAGTTATGATAGCTGAAAATGTTTGGTTCGGGCTTGCAGTGCCCTTATTGATCTATAGCACGAGAATGACCCACACCTCAGCCTTATCAGTTAACCTGTGTTCCAATTATGAAAACTATTAAGAATTTTGAAGTTCTGGGGGGCCAACTGTGGTTACTTGGATACAGAACATCTTTATAGCGGTATATTGCCGGTTCTATTTAGAAAATACTTATCAAACAAATGGAGGTCCTGCTGCTTTGACACCTATTCAGCCTGCTTTCCCCCAGCGTATGTCCCCAAGTAGTCGCACACCATTGCTGTATGGACATCTTCCCCCCGGATCCTGTCACCCTAGAGAAAACTCTTATCTGACACACATGCTAAGGTTACGTTTCCACTCAGTTCTCATTATTATCCTTTAGGGGTTTTAAGGGATGTTTTGGAGGTGGTTGTAGCTTATCTTAGATATTTTGATTGCTTGTAACTTGTCTTCCGTCCCACTGTGCTCCAGATTCTTCTGGGTTCTGTCATTTCACCCTGGGTTTTGCAAATCCCACTATTGGAGCAGAGTGGTTGAAGCCCCGGGTGCCCTTCATAATTTCATAACTTAGTTCTCAGTACTTCCTGTGGAGCTTGGGTTCATTTATTACACTAAGTATAAAATGTTGACCAGAGTCCTTTGCAGTCACCCTCTCCATAATGACAGATTAAAGGTCAGGTAGATTCAGAAATGCTGGGCCTTTTTCTCAGCAGGCTGTCCTTGGGGAAAATTTCAGGATATTAAATATAGCAGCACTATGTCTGCGTTTGCTGTCAATGTCACATTGGTGTCTTTGGGTTTCTGTTATTGATCTAGGTGTTGGCTTCTTCTGCAGTTCATAATGTGCTCAGTAACTGAATTATATTCCTTTCTTGTTGCTGTGTTAAACATACCTTGACAAAAGCTACTTAAGAAAGGGTTTACTGAGCCCAGAAACTTGAAGCAGCTGGTCACATTCCATCCATAATCAAGAGCAGAAAGTAATGAATTAATGTATCATACAGTGTAGTCCTCAGCTTGCTTTCCTTATTCCTAACACTGCCCAGGGAATGATGCCACCCCATGGGTAAGTCTTCCTGCCTCAATTGATATAATCAATATAATCCTCCATAGATGTGCCCACAGGCCAACCTAATCTAGACAGTCCTTCATTCAGATCCCTTTCCAGGTGATCTAGATGTATCAAGTAAAGTATGAGAAAAGGAAAGAGCCACTTGGAAGCCACTTGTTTGCTACTAGAATAGTTATTTACTCTGGTTCTGTAGCTTGTCAATACTGTTCTAGCTGTAGATTTATAACATTGCCCTTTATATTTCTAAAATTTGCCCCTTTTTTGTAAATAAATGTTAGATTTCGTTATCTCCTCACCTTTATTCTTCATTTCCTGATACTGTATTATACACTTCTATTTGCTTTAGCATCATGGCTTTATGTGGTCTAAAATAATACTGTTGATATGACACAGAGCCAGGCGTGGTGGCATGTGCCTTTAATCCTAGCACTTGGGAGACAGACACAGGCAGATTTCTTTGAGTTGGAATCCAGCATTGTCTACAGAGTGAGTTCCAGGCTAGCCAGGATTATGTAGTGAGACCATATTAAAACAAAAAGATGCAATAACATTGATTATTTCCAGTCTGAAATTTGAGGGGATTACAGAGTTGAAAACAGGCCACAGCCCATGTTGTGTAACCATAGACTCTGAGAAAACAAACAGAAGCTGTACCTTGCTCCTATATATGATGCAATAAACATCTGTATAGCTTTCTCTACAGAATGCTTGTCAGGAATTTAAATTTTCTTTTATGAGAAGATAATATTTTGTTTTAAATCCTAGGAAGCTCTACAAAGAATCATATCAACTCTGGCAAATAAGAACGATGAGATTCAGAACTTCATTGATACACTAAATCACACACTGAAGGGCGTTCAGGTATGAATATTGCTGTAAAAATTGGATAAATGAATGATTGCTAAGTAAAACCTGAAGTATAGACAACACTGTGTCAACTTTAGAGTGTAATGTACTGTGGCTGGGAATAGGGTCTTCACAGGACAAGAGTAAAATCGCTTTCCGTGTCATCCCTGCGTTCTGCACAGGGAAAGCAGGTGCCAATAGGCAGGGACAGCCAGCCAGGGGTTTACAGCAAGTGTTAAAGTTCTGCTCATTTCTGTGTGAGGGTTTTCTTCACTAATTCCAATTAAGGGCAAATAGTACCTCTTCAAAGCAGTGGAAAACAGTCCATTTCTTTTCCTGTGTATACTGAGGGTGGCAGTGGTAGGACTTGGTTGAAGACGTAAATGGAAGTCAGGCACAGATGCAGATGGCACAGTACTCAGGTAGGATAGAGGGGTGCTTAAGGAAGTGGCCCAGATTGGGGGAAATAATTTTTTACGACCTGAAGTCCCACATTAAAGTTTATTATTTCTCTATTAGAGCAGTGGTTCTCACTATGTAAATTACAACCCTTTTGGGAGGTCACATATCAGGTCTCCTGCATATCAGATATTTTCATTACTATTCATAACAGTAGCTAAACTAAGTTATGAAGTAGCAATAACGTAATTTTATGGTGGGGGTCACCACAGCATGAGGAACTGTATTAGGGGTCGCAGCATTAGGAAGGTTAAGAACCACTATATTAGAGTAATGTAATTTATGATACAAATCTATTTATTTTTTTTTGCTTATGCCTTTTAGTTTTAAAATATTGTATAGTTCATTGTTTTGTTTTTCGAAACAGGAAAATTCTTCCAACATCCTTTCAGAGTTAGATGAAGAATTTGATAGTTTGTACTCCATATTGGATGATGTGAAGGAAAGCATGATTAGCACCATCAAGCAGGAACAAGTACGCAAATCACAGGAGTTACAGGTGAGAGCTCAGCCGCCTGAGCGCAGTGCTCGCTGGATGCTGCGCTTCGGAGGCAAGAAGTACCCGGGCGTAACGTATCTCTGAACTCCATAGTGGTTTCTAACTTGGATTAGGTCATAAATATCTTTTGATATTATTTTTAAAAATTGTGGTTAAAATAACATAGAATTTACTGTTGGCCCTTTTCAGGTATAGCTTGGTGAATCGTACTGTTGCTTAGCAGAACTCAGGCTCTGTTTTGTCTTATTACAAAGCTAAAACTCTTCACCCCTGAAATAACAGCTCCTTACTTCCCCTCTGTTAGCTCCTGGCAATTGTGCCATTGGTTGCATTATTTTGATTACTTAGATGTCTCTTGAAAGTGGAATTGTATAGCATTTCAACTTTAGCATAAGATTTGTCCACACTCCAGCATATGCCAAGATTTCCTTATGGCTGAATAGCATCTCTTTATATACCATGTCACGTTGGCCCATTCTTCTGTCTGTGGCACTGAGCTGTTATGCATCTGACTGGTGAGCGTGAACAGGGAGAAACATCTTGGAGACACTCCTTAATTATTCTTATGGCTATGTCCTCGGAAGTCAGTGTGCTGATCATGTGGCAGCCACCCTTTTAGTTTTCTTAGGTGCCTCATAGTCTGTTCCTCACTGCCTGCACCCTTTGATATTCTCACCAGCTGTGCACGGTGATTCCAGTTGCTTCATCCTTGTCAACATCTGTCTGTCTCTTGTTTTGTTTTGGTGGCACACATCATAAAGGATATGAATCATAATTTTGTTTGTTTGTTTTTGTTTGCAGGAACAGGGTGAGCAGTTTATCCCCCTCTAGCAGGAAATGTAGTACATGTCAGAGCATCAGTAGTCTTAATAAATTTCTCCTTACATTTAGCTGATGTATCATCTATCTTAGGAGCAATCAACTTTGTTACCACCATTATTAACATAAACCAGCAGCTATGTCACGATATCAAACACCCTTATTTGTTTGGTCAGCCATATTTCTATTATTATCTCTCCCCTTCCTAGCCACAGGAATTACTATACTATTAACTGACTGAAACCTAATGCAATTTTTCTTGACCCTGCCAGAGGCAGCCATCCTATTGTCTATCAACACCTACTCTGGTTTTCGGCCCCCCAGAAGTCTATATTTTTTCTTTTTCAGAAGTCTATATTCTTATTCTTCCAGGATTCAAAATTATTTCACACATTGTCATCTATTATTCAGGAAAAAAGAACCATTTGGCTATATAGGCAGAGTTTGAGCCATAATATCGATTAGTTTCCTAGGTTTTATTGTCTGAGCTCACCATATATTCACAGTAGGTCTTGACTAGATACTCGAGCCTGCTTTACCTTAGCCACTATAATTATTGCTATTCGAACTGGCATAAAAGTTTTTAGCTGATTAGCCACGCTCCATGGAGGCAATATTAAATGACCACCAGCTGTATTGTGAGCCCTCAGCTTTATTCTCCTGTTTACTGTAGGAGTGTGGGTTAGATGACAACTTTTTCAAGTCTGGTCTTTCCCTTCACTGTTGGGACAAACTAAAATCATCAGACTTGGACAGTGCTTCTCCCAAGCACCAAGCCATCTTACCAGCGCTAGTTAAGCTGTTTTGAATAAATTAGAAGAAAAGAGGTAACCTTGCCATGTATGTAACTGATGGTGATTATCTTTCTTCTGTAGCTCTGTGAGTTATGTATATTTATCCAATTATTGCCATCTCTTAAATTTATTATAGCAGATATTTGAGATTGCAGTAGGAAAGTTCATTGTGATAATTTGGGTTCTGTGCTTTCCCCCCAGAGTCAGCTTAGTCAGTGTAACAACGCGCTGGAGAACTCTGAAGAACTACTAGAATTCGCAACAAGGTCCTTAGATATAAAGGAACCTGAAGAATTTTCAAAGGTAAACAAAACAAAAAACAAATAGACAGACAGACAAATCAAAATCCCTGTCCTAGTACACTAAAGGAGTATTTAAAAGTGTTTTGTTCTTTCTGATACTGAAAAGGACTTGAGGTTTTTGCTAAATAAAATCCAAGATGTTTGCTTATTTCAAAGCATGTCAGGAACCGGGGCCAGGAATTGATTATTTTAGTTCTGTTTTTCTTTAATTGGTTTAAATGAGCCACATATTATTTTTTCAGTTATATACCTAATGGCAGTTTGTTTTAAAGATTCTTCAGTATTGAGCCAAGTCATAATTTTCTGTACACCTACTTTAGATGCTTAATTGCTGATGAGGCAGTGTGGGATGACCCTGAAGTACAGTTAGCAGATGCGTGCTGAATGTTGTAAAGCTGGGAGAACAATTCTTATAGTTACACTATTTTGAAACATCCCAAATAAAGTTTTTAAGTTGGCTAATACAGTTGAAAACAACAACAAAGTATCTTTGGCTAAAACCTATACAATGATTTTTTTTCATACTTTCTATCTTCAACTGTTTAAATTGTTGTGTTCCTGTTCCTAGCAGGAGAACTGGGTTTGAAGGGCCTCCACTTATCAGCATTAGATGATGTGAAAGTGAACAAGTAAAAATAGCACAAATGTGATAGAATTTTAGAATATCTTCACCTTATTTTTTTTAATATGAGAAATTTATTTGATAGTAAATAAATACACAAAAGTCCAGATGAGATCTGGATCATTAAGAAAATAGACAGGATTCCACCAACTGTGGCTTCTCGGCCACTGGCACTTGACCCGCAGAGCAGGGTTTGGATCTTTTGCCAAAAGTAACATTCCTATTCTCACCCTGAATTCAAACCTTTTCCAATGAAGAACTGGCCAGAACAATTTCCGTGACAGTATATAAATATTTACCTCCTTCAACCCCTTGTCAGAATAAAAGGAAAGAATTGTTTTCCACCATGAGCACCCACAGCAGAAGAATAGCCACAGGATGCTGTGATCTGCGTTTGATCACAGATGAAAAGAGAAAATGAGGCTTAGTTTCTTTTTCTCACTTACAATAGCTCACCCCTGAGTGTGTCCATCTCTTGAGCCTTGAGGAGAGCAAATGAGAGAGGCGCTCAGCCATTGCTGTGCAGGCCGAAGTTGGGCCTGTCAGGAATGCTGAGAGAAGAGAGAACCTTTAACTAAAGTATGCTTTAGCTTTGAAGACAACTACACATAAGCAAAGTATTTACTAAACAGTCCTTAAAGTAGACCTTTACCTTTTATTTGTGAGTGTTGGTGTGTTGCAGAAATGTAGTCTCCTCCTGTATAAATGTGCTTGGTTATAAAGAGGCTCTAAGTAGTACTGTGCTTATATTAGTTTCAGATTATTTACTTTTAAGTGGTTATGCGTTTGTTTGTTTAAGTGTATGAATGTTTTGCTTGCATATATGTATGGTTATCATGTACGTGTCTTGTACCCTAAGAGGCTAGAAGAGGGCATCAGATCTCTGGACAAGAGTTATAGGGAGGTTGTGAAACACCCTGTGGGTGCTGGGAACTGAACCCAGGTCCTCTGCAAAATCAGCAAGTGCTCTTTACCACTGAGCCGTCTCTTCCAGCCCTGATCATATGTTTTGAAAAATAGACATATGTGAAAAAAATCAAATACATATAAAGTTAAATATATATATCCACATTCTTTAATGTATAGAATCAATAGGTATACATCTAGTTCTAGTTCTTTTTCAAAGATCTTTAAAACGAAAAAAAAGGAATAAGGAAACCACACGATCTCCCTCTGTGTTCCCAGGAGCTCCCTGCCTCTGCTTTGTTACCTAACAGGGTTAATATTTTTGCCTAAAGGAAGAAGAACATTTTGATATACCCCTTTTTTTCCATTTTCCTTTCTATAAAGAAAAAGGAAAACCGGATATTAGAAAGAAACACACCTTTCCTATCTCTGCCAGAGACAATAGGTCCCTAAGAGTCAAACATTTGGAACTTCACATCCTGGAGACTGCACCCTGTGGCCTGTGATGCCTTATATAAATATTTTGAATTTACATAAGAAAAAGAAACTCCAGGCTCATGAACATTTGAAGACTTAAAAATAAATGTTGATCTGAGGACTGAGTGGCCATGCTGGAAAATATAAATGAAATTGCCTACCAAGACATGTGGAAAGAGGAGCAGCAAAGAAAAGGACCGAAAAGCCTCTAGAAGGAGCAGTGCCCACCTCTGCTGGACAGAGGAGACTCCTGATGCTTTTTATCAGGAGAAAACACGAGTGAAGAGAGAGGCTGAGAGAAGGAAATCCATGCTCAGGGAGAAGCAGGAGTAAAATTGGTTGGAACTGGCAAGACAGAAAGGAGGTGTGGCAGAGGCTGAGGCCACGTCAGCACCCAGGCTGGGAGCCGCTCCTTGTTTTCCAGTGTTTGCTGTGCGAGAGCATCACTTCTCTCCCCTACAGTTGGTCATTATGAATACTTAATTGTAGTAACTCCTTTACTCTTTTGCAGTTCTGCTTAAGTACCTTTGGCCTAGGGTGACAGATTTGTAAAACCGATATATTAAAAGATTGTAATAATTAATTTAAAAGCAGATGGTAGGTATACTAGCTCAGGCCTGTGATCCCAGTGCTTGAGAAGCTGGAGCAGGAGGATTGCTGTGAGTCTGAGGCCAACCTGGGCTACAACATGAAATTGTGCCTCAGAAAATAAAACAAAAAAATTAATTGATATAGGGAAGAGAGGATGAGAGTAGAAGAAGAAGAGGCTGTTTCCAGTCCAGATATATAGAGGTGTGAGGTACTGATAAGCAGGGTTCAGTCAGCATAAATAATGATTCCTCCTGGAGGCTTCCAGAACCACACAACACCATAGCCCCAGAGAAAGCCAAGCACTCACTGGCATTCTCCTGATTGGCTGAGTGCAGATGCAGGTAAATATGGTAGCAGCAGAGTGCTGGAAAATTCTAGGCTTAATCTTTCAGAGACAAAAATTTATAAAATTACCAATCTTGAAATTAAAACAGAGGAATGAAAGTATATGGTAAAGTATTCTTTTTGGATGACTTTCTTCTTTGGGAGAAGAATTTCTAGAAAAAAAATATTATTCTCTATTTAAAGATATTTCTTGAAGTTGGGCTGTTTTAGAGAAACAAGTCTAGAATCTGAGACTTTCCTCTTACTGTAGAGGATAATTTTTCATCTTCTGCATTTACAGGTGCATGTAAAATAAAGTGTGAACCTAACTCAAAGAGGAGCCACAGAATTTTCAGTGTGTATTGTATGTAAATACACGGCATAGCAGTTTCTTGTAGGTTATCTCATTTCTCATTTGTTCCTCTTTTGTTTTTTTTTTTAAACAAAAATAAACATGATGCCACAAAAAGTCCTGTGTGCACATGTATGTACATGTGCACAAAATAATACCCTACCAGATATGAAGCAGAATCAGTAGTGGTTTTCTACCAGCGGGTTGTGTGAGAGGAACTGGGAACCAAGTTCAAAATCCACTAAGAAATAAGATAAAATAAGAAAACTGAGAAGAAGCCAAATACTGCTGTAACACTGAAGAATATGGGGTTTCTCCATAGGCAAACTTCTTAAGCCCACAATTAATTTACCTACCCAGGTGTGGCCAGCAAAGACTTCCTCAGATCACTGGGGGTGGGGGGGCTGTTGCAGTGACACTGACAGCACAGAGGAAGAGGAACACAACACATACTCTCTGTGGACAAGCTAACTTCCAAGACAAGTAAGAGGACCTGAGTTCATCTCTGTAGAACTAATAGTCTGGCATCATTCACTGTTAAGGGAAGGAAGACAGACACTAAGGGGGTGATAATGATGGCTCCCTCTGTATGTAAAGAAGTGTTGGGTGCAGAGGAAAGTCCTGTTTCTTTCCCTTAACACATGTATGAAAATGTTTTTTAATTCCAGCTGCCATGGCAGTAATTTTCAAAACCAGTATAATAGTTGACTGATGTAACACTCCTTACAGAAGGGACTGTGCCGGCCTAGGTTCATGACCTGAGGAGATCGGAGAGCCAGTGCATGGGGTTGGCTGTAGTACGTGAACCTGGGAAAGGGATTTTTTTTAAGCATTCAGGACCCAAGTCCCTTAGTAGAGACGTAAAATAATTACGATTCAAGGCCACAGCATTGATCGCTGGTAATGCTGGAGCAGGAGCATGTTGCGGTCAGTCTATTTCAAACCTCAGTTCTTTCGTTTAGACTGGTACTCAGGCCTAAATAGTTGAGGCTGGATATAAAAATAGCCTGTAGCAAGTAGAAACAATGTTAGGATTGAAGGAGAGAAGAAACAGAAGCAGTGCTTTGTACATCTAACTTACATGTACTCAGTTATTAAATATTACTGTGTATCAGGGAGTATGCTAGCAAAACGGCCACCTTTGTCAGCTGCAACTGCTAAATATGCCTGGTGGCATGAAAGAAACTCTGCAGTTGGGTATATTATATTTGATTTATACGTAAAGAGGCAACAGCTCTGTGTTTCCGTTGCTTTGTGACCAGGTCATGGCCATGAACCCTTCCTAAACTTGAACTTCATTTTCTAAAAACAAAAGAAGACGTATACAGTAGGTGTAATTGATAGCTTCTGTGAACCTTCCTGAAGGGAAGGCCCGCCTGTTAGAGGCGTCTCCTCTATCCTCGTCTTGGGCTCTGCTATCAGAACTCGTTCTTGGGAGCAGAGGCTGTAGAACTGCAGTCTAGTTTTGTATGCTAATAAGGAAGCTCTCATATACATAAGAACTATTGGGTGTGTAGCAATGTGTGTCTAGGAAAGAAATTATTTTAGTTAAAGAGTATCAGACTGAATAAAAGTGAAGGTGTATTTTTGATAATCTTATGTTAAAAAACCACAATTATACTTCCATAAATTAGTGGAAATGTTATTAAATTTTCCTCCTATTTCGATGATTGATGTGGGGGTCTGGATTCTACTGTGGTCCTAACATCACTTTATCAAGCTTACATGAAATTTATAGATTTTCTGTAATTTATATTTTGATGACTATGAACTAATCTGTTGCAGGGTTTATATCCTAACTTTCTTGCATGTCACTGCCATTGAACTTGCATGAAAAGCACTAACTACTTCTTTCTCTTCTCCCTGACCTGCTCCAAGGCTGCCAGACAGATCAAGGATAGGTATGGTATAAAACCTACATTTCTTTATTTAAGTGTCAATAGTGAAGTCAGAAATGAAATTCAGAAACTATTTTTCTTGGAATTCTGTTGATTAAAATAACAATACATAATGGTTATGTACAAAGTAAAGAAAATGTGCTCTGTATATCAGCATAACCAGTAAACTTTTTAAAGTCACATCTTAAGTTGTAGAAATTACGTATTTCTAAGAGAATTTCATTTCTGGTTTAATAAAATAGTTAGCTTTAGTTTTAGAATAGTTCTTAATTAGTTTAGTAGTGACGATTGCTCTATTTTGAAGGACTTAGAAAGTCTCTCTCGGTGACTTGCTGGGTGCAGTTCTGCAGCTGGTCTTACGGCTGAGTGGGTCTGTTTTCAGGGAGGCCAGAGCTGCCTGGTGTCCTGAGTTGCTGAAGCTCTTCACTGCTGTTCTGCCTAACACCTTCCGTTCTCTCTGTCCTGTTCTGGTGCCGCCACCCTTTCTACTTCTGCTGCCACCACTATCTTGTTTTTATACTGTAGGGAAAAAACGCAAGAAAATTATTAAGTTATAGAAAGTATTTCTCATTGGTAGAGTCAGGAATATAAAAGGGCCCTTAGCACTTCTGGAACAACTGAGTGTTGAAGGAGCTGAGGTAACATTTCGATTGTTTTCTGACCTGCCTGACCAGGCACTGAGGTTGTCTGTAGTTTGTAACTTCAGGCTTTTATTTCATGATTGTGAGATTCTCTGACAGGTATAACTCTTCAGTCTCTTCAAGTCTAGACCAGTTTATTCTTTATCAGGTAATTCACAGAAATACTTATTCTAAACTGTATGAAAACCAGTGTCTATTGTTAATTTGGAGAAATTTCTTTTTTGATTATTTGGGGGTGAGGGGGATACGAAATTTACATAGTGTCAAAGCAATACTATT
Organism: Acomys percivali; assembly: GCA_907169655.1. Lineage (NCBI taxonomy): Eukaryota > Metazoa > Chordata > Mammalia > Rodentia > Muridae > Acomys > Acomys percivali. Next base: position 119,104,514 of record OU015743.1, read on the forward strand.
GTCCATTTCTGTAGATTTTATATTATGAAGTGGTTAATGATGTGGCTTATTCTTAGAGTGCTGATATAGAAAGATCACTAGGGTTTTACTAGTGGATTCTCACTGTGTCTCCTAGGCTGGCCTTGAATCCAGAGTTCTTCCTGCCTTGGGTCTCAAGTCGCCAGGACTATAGGTGCATGCTGCTGGGCTCAGTAAAGTACTCTGAGAAGCGGTTGAGAGGGAGGTCTTTGTCAAGATAGATTTGTCCTCAGAGATCTCATACCCACATAGACTATTACTCTTTACTAGCAAGTATTCCATTACATTCCACTGTGGTTCCTGATTTTTCTGGCTTAGAAATCAATTCCTCACCAGGTTTTGGGCTGTCCAAGAAATCTTAAGAGACTTTGTCAAATTGCTCCTTTATTTCAGGATTCTGTTTTCTGGGTTCCAGCTCCCGTCTTTACTCCTGAAGACCTCTATTTAGGTTTGTTTATCAGGATTTAAATTTAATGCCAGCTTTTATGGCCTTTCTCTTCACTGAAACATCCCATCTTTGCCTTCTTCTCAGGCATCACAGGAACCAGAGTCCTCACTTCTTCGTTGTGTTTAAAGCCTACACTCTTTCCTCTGTTTGGAACACTTGCTTCCTATCTGAAGAGTGTCTCTAGGTGTTAGCCTATTTTTTAAAACTTGATTAAATGTGCTCATCTGTTTTTTAATTATTTTCTCCTGACAGTGATAACACTGGGAGGAAAGAAAGAATCTTTTAATTCAACTGCTACAATAAGAAATAATCTCAGAAAGTCAGAATGAATTAAAACATACCAAACAGCATGCTTTAAGAATGTCTTACTAATTTTAGATTTTTAGTTTGGACTTTAAGGCTAAATTCTCTAAATATATTCAGTTTACAAATAAATTCAAGTTTTCTGAAAATATTGTTGTAACTGTGAATTTATTCATTTAGGTTTTTGTTTGTTTGTTTGCTTTCTTGGTTTTTTGAGACAGAGTTTCTCTGTGTAGCCCTGACTGTTCTTGAACTTGCTCTGTAAGCCAGGCGGTCCTCAAACTCAGAGATCTGTGGACCTCTGCCTCCCAAGTGCTGGGATTAAAGGCGTGCACCCCCACTGCCTGGCAGATTCTTAAAAGGTTTTAAGTTTTCATTTTGACTAGAAGTTTTTTTAAATTTTTTTCTATTGCGGGTGACATTTTTACTGCATTTGGGGGGCATTCTTTTCTTTGTGTTCATATTTTATTATGACAAGTTTTTATAGATTTAAAATCCCTTAAAATTCTCAGCATTTCTCGTTAAGCAATAGTCCATCAGGTTTAGAAGACACCAGTGGGGTTCAAACCCATTCACTGAGCATCTGTGAACTGTCTCATCTCAGTATGGTGCCTTAGGAACTCTTAAATCAGAAGGTATCCAGGGCTGTACAAAACAACATGTATGAAGCTGAGCCTCCATACTGACTTCTTAATCAGTATAGCCGAAATCTTATTCTTTCAGAGCAGACAGTTTAATGCTGTGTATAGAGTATATAGTGCATATTTGGTTTCTAAAGCAGTCAGACTTAGGAGCCGTCCCCATGAACTGCTTACTGTATAGTACTTTCTTCTGGATAATTTGTGCTTGTTTATTGTTATAGTACAGTGATTATTTCATTTCTTAATGAGGTAAAATAACTGAATATAGCAACAGCTTGACATCAGCAAGCTTGCCATCTTTCATCCTGTTGATCTCTTGGTGGCAAATCCAGTTGACTAGCCTGGTCCCTTTGTTCCTGTAGCTCTAGTAATATCATCTCAAACTCTATGCAAGGAAGAAAACATCGACGAGTAGACTTCTGTGTCTTTCTTTGTTTCCCCAAGGATGTTGCAGGACTGGCTGTGATACTTGTAGAAATTTACTGTAACATGAAAATATTGAGCTTTATGATTAAATCACAAATTAATTGAATAAGTTTCTTTTCGTGTGTGTGTGTGTGTGTGTGTGTGTGTGTGTGTGCGCGCGCGTGTGCGTGCGCACGCGGTAGGGTGGGTGGGTGGGGAATAGTTCATTCATTTGGATACCTGAGGGGAAATAGATACAATCAGGGCACAATTAAGTGGCTTTCCTTTTTAAATCAATATATGAGTTTCTTTTAATTTTCAGTTTTTTGCTAAGAACTTCCTCCATATTTTTGATAAAGTAAGATTTTATTTTGCTTGCTATTTATTTTGTATTTTACTTCACACTTGTCTTTATTGAACACTTCTTATTCTATGACATAGAGCTCCACTGGCTGCCTCTCATAGTATCTTCCCATGCAGTTGATGTTGATAAATGGGAGTGGCGTCTTGCAGGGTGGAGCTCATTGTTAGTGGCCTTGGCTCTGTCCTTGTGGTCCCTCATCTTTAGCAGGTACTGCAGTGTGTAATAGCAGGTCTTTCTACCTCTCTCTGCCTTGAGGAGAGAGTGCTGTAACAGTGCCGGGAAGGATGTGTGTGGAACAGACTCACTCTTTGTGACCAGGCTGCCATTGGGAAGTCAGTGAGAGTGTCCACAGAGGTTCAGATGAGTTGGGATCTTGTACAGATTATTTATGTTAGTTATTGATTATTGTGGTATCTGTCTATGAAATGTTATAAAACTGGAGTTTCAGCTTTTGATTCAATTTTCAAAAGGCAAAGCAAATCTATTCGCTTGTGTTACAGTTTCTAAAGTCACTAAGTGAAATAATTTTTATCTTAATTTTATAAATTATATAAAATTTGTTACCTTACATTCACTTATTTTAAAGAGTATGTCTGTGTTTACCATAGAGTCACAATGGCTTCAGCCTTTCGCCTTTGTTTGAAACCAAAAGTCAGTGACAACATGACTCATTTAATGGTGGATTTCTCTCAGGAAAGACAGATGCTGCAAACTTTGAAGTTTTTGCCAGGTAAATACATTGTTACATGGGATCTTTCAAGTAAAAATGTTGCAAGATTTTCTGTAATGAACATGTATGTAAATATTAAAGAAATATATGTTTTACTTTAGCAAGAAGTAAATTTGCTAGTTTTATTGGTAAGAATTATTTTCCTGTAGTAAAAATTCAATGTTAATGTCATTAAGAAATAGCACATGTTGCTGTGTTGGCAAAGAGTAATGGTTGGTCTCAAGGCCAGACTGCATAGATGTGGATTGTGCTGTTTTCTTGCTGTGTGATCTCAAGAAGTTAACTAACTTTCCTTGTTTTTCCCCATCTTAAAATGCAATACTGATCTTCTTTCTCGGTGTTTCATGCTATTAAATGGAATGACTCTTGTAACGTATTTGTAACAGCAGCTGAGACTCAGTTCGGCCTAGTGAGTGGTGACTGTCAGTACCTTATCTCCATGGTAGCTTGTTAACACGGCTATGAGAGAGTTAGTCTGACCATGTGAACCTCAGCCCGAAACAGTCACTTCCATGTATGACAGCAGCTGCTGGTTTTGTTAGTGTTCTTTTAATTCTGTGTTTGTATTTTTAATACTAAGTAGCATTTTCATCACCAGGTAATTCTGATAGTTGATATGTTCAATTGTTAGGATATTGGTGGTTTTAGGAATCAGGGATTCATTTGAAAGTTAAATTCTACTTAGGTGTTTTTGTGGGGTTAGTTTATTTGTGGTTTTTGTTTATTTGATTTTGAGATTGGCTATTTTTTGAATAGGAAATACTAATTGCACAAAGCCTTTCCTTCTCTGGATATATGGTCAGAAACACTAGGTTAATAATCATAATGCTCTAAGACACCCCAACGAGGGCCGCGGAGGGGAAGCACTAACTTGTGTGCTATGAGTGTGAGCTGCAGAGGAGTGTGTAGAAGGACAGGGGAAGGAAGGAGTGTGAGCTGCAGAGGAGTGTGTAGGAGGACAGGGGAAGGAAGGAGTGTGAGCTGCAGAGGAGTGTGTAGGAGGAGAGGGGAAGGAAGGAGTGCAGCTGAAAGGAAGGTGTCAGTCTGTCTGTGTGTATATTGCCTTTTCTGAATTACAGATAATCCTTGAGTTAGGCAGATTTGACTTGTAGTTTTCTACAGTATGATGGTGCAAAGTGGTAAATGTTTAGCAGAGACCACATTTTGAATTTGGTTCTTTCCTAGTTAGCAGTATGCAGTAGGATATGCTTTTGTGATGGAGGGCAGCAGCAGGAAGCTACGGTTTCCAGTGAACCTTGTAAAGGTCCAGTTATGTGTAGTACCGCACACTGTGTGGCTAAGGTGCCATGCACCATAGACTAGGCAAATGAAATGAATTTTTACATAAAGTATTTTCAAGTTATGCTTGGCTTAATGTGATGCAAGCCTGTTGCAAACTGAAGAACGTCTATACTATTATTTCATCACAGTGCTTACCTGGTGTGCATCTAATATCAAAAGGCAAATAAACATTTTTTAGAGTTTTGGAATACCATTACTTTAAGTGGTTTGAGCAGTTCAATATGACACTTAGAATTTCCTTGAGAAGAAACTGAATTTTATTTTATTTTTGAAAATTTGGTGTTTTATGTCAAAGGTTAGCTCCAACAGTATGTTCAGTGATCCAAGGAGGGGCTGTGGGGTTGGCCGTGAATGTAAAGCAGGCACATACTCACACACGTGTGTGCACTTGCACGATGAAAGCAAGGCTCTAACAACTTTATTTTTTTCCCTATAGCTTATATATCCCAGCAAAATCTTTCAAGCAATATAAAAATTATAATGTGATTACATTCTTTTTCTTTACATGAATGAATGATTGTAATGAGACATGATCAAATGTTTTGTGTATTACAGGTGAAAAAAACAAGAACCCACATAAAATCATACCTAAGCTGCTTGCTATAGATTAACAGAGTGTAAGCAAGCAAGATTAATTTCTCTTAATCAGTTTCTCTTACTGATAGGCTGCAATTTGCAGTTATAAGGAAAGGACCAACCATCTTCTTATTTATTTTTAAAAATAACCTCATAATAAATCTTAAAAGAATCACAAATCTAGACTTTTATATATTAAAAAATCAGCCATTTTTACTTTAAATCCTTAGGGTATACATCTGCTCATCATCAGCTCTTCATTAAATCATGTCAGAAAGCTGAGGTCAAAATGGGTACAAGATATTAATCACCACCACGATCACCAGCCCAGCCTTAGCAAGCCAGGCTCGTGAGCTAGTGCTAGCCAGGCTGCCATTGCTCCTGTTCCCTGACCTCAAAAAAAACCCTCACTTAGTTATCAACAATGTGCCTTTCTAAACTTCAAGTTGTTCCCCAAGGTTTTCTACATCAAATCCAGCAGCAAAAACATCTTAACCTAACTTTACTAACACTACATCTCTGGATTCTTTCTGAGGGTGGTGGGTGAGTCATTAATCTGCTCCAGCAGCAATACTTGGAAAAGATCAGTCACTGATACCGTAAGTGCCAATGATTCTGCCCAGCGAGGACCTGGAAACCCCCTCAAAGTTTTCATGCAACGCACAGATTATGAGAGAAGTGGTGATCATGAGGGCAACAAGCAGAACAAAAACCTCATAACAGCGTGAAGTCCTCAGGACATGTCGTCCTTGTAGTCCTTGCGACGTTGCCTCTCCCAAGCACACTCACTGTGGTCGTGCTAACCTGTGACCTGCATCCAGTGACTTCTTTTTTTTTCTTTTTTTTTTTATTAATTTATTCATATTACATCTCAGTTGTTAGCCCATCCCTTGTATCCTCCCATTCCTCCCTCCCTCCTGCTTCCCCCCCTACTCCCCTCCCCTATGACTGTGACTGAGGGAGACCTCCTCCCCCTGTATATGCTCATAGGGTATCGAGTCTCTTCTTGGTGACCTATTATCCTTCCTCTGAGTGCCACCAGGCGTCCCCATCCAAAGGGGACATGGTCAAATATGGGGCACCAGAGTTTGTGTGAAAGTCAGATCTCCTTCTCCACTTAACGGTGGAGAATGACACATAGGCACAGGAGACAACTTCCTGAACAGAACACCAACAGCCCAGGCCTTAATGTCAACAATTAATAAATGGGACCTCATGAGGCTGAGAAGCTTCTGTAGGCTGTCAAGAGAACAAAGCGACAGCCTACAGACTGGGAAAAGATCTTCACCAACCCTACATCTGACAAAGGTCTAATATCCAAAATATATTCAGAACTCAAGAAATTAAACACCACCAAACCAAATAACCCAATTGAGAAATGGGGCTCAGAACTAAGCAGAGAATTCTCAACAGAGGAATATCAAATGGCTGAGAAACACTTAAAGAAATGCTCGACCTCCTTAGTCATCAGAGAAATGCAAATCAAAACGACACTGAGATTCCATCTTACACCCATCAGAATGGCTAAGATCAATAACTCAACTGACTCCACATGCTGTCGAGGATGTGGAGAAAGAGGAACACTCCTTCATTGCTGGTGGGAATGCAAACTAGTACAACCACTTTGGAAATCTATCTGGCGCTTTCTCAGAAAAATGGGAATAGGGCTTCCTCAAGACCCAGCTATTCCATCCAGTGACTTCTAAAAGCTGTTTTGCTGTTCCTCTCTCATGGCCCCCGACAGTTGTAGCATCAAAATTCTGCCGATTACCCATTAACTGAGATTTTACTTTTTAGTACCTGAATGTTCACTTGTGAGCTCAAGATGCTGCTTAGTGGCAGAACACTTGTCTCGACAACACTGTATCACAAATGGGAAATGCCCAGACAAGTATCATAAACACTGTCATGTAACTGACATTCTGCTTCCCTAAAATGGCCATTTCTTTGTATTAAGACTAGTGTTATTCCACTCCCTGTAAAGAAATGAAAGCATGCATATATACTGTTAAGTACTTTTGCTTTGGAATTTAACAGTATGTGGGAACTTCTTGTTGATTATTTCAGTTTCACTAATGGCAGGATAGTCTGATATTTTATATTTTTATTTATGGTAGAGTATCATTTGTAGGTCAGAGGATAACTTGTAGGAGTAGACCTTTGTTTTATGTGGCATAGACCTTTGAAACCTTAGTTTCCTATCAACTCAGTCTATCATCATTTTTATTGCCTAGCAAAACATTTATTTTTTAATGCAATCAAATATACATACACATAGACACACATATATATATTTATATATCACTAATTTCCTTTGTGTCTTATATTTTTAATAGAGTTCTTACTTAGATTCACCATTGTATGATTATATAAGTATACATAATTTTTACAGTTCATTATTTAGTTAGTTATTGAGAGAGGGTCTCACTGTGTAGCCCTGGCTTCTCTGGGACTTGTATGTAGATCAGGCTGACCTTGAACTCATAGACTTTTGACTACCTCTGCACCTGGAGGGCTAGGATTAAAGTCATGAGCTATCATGCCCAGCTTACAATGTGTTTATTGTAATGTTTTGAATATAGGTGTTACTTTCTAGACTAATTTTAGGTTCCTAGCAAAAGTAAGTAGGAATCATGGAACTTTATCAAAAATACACAAGACATAGTCCTCCCCATTATCAACATCCCACAGCAGAGTGGCACACTTGTTATAAGTGATGAGTCTACACTGAAGTCATACTCCTGGTGTGGTCCTGCCATTCTCTGCATAGCTCTCCTTTTGTGGAAGTCATAGAGTTGGAATCTCTTCACTGGTAGCCTTTATAGGTTGGCTTCTTTCACCTAGCAATAGGTACTAACTTTCCTCCATTTCTTTTCCTGGCTTGATAGCTCCTAAAGCACTGAATAAAAACCCATAGTCCCAGTGTATCATAGTTTACTTACGTAGTTGCCTACTGAAGAACAATTGAGTTGCCTGTACATTTTGGCAATAATGAATATAGCTATAAATATGCATCTTTGTGCAGATAGACGTTTTCAGCTCCTCTAGGCAGTTTCTTGGTAGTGTGGTGAGATTGTACTTAGCTTTGTAGACCACCTCCCAAAGAGTCTGTGACTCTGCATTCCTACCAGCAGTGAATTGGTGTTTACTCCACATTTTGCCACCATTGATACTGTGGTGTCATTTCATGACAGTTGTAATTTGTGTCACATGTAAACTAGAGAACCTTTTCATATACTCCTCCTATGTGCTTCTTGGTGAGTTATCTGTTAAGGTCTCTGGCCCTGTTGTTGTTGTTGTTGAGTATGTGTTGTTTGTTTGGGGTACAGGGTTTCATTCACTATGTTGTTCTTGGCTGTTAACTAAAAATTCTCGTGCCATGGCCCTCTAAAGAATTGGATTAAAAGAATGAACTACCATGCTAGGCTCTATATTATTTAATTTAGCAAATCCAGCTTAACACCTTTCTATAAGGCTCTTCTTTGGTGTTTTGTCCAAAAGCTGTCACCAACCCCAAAGCCATCTAACTGATCTCCTGCCATGTCTCCCTGGAGTTTTATGCTTTCTCCATTTTCCATCGAGGTCTGTGATCCATTTTGAGTTCACTTTTGAGAAAGAGTGTAAAGCCTGTGTCTTGATGCTTCTGCTTCTCTTCCGCCTGCTCCTTCCTTTATGTGAATATCCAATTACTGCAGCATTTGTTGAAAATACTATCGTTTGTCAATTTTCCTGCCATTAGGAAAGATCAGTCATGCATTCTTTTGAGTGCATGGTTAGATTTGTTCTGTTAATATTTTGTTGAACCTTCTTGCATCTGTTTACGAATAGAGATAGTAGTCTATAGTTTTTCTATAATATTTTTGTCTAGTTTAGGAATTGTGGGTTGCTGGCCTCACAAAAAGAGTTAGAAAATATTTCACCTGCTTCTCTCTTTTCAAAAAAATTGTATAGAATTAGTATAATTGATTCCTTGTGTTAGGTAGAATTCACCAGTGAACTCATCTAGGCATGGTACTTTACTTTGGAAGGTTATTAATTATTCAATTTTTAAAATAGATTTAGGCCTATTCAGGTTATTTTTCCTTATGTGGTTTTTGCATATAGTGATTATCATGGTATTATAGTATATCTACTAATTTATATCATCAAAATCTTAGATTTAGAATTTGTTCATAGTATTTATTTTTTATTTGTTTTTTGACACACAGGGGTCTCTGTGTGATATTCTATTCCTTCTCCTCTTCTTCTTTCCCTCCCTCCTCCTCCACCTCTAGTGTGTATGTGTGTGTGTGTGCGTGTGTGTGCGCGTGCGTCTTTGTCACTCTCCTTCCCTTCCTCTTTGCCTTCCTGTCCTCTCTCCTTGAAGACAGAATCTCCTGGATGCTAGCCTGGAGTTCACAACGTAGACCAGGCTGGCCTAAAACCTGTAGTTTTTCTCTCTGTTTCCCAAGTGCTGGGACTGCAATTGTGCACCACATGCCTGGCTTGGTTGTCGGCTTTTATATCTATGGAGTCTGTAGTGATATCTCCTCTTTCATTTCTGATGTCAATAATTTGTGTTTTCTGTCTTTGTGGTTAGCCTAGGTAGAGGCTTGCTGGTTAAGTGATCTTTCAAAGAAGCAGCTTTTAGTTTTGTGAGTTTTCTTTATTGGTTTTCTATTAGATTCACTGATTTCTGTTCTGATTTTCATCATAAATTTTTTCTAATCTTGTATTTACTTTGTTCTTATGTGTTGTATTGTTTTCTAAAACAGGTACTTAGACTATTGATTGTTAGATTTTAATATATGCATTCAGTGTTACACTTTTTATAAGCACTGTGATTTTTTCAAAATTTCATAAGCTGTGTTTTTGTTTTCATTTAGTTTAAAATATTTAAAACTTTCTCTTAAGCATTTGATAAAATCCAACACCCATTCATGTTTAAAGTTTTAGAGAGATCGGGGATACAAGGCACTTTCCTCAACATAATAAAGGCTATCTACAGCAAGCCAATAGCCAAAATTAAAGTAAATGGGGAGATACTCAAGGAAATTCCTCTAAAATCGGGAACAAGGCAAGGCTGCCCACTCTCTCCATATCTCTTCAATATAGTACTCGAAGTTCTAGCCAGAGCAATAAGACAACAAAAGGAGATCAAGGGTATCCAAATGGGAAAGGAGGAAGTCAAACTATCCCTATTTGCAGATGATATGATTGTGTACATAAGTGACCCTCAAAATTCCACCAGAGAACTCCTACAGCTGATAAATACTTTCAGCAATTTGGCTGGATACAAAATTAACTCCAAAAAGTCTGTAGCCTTCCTATACACAAATGACAAGCTTGCCGAGGAAGAAATTAGGAAATCCACACCCTTCACATTAGCCACAAGCAATATAAAATATCTAGGAGTTACTTTAACTAAGCAAGTGAAGGACCTGTTTGAAAAAAATTTCAAAACTCTGAAGAAGGAGATTGAAGATGACATGAGAAGATGGAAGGATCTTCCTTGCTCATGGATAGGGAGAATTAACATAGTAAAAATGGCCATCCTACCAAAAGCAATCTACAGAATCAATGCAATCCCTATCAAAATACCTACACAATTTTTTAAAGACATTGAAAGTTCAATTCTGAACTTCATATGGAAAAACAAAAAACCCAGAATAGCAAAAACGATCTTGTACAATAAAAGGTGCTGTGGAGGAATCTCCATACCTGATTTCAAATTGTACTATAAAGCAATTGTAATTAAAACAGCATGGTACTGGCACAGCAACAGGTTGGTTGATCAGTGGAATCGAATTGAAGACCCAGATATGAATCCACACACATATGGTCACTTGATTTTTGACAAAGAAGCCAAATCCATTCAATGGAAAAAGGATAGCATCTTCAACAAATGGTGCTGGTCTAACTGGATGTCTATGTGTAAAAAAATGCAACTGGACCCATATTTGTCACCTTGCACAAAACTCAAATCCAAGTGGATTAAAGACCTCAACATAAAACCAGAGACACTAAGTCACTTAGAAGAAAAAGTGGGGAAGAGCCTGGAACATATTGGCACAGGAAACAACTTCCTGAACAGAACACCAACAGCCCAGGCCTTAATGTCAACAATTAATAAATGGGACCTCATGAGGCTGAGAAGCTTCTGTAAGGCTGCAGATACTGTCAAGAGAACAAAGCGACAGCCTACAGACTGGGAAAAGATCTTCACCAACCCTACATCTGACAAAGGTCTAATATCCAAAATATATAAGGAACTCAAGAAATTAAACACCACCAAACCAAATAACCCAATTGAGAAATGGGGCTTGGAACTAAACAGAGAATTCTCAACAGAAGAATATCAAATGGCTGAGAAACACTTAAAGAAATGCTCAACCTCCTTAGTCATCAGGGAAATGCAAATCAAAACGACTCTGAGATTCCATCTTACACCCATCAGAATGGCTAAGATCAAAAACTCAAGCGACACCACATGCTGGAGAGGATGTGGGGAGAGAGGAACACTCCTTCATTGCTGGTGGGAATGCAAACTAGTACAACCACTTTGGAAATCTATCTGGTGCTATCCCAGAAAACTGGGAATAGGGCTTCCTCAAGACCCAGCTATTCCACTCCTTGGAATATACCCAGAAGATGCACCAGCACACAGCAAGAAAATTTGCTCAACCATGTTCATAGCAGCCTTATTCATAATAGCCAGATCATGGAAACAGCCTAAATGTCCCTCAGTAGAAGAATGGTTAAAGAAACTGTGGTACATATACACTATGGAATACTACTCAGCTATTAAAAACAAGGAATTCCTGAAATTTGTGGACAAATGGATTGAGCTAGAGATGATCATAATGAGTGAGTTAACCCAGAAGCAGAAAGACTCAAATGGTATATACTCACTTATATCTGCATACTAGCCCAATGGACATGTCCCATGAAAGCCTTCCCTTACCAGGAAACTGGGACCGAGGGGAGGACATCCTATTGGGACTCTAGATGAGAGAACAATGGGTGAATAGCAATGTAGAAGGATCCAGTGGGTTCTAGAAACCTACAAGTAGAACATTATGATAGGCAGATTTGGGTTATGGGGTCCCGCTCAAACTAAGGCCCTAGCCAAGGACAATACAGGCCGAAAAATTTAAACCCCTACCCTGATCTAGCCCATGGACAAGACAGTCTCCACACTTGAGTGGAGAGAGGGATTTGACTTTCTCAAGTACTCTGGTGCCTCACATCTGACTATGTCCCCTGGCGGGGGAGACCTAGTGGCACTTAGAGGAAGGACAGCAGGTCACTGAGAAGAGACTTGATACCCTATGAGCATATACAGAGGGAGGTAATCCCTCTGAGGAACAGTCATAGGGGAGGGGAATAAGGGGAAAATGGGAGGGAGGGGAGAATGGGAGGATACAAGGGATGGGATAACCATAGAAATGTAACAAGAATAAATTAATTAAAAAAATAAATTAATTAATTAAAAAAAATAAATAAATAAAACTTTCTCTTGATACTATCTTTAATCCATGTGTTACATAGAGGGGTGTTGTTTAATATCTTAAGGTATTATAGTATTTTCCAAATCTTTTTTTTTTTTTCAGTTATTTCTAGTTTAACTGCATTGTGTATTTCTGAGAGCAGATACTGTATGTTTTCTACACTTCTAAATTTGTTAGGGTGTGTCTTGTGGGCCAGAATGTAGTCTTCCGGCTGAAATCCATGGCGTTTCAGGTGATTCTGTAGTCTTCTGATGCTGGACACAGCAGACCATAGATGTTAAACTTCCACGGTTGCTGATGGAGCTGTTTAGCTCAGCAGTTTCCTGGGTGGAGCACCGTCTGCTGCTCTCCGTTTCTGATGGAAGACTGTTGAAGTCTGGGTTCCTGCATGTCTCTTTGCAGTCTTGTTAGTTGACTGATCAGACTCTGTGCCTTTCTTGTGGAATTGGTGCTACACCCTTGCTTACCCTTTAAAATCCTTCTCTCTAATGTCCCAAGTGTTCAAAATTAATGTGGCTAGACTAATTTTCCTTTTCCTCATGTGAGTGGTGCCATCTCTCACTAATGTGTAAGCGCTGTTATGTGAATGTGGGCTTTCTGTATACAGCACATCGATGGCTCTTAGGGCTCAGTCTCATAATCCCGCCTTGTGACTGGTGCGTGCAGATCTGTATGCCTCTCTCTGCCATCAAGCTGAACTTCTGTAGCAGACACACATAGAGTTTTCTCTAACTGAATTCACTTCTGACACTGTGAAAGCAGCACCAGATCCACAGGTTTTAAGTTCAGTTCCCGTAATTTCTACTGTAGGCCCAGCTTCAGATCTGAGGCCTCCAGAACCTGTCAGCTGAGAGGAAATTGGGATTCCTGCTGAGCAAGAGAGAGTCAGTCTTCCCCAATTGGTTGTCTAGTGTGAAGTGGTCAGCCCTTAGTCATACACAGGCAAGTAACACTAAATGGACTAAGCAGGTTGTGTTCGTATATTTAAATGAGTGCATGTATGCCTGCGTGCGTGTGTGCCTGCGTGCATGCATGTGTGGGTGGTTATGCACGTGCATGTGTGTAACAATAAAAAAGAGGCCATGATTTTATGAGCGAGTAAGGGAGGGTGTGATACATGGGAGGGGAGTCAAGGGAAAAAAAAAAAGAGGGAAATGATTTGATTATATTTTAATTAGAAAATAAAAAATAATAAAATTAAAATTCAGATTCCCACCACTGTCTTCTTAGGTTTCATTGACTTGCTACATGGCTCCATAACACTCTGAGAAACACTGTACTTACATTTATCACTTCATTACATGGTTGTTTTAAAAGGTGTAAGTAAATGCTCAACAGAGAAGTACTAGGATGCGTCCTGGAAGGGGCCTAGGTGCAGGAGGTTCTTTCCCTGTGGGGCTTTGGTGTGCCACACTCCTGCTTGGATTGAGTTCTTATTCATCATTCTGCTTACCGCAGCATATTCAGAAGTTCTCTGAAGCCAGTCACTTTGGTCTTCCTGGAGACTTCATTGCAGAGGCGTGATTACCAGTGCAGTCAGTGAGGGAAGTCCACAAGAGCGTCCCTCCTTAGCTTCTTCAGCATTCCTTCCTTTGGGATCTCTCTGGACTAGGAAGGAATTTCAACTGATTCTCTGAGCTTCTGTAGCCTGTTTTGATAAAGCACTTATGAATCAATAATTATGAATGCAAACCAACATATGTGTATCATAATATCTCACAGTATTTTATGTAAATGGCATGGTAGTGATATGTGATAAATGTATCTTTGGCTGACAGTTGTCTTATTAAGATGTGTCATATTCTAAGAATTGTTCTTATAGTTATTTACACAGAAAATTTGAATATTGGGGAGATCCCCTATTCATTAGAACTTGGTCACCTTCTCCTTCTGTCATCATAGTGTTATTTTGCTGAGATAGCTAATTTGTTAGTTCTCAGCTGCTTTGTATTTTAAGTTTTATATATAACTCTGTTGCCCTTTTGATAACATGTATGTATGTTCATGTGTGTGCATGTTAGTGTATAGGGGCAGGTATATGTACAGGTATACATGTATACCAGAATCCAACTTCAGGTGTTACTCTTCAAGCACTGACTACCATGGTTTTTGCTGTTGTTGTTTGTTTGTTTGAGACAGGGTTTCTCTGTGTAGCCTTGCCTGTCCTGGACTCAGCTTTGTAGATCAGACTGGCTTTGAATTCACAGAGTTCTGGCTGCCTCTGCCTTCTGAGTGATGGGACTGAAGGTGTGTGCTGCCATGTCTGGCTTGACAGTTTATGCTTAACTGATGTCTGTAGTTTGCATTGGAATTCTCTGCTGGTACCACATGCTCTGTGGGCTTTGACAGCTGTTGTTTGTTGGTACATTGCTGTGCAGAATTTCCATGAGGAATAAGCTCACTGTTGTTAAGTTCCATTGTATATCACAGTGGTTGTACAGCCACTCACAATTGCAATATTTGCTTTGTTTAGTTTATTCCCTTTGGTTACTTCATCTGCAAAAAATGTTTTGTTTAGTTTGTATATATTTCATTTTATTTCTTGTCTTGCTTTATTTAGATAAGACTTTCTAGCAAAAATATTGAGTAGACATGAAGAGAAGGGAACATCTTCACCCTGGTTTTGTAGTTTTGGGGTTAGGAATTGTGTTTCTCATCATGAAGTATGCTGATAACTGTAGGCTTTTTTGAAGATGTTCCTCTTTTTTTTCTACTTCGTTTTGTACTGTTGGCTTACTTGCTTTTGAGAATCCTCTAGTCTCAGCTTCCCAAGATCTAGGATTACAGGTGAACATCATCATGGCCAGCTTGGAGAATATTTTTATTTTATTTATTTATTATATGTGTGCTAGTGTTTTGTGTATGTATGTATGTGCACTGTATGTGTGCCTAGTACCCACAGAGGTCAGAAGAGGCTATCGGATTCCCTGGAACTGCAGTTACCATGTGGGGCCTGGGAGTAGAACTAGGTCCTCTGTGAGAGCAGTAGCTACTAGAGCAGCACTTGAAATTGATGAATACATTCAATAACACTAATAAGGAGTAAATGATCATAAGTAAATAAAATATGACAATAATCAATATTCATAACTTTTTAGCAAAGTAGGAACAGTAAGAAACTTTATTTTAAAAAGAATATTTTCAAGGGGCTAGGGAGATGGCTGTGTTGATCTAGTTTTGCACACCAGAATACATTTTTTTCAAAAAAAAAAAAGGTACTCGTGTAGCCTTTTCTACTCATGGAACTCACTATGTAGACCAGGCTGG
Organism: Acomys percivali; assembly: GCA_907169655.1. Taxonomy (NCBI): domain Eukaryota; kingdom Metazoa; phylum Chordata; class Mammalia; order Rodentia; family Muridae; genus Acomys; species Acomys percivali. The sequence goes on from OU015743.1 coordinate 119,120,058, forward strand.
CCTCATTCTCATTCTCTGCCACCTAAGAGCTGGGAGTAAAGTCGTGTGTTACCATAAGAGGAGGAAATATTTTTAAATTCCTTTTTTTGTTTTGTTTTTGTTTTTCGAGACAGGGTTTCTCTGTGTAGCCTTGGCTGTCCTGGACTCTCTTTGTAGACCAGACTGGCCTCGAACTCACAGCGATCCACCTGCCTCTGCCTCCCAAGTGCTGGGATTAAAGGCGTGCACCACCACCACCCAGCTAAATTCCCTTTTTAATTAGCATAATTTAACATAAATCTATATGTCATGTGCAGAGATGCAGACAGTTAAAACTCATCTGTGTCACCTATTCAGTATTGCAAAACTGTGAAATCTCTTTTATGGAAAATAAATTGATTTACAGCCATACATGTTAACTGTAGCTCATTAAATTCATTTATTTTAGCATTTCATAATACTCCTGGGAGAAACAATTGAAAATTCCTAAGTAATTTTGAGGGATGAGGAATTCATTGTTGTTTAGTATGTTAAAATTATTTTTAAGGATTTTGATATTTGATTGACATATATCAGTGATATGCATTAATGGTATAGTATGACATATATATAATCAAGTCATAAAATCATGATCAAATTGTTCACAATCACATTATCACCCCAAATATCTACCATTTGTGTTGGGAACATTAAAAATGTAACTGTTTTAAATTATATAATAAATTATTGTCAACTATACTCATTTTCCTCTGTTTTGGAATATTAGAACCTCTTCCTATTATTTAACTTAGTATATTTCCTTGTACCTGATGACCAGCTGTTCTCTTTTCTCCCAACTCGCTGTAAGCAAAATCTTTAAAATACACTGAAAACAACTTTTAATTAATTAATCATTATATTCAGAGCTTTTCAGTACTGATTTAATTTGTATCAAACACTTAAAAATAATAAATTCAAAATATGTTTAGAAGTAACAAGTCATTCTCGATTATCTTTAGCATGGTTAGATGGTTGGAATTTGCCTGTTGCCATCTAAGATGGTAATAAACCCAGAATCTGTGAGAAAGCTTTGGAATGCAAACTCTTATTGTCTGGCAATGAAAGAGGCTTTGAAAATAAGTGTCCTGAATTTGTAGGTTATCTTTTCTCTAAGACTGACTCACTTTTGAAATTTCAAAAGAAGAGATAGCAATGATGGAGTGTCAAGCACAAGTGTTTGGTTTGTGCTGCAGTCTGTGGGGAATGATATTCACCGCCCTGCCCGCTTTTCTCTCTGCAGTCCCAAAAGCTCCAGAGATAGATCCAGTAGAATGTTTGGTGGCTGACAACTCAGTAACCGTAGCTTGGAGAATGCCTGAAGAAGATAATAAAATTGACCATTTCATAATGGAGTATAGGAAAACAAACTTTGATGGGCTTCCACGTGTGAAGGATGAGCGATGTTGGGAAGCGGTTGATCACATTAAGGGGACTGAGTACACATTATCAGGTAACAGGACAGCGTTATATAACTATATACACTTAGAAAATAAGTGTAAATAAGGAAAAGGTTTTGTTACTTTACATGATAAAATTAAGTTTTATTAGCTAAGTTTTGAGATATTTATTATGTGGATGAATTTCTGTTGAAATATCAGTAAAACTTTTAATTAACATCTGCAACCTGCTAAAACAGTGTATGTAAAACAATTATAAAAGGATGTTATGAAAACAATATTTCAGAACTGTCCTTCCCTCCCTCCCTCCCTCCCTCCCTCCCTCCCTCCCTTCCTTCCTTCCTTCCTTCCTTCCTTCTTTCCTTCCTTCTTATCTTTCTCTTTTTCTTTGTTGTATTTTGATTTGTTTTTTAGACAGACTCATTATGTAGCCCTCATTATGGAGCTCACTATGCAGTAGGCCAGTCTTGAGCATTGCTTCCTGGGTGCCAGAATTAGGCCATGTGCCACCATGCTCAGCTAACCTCTAACTTTAAGTTTTGACTAAGTAAAGAAATTATTTTTCTTCCACATTTCAGAGATATTTGTTTTCACTGTCTTAGGATTGCTTACCTCCGTGTTAACACAGAATTGGGACTTAACTAAGACTTTCTGTACTGGCCTTTTGAGTGCCTTTTAAACTGTATCTTTTGATACTTCAGACAAGCTAAGTTTAGGTGTGCCCTTGCAGAGTAGGATACCGTCCTGTTGAGAACTAGCCCCTCCCAGGAGCTGGTGTTGCGTATAGGAGACATGAAGTGTATGCAGCACATTAGAGTTAACCAGCACACTACGTCTCATGTAATCCTGAGTGGTTGGAAATGGTTTCTGTGATTTTTACTTTACAGATGGAAAACAGAGGTCAGTCAAGTAGTTAAAGGTCTTATAGCTAGTGATATTTGGAGTAAGATTTTAATGTAGCTGTAACTCTACAGGTCATGTCAATCTCTGCTTTATTGCCTTTCATTTTTCATGTAAAAATAGGATTTCATATATATATTCCTTAACGATATTTATTTTCCAAAAAAATGATGAATATGCTATTATAAACTGCAGTATTTCTCGTTGAATAAAATACTACAAGGTTTTTGTTGCTGTGGCTGCTGCTGTGGTTTTTTGTCGTGGTTTGTTGATTTTTTGTTGTTGTTGTTCTTTGGAGATAGACTCTTGCTTTGTAGCCCAGGTTAAACTGGAGCCAATGATCCCTCTATGTTGGCTTTCCTAGTGCTGGTGTTACAGGTGTGTGACATCACACCCAGTGTGTGTCACTTCTAAGGAAGCCCCAAAGCATACTGCCTTATTAATCACCAGGTTAAAAGTGTTGGTAATTGTATAGTTTATTTATTTTGAAGAAAATATTAGGTAAGTCATTATTCTTATTTTCTTATTATTCTTATTCTTATCCATTTAACATAAAGTATAGCGATGTCTAAAAAAGGAAAGATATCTGTTTGATGATGTATACTCATATTTTTTGGAGTCAATCATTTACTTTTTATAACTAAAATTTTTCATTTTTTTTTTCAGGCTTAAAGTTTGATTCAAAGTATATGAACTTCAGAGTGCGAGCATGCAACAAGGCTGTGGCTGGAGAATACTCAGACCCAGTGACCCTAGAGACCAAAGGTAAGAAGACATCAGCAGACGGAACTTACCATCAGAAGTTAGTTAGAATGTTGTCAGTCATTTCATGTGTAGTTGGATTCCTTCCCAGCACCTCTACCACCTCCCTGTGGCTTTTGCAATGTAAAAAATACAGGACTATAGTAGTAGTGGTTTTCATTAGATTGTTCCCTTATTCCTGTAATAGACGGAGATGATAGCATATTATTTTTCAAAATTACTTTCATTCCATTCATTTTTCTTTTTTACTTTAAATTACATTTTTGTTAATTTTGTGTGCGTATGTGTATGGGCTATGTGCACATGAAATAGCATGCATGTGGAGGTGAGAGGACAACTTGTAGAGGACACTTCTCTCCATTATGTGGGCTCTCAGGGATCGCATTCAGGTCAGTAGGCTTGGTAGCAGGTGCCTTTGCCTGCTGAACCGTCTCACTGTCCTGCGGTCATGCTATTCTAGTTGCCTCTGAGTGCTTAGTTCACGTTTTATGTGAGTAAATATATAAGCACTGCTTAAGTTTGTCTGGAATTTTCAGAGAATCAATTATGAACCAGCAACAAAGAAGTTCCCTCTATTTCCCCAAATTTTCTTCCAGTTATTATTTTCTATATACTTTATTAGTAATTACCTCACACTCACGAGATCATCTTAAGAGACCACTGATAGATATTACTGATAGCCATAGTGCAAACAAAGAAAGGAATATTGAAGTGTGTGATATTTACCACAGACCAGATCTGCCCTAGGCGGGTATCAGACTCTCTTCCCAAGTTCTCGGCCAGCCTTCGTTGTAGGTGCTAACCCAAGTTCTGTTCTGAGAGAGGTCTGGCTTTATGAATGTCCCCTTTTGTAGCACAGGAGAGGTTTTAGGTAGTTACTGACTTGAAAGCCAATCTGCTAGAGATCCTCCCATCACAAGTTGGCAACTGTCTGAGTTTACTTCCTGAATTAGACTACATTGTAGTCAGTCCTTGAGGCTTGGAGCAGTCCACTGACTTATAGTTTATTTATGATGCACTGAGTGGATATACATCACAGAAATTTTCTATGATCTGGATGATAATCTAAGCATGTATTTCAGGGAGGCAGAGGCAGGCAGATCACTGTAAGTTCGAGGCCAGCCTGGTCTACAAAGCAAGTCCAGGACAGCCAAGGCTACACAGAGAAACCCTGTCTCAAAAAACCAAAACAAAATGAAACAAATAAAAATTCATAAATATATATCAGAATTTATCCAAGTACTGGAACTTAGCCCCAGGCCCTGTGCATGGTAGGCAAGTGTTTGAGCGTTCAAGGCCTGTGAGTTACCGATGAGACAAACTCAGGAATGTTTGTGGCATAAAGGCCTAGGAAAATTCTCGTTTGAAGTACTTTGAATTAGCAGATGGTTTTACTTGAGGATTACTCATTGCTTAGTGAAGAAATATAATTACTGAGATATTACTGTTTTTCAAAAGGATTCCACATTTCAAAGCCTTGTCCAATTTCCAGGTAGATAATCTTTTCTATGTGGCTTGAACTACTTTTGTCTCTTGTCGGGAAAGATTGCATTGCTACAATTAGATGCCCTAGGGAGCATCATCTCATAATAGTTAGTGAACAAGCTGGGACCTAACTGTGAGGAGCTATAAAGTTTATGACCATTAAGTTAGAAGTATATTGTTGGCTGTGGCTTCCTGGGATAGCTATCCTTTAGCTGTGTCTGGATGTTACCAAGAGGAGTCTTGATTGGTCTGGGGGTTTGTGCAGAGAGACTCAGCTGATTCTGGTCTCTGAGATTTCATGGAAGTAACTCTCTGAGGTTAGCCTAGATTATAGATTGTATAGGTTGTATATAAATGCAACAACCCAGTAAGAGTGATTCTGATCTTCACATAAGATAGTTTTTATGTGACTATGGATCATAAACTTTCTCAGATTATTTTGTAGCATTAAGATGATTATTAGTGAAATTGTAGAAAAAGTCCAGATTCTTAAAAAGTGACCATTGAGCAGTTGTTTGCTGAGTCACTTGTCTTGTCCCTGCTGTGTTTCACCACCCAGTGCCAGTCAGTACTCCAGCGGGGACTCGAGAGAAGGGGCGGTGGGAACACGATACACTTACCATTGTTTATTTCTGTCCCTTCAATGTATGTAGCATTATTTCTTCTGGCATAAAAATTGTAAAAGTGATGAGCAGTGTAAGTTTCAAGATACATTGTTCCTTCCTTCCTTCTTTGTAAAGATAAATGATATTGCTAAGTAACAAACTTCTCCCAACTGCAGCTGGTTGTGCATGTGGTTCAGCTTTGAGGTTCAAAAGACAGATTTAACAGAGGCGTAGTGAAGTAATAGTGTCCATAGAAAGAAAGAGATTAAGCATGACACACTTTTGGATACCTATGCCCTTTTGTTTGGATGTTGTGGTATTTCATAAGTTAGCTTACAAGTGGTTTGGGGCGATGCCTTTTCCTGCCACTGAGGTGGCTCGTGTCTCTTCACTCCATCGTAACAAATATTAGGGAACAGCCTGAGAGTCTTCTTTCTGCTGGCCTTAGGGTTTGAGTAAGCTATGGGCAATTGATGGTACTTGTGTGTTAAAGCCCATTTTCTGTATTTCAAAAATATAGATATTCTAACTGCATAACCTAATGGCTAGTATATAGGGGGTAACTGTTTCCGTAAAACAGTTGATTTCGGAAATGTCTCAGTGTATCTACCTATTGAAGAATTCTATTTTTATTTTAAAAACTGCATCATTCCTCCTGTTTACTTCTGCTTAGATGCAGCTTTTGAGAGTGATTGACTTCCTTGTGTAGTATGACATTTAGTAGGGCTGTGCAGTCTGGATTTTTATTCAGATGTTTTATAAGTGAGACAATGAACAATGGCTGGGATGCATATTGGAGTTGACGTCCTCTTTCCAAAATCCAAATGAAAGGATGCTTCATCACTGGGAATCACTGGGCTGTATATGCTTACCTTGTCTGATGATGATGATGATGATGATGATGATGATGATGATGATGTGTGTGTGTGTATTTCACAGGCTCACAAAAGTCTTAGTTATTCCAAATAATATCCTTAAAGTGTCTACTGTAAAGGATTATTTTTTAATCAACAATTTCCAAAACTTTGAACATTTGGCCGAAAATGTAGTGGGAGCAGATTAATTTGTAACTAAGTAGGTGATACTTTGTAAGGTCGTTTGGGAATTGCATTACAAAAAGAGAAAACTGCCTTGTATAGCTAATGAATCACTCATTTTAGTGATTTTTTTTTCCTCAGTGTCTAGAAAAACTGTGTTTCACTAATTTCCTCAATTAGCAGTTCTAAGGATTTTGAACAGTACATACAGTTCTTAAAATGGCAAATAATCTGAAAAGCATGGATTCTTTTATGTTTTTGTTCGCTTTCCTTGTTTTCATTAAGTGGATGCTTTTCCCTTTTACTGTGTGAAACATATCGTCTGTCATCTGGCTCAGTGCCTTTGCTTACGTCACTGTAGCTCCAGTATAGTCAGCTTTCCAGTGATGTCATAGTATCCATGTCCAATTGTTAATATTAAAGCTTCAGAGAGAATACTTATGCTATTTTACACTATCATTTTATACTATACTGCTTTTTCTTTTCTCACAATTCTACCAATCCTTTCTATTTAGTCAAAACAATCAACTGAGAACCAAATGATAATTCTCTTAACATGTAATTCTGATTGCTGTGTGCTGGTGGGGAGTTCAGTAGAAGGAGAGGCACTCTTGGCAGTGCAGGCTCATTGTATTTGCTTAGGGCATAGGATATGCAGAGGGAAAAAAAATGGAAACAGGTGGGATTTATAAACTGTAGCCTAAGCATTGAGAGTTTTTGTGTGAGTGTTAATGATTGGAACTTTTTTTCTCTGCACAGAGTTGGCTCAGTTGAGTAAGAAACAATATGACAGGTGTGTTTCAGACAGTGAGATGTCTTATGTTTGTTAAATATTGTCTTGGGCAGCACTTAACTTCAGTTTAGATAACTCATCATCCCATTTGAACTTGAAAGTTGAAGACTCCTGTGTAGAGTGGGACCCTACTGGAGGGAAAGGCCAAGAAAGTAAAGTTAAAGGAAAAGACAACAAGGGCAGGTAAGTCACTCACCACACCTGTTTTGTGGCAAACGCTTACACTGTCATCTGTCCCTGACCACACCGATACTGAGGTTCTTATTTACTTTATGGACAGGTATTTGTGTGTTGATTCTCATTGGACTATAACGTACACTTTTACTGTTTATTCTGCATAGTGATATGGCTTATGATGTTAGTAACAGAAAGGTGAAGAATATGTCCTCTGTCGCTGAATTTGTGGCTAACATTGTCATACTTTTTCCTTAATTTCTTTTAATAATTGTGTCATACATTTTATTTCAGCATTCTGTCTTTTAATGTTATATATACACCAGGTTAAAAAGAAGTTTCTTGACCTCTATCTAGGCTTATAGGTCATCTGCCTTACCTGAAAGAGAGCTGCAGTTTTTAAATGACAACTCCCAGCATTTCTACTCCAAGTGAAGAGCACCCTGGTGAACTCAGGGCTTGAGGACTTTTTGTTTTTGTCATACTATGGAAGCCAGAAGCATAAGCTTTTTAAATTAATTTATTATTGTTATATCTCAATGGTTATCCCATCCCTTGTATCCTCCCATTCTTCCCTCCCTCCCAGTTTCCCCTTATTCCCCTCCCCTATGACTGTTCCTGAGGGGGATTACCTCCCCCTGTATATGCTCATGGGGTATCAAGTCTCTTCTCAGTGACCTGCTGTCCTTCCTCTGAGTGCCACCAGGTCTCCCCCTCCAGGGGACATGCTCAAATGTGAGGCACCAGAGTACGTGAGAAAGTCATATCCCACTCTCCACTCAACTGTTGAGACTGTTCTGACCATTGGCTAGATCTGGGTAGGGGTTTAAAGTTTACGGCCTGTATTGTCCTTGGCTGGTGCCTTAGTTTGAGCGGGACCCCTGGGCCCAAAGCATAAGTTTTTAATGGTAGAGTTTTGCTCAGACTGATGGAAAATGTCTGTGGGTTACAACAGTGAAGCAGAGCCCTCCCCCCCCCCGAAGCATTCAGTCTAGTTCTAGTGTAAGATGTCACATAAAAGTTGTAAAGTAGTATCGTAACAGTTGCCTATTTTTATCTGACAGTGCCCATGTTACTTCACTGAAGAAGCACACAAGGTGATGATCTGTGTCTGTCTAGTTCTAGGACTTAGTATCTAGCTTGCCTGAATAATTTCTTTTAACCAATAAGCAGATGCCATTGCAGCAGCCTTCATAAGTTAAAATGCTGCTTTGTGTAGACTGTCTCTATTGGGAGCTTGTGTTTTGAATTTACAGCATTGTAGTGTACTGCATTCTTTGAGTTATACTGTATATGATAACATATGCTCTGCTTTAAAAAGACTTAAATTTTCATCTGTTTTACCCTGCTTTTACTTATACTTGGCATCTTTCTTGTTTCACTGTATTCAATAACATTATTGATTGCTTTTATATGTGTTTGATAGGAGGCAGGCTTGGAGTAGTCTATAATAATTATGTAATTTCAAAAATAATGAACATCATTGATAAAATGATTAAGACAGTGCCAAAAATAGGAATCATTCCAGGCTGCTCAAGGAAGAAGATGCTTCTGTGAATGAAAATGATCTCGTATCTTCACCAGCTACCAGCGTGTGCTCTTCAGTTAGTTCTTCTTTTTGGTTTCTGTACTTGGTGAAAGTGATTGCATCTGTGCTGTAAAATGCTGTTGAACTTGACAGACTATATAAAATTTTATTCCAGCTAGGAACACTGTAGACTGTGTCTAGCATTTTAGATTTACTGTATATGTTGGCCATTTACGTACTGCCACATGAGTATCGCTTATCTGAGACACTTGAGATGCAAAATGATTTTAGATCTTGAAATATTTGCACATATATAGTACACACATATAAGGTTTGGACCCAACTTTAAACTCTATATGCTATTTATGTATACCTTGTATCCATAGCCTGAAAGTAAGTACACACGTTTTAGTGTGCCACTGTTTGACTGGGACTTATACAGGTCAGGTAGGGAACTTTCTGCTGATGACCTTGTATGAGGGCTCAGAGTTTTCAGTATCAAAATATCTTAGACTTTTGGATTAGGGATGCTCAGCGTGTATGTATTTATTTATCTTTTTGATAAGTGCTTGTTTGTTTTGGAACATATATTGTAGATATTATGGAGTTTATAGGGATGAACACTGTCCCCGCTTTTAAAAAAAAACTTGGTCTAAGTCATATAGATGAGACATATACACATGAAGCAGTGATACAATGATATGTTGTGTGTAGTAATGAACTAGAAGAAAGATTTAAAGAGCTGCCAGATGTTGAACTGTGTGCCAAACTGCTGCAGCAGGCAAGTCTTTCCCACCTTACTGTGCTAGTGTAAGAAAGAAGTCACAAAGTGAAGGCTGCTCATTCACCCTGTGTTCCATTTCCCCCCATTGAAAGGCAACAAGTTAAGGTCAGGTTGAGTTAACACACGTTATAGGTAGAGGATCGTCTCATTGGCAGAAAGCCCCAAACAGAAGGTTTGTGTTGCTTTTTGGAGTAGAGTGCTAAAGAAGTAGGGAGTAAGAAAAGGTTAAAAGTAGAAAATGTACAAAACTAAGTGAGGAAAACTGCCTTCCCCATTCACACACTTCCGCTGAAAACACTGCTATAGAGTACACACACTTTTAAAACTGTCTCTGCATGCGGTTTGTCTTCCATGAGAACAGGGCTCTAAATTAGAGGGTCTCAACCTTCCTGATGCTGCCTGTTACCCTTTAATACCGTTCCTCATGTTGTAGTGATCGCAGTAATAAAATTATTTTCATTGTTACTTCATAACTAATTTTGCTACTGTTATGAATCATAATGTAAATATCTGTGTTTCCAGTTGTTTCATATGACCCTTGTGAAAGGGTCATTTGACCCCCAAAGGAGTTGTGACCCACAGGTTAAGAACCTCTGCTGTAAATAAAGCTAAGTAAGCCAGGAATACTGGTTGGTCTCATAATTTAGGTACAGGATATGATTCCCTCTAGGAACTGCTGAGAAGCTTGGTGTTCTCCACATGTGGTGTTAGCAGGGATGCCCACTGTACTGTCTGACACCAAGGCACCCCACGCATCCTCCTGGAGGCCTGCCTGGGAAAGTCTTTATAGTTGTCTGTGACTGTGTGCGAAATGCCGGAATAGGGCCAGGATCTAGAGTCTATAAAATTAGCATAATAGGGCAACAAAGACCTTCATTCAAGAAGTAGGATTCAGCCTGATTCTTCAAGAAGTGGGAGAATATGTGGTGTTCCATCTTGCAGTGAAGGGGAAAAAGGAGAGAGGCTATAGATAAAAATTACAGAACACTAATTGTATAGTACTCTATAGGTGACAAGGCTAAAAAGGAAGATTGAGATTAAAACATAAGCCTACAAGACTAAATTGCTAATAGACAATATGAAAAATGATTATTTTAAAGTAGGAGAGCCTATTCTGTTTATCTTACATTAGTGAACAAGCTGAATTGGATGGCAAATCATTTGGAAAGCTGGTAAAATTATTTGCTGTAGGGGCTACACAAGTTCTTAACCAAGTCACCAAGGTACCTTTAAGATGGATACACAAGATCTATATGGTGATGCCTGCTGTCTTTGCAAGAATGTGCTGCAGTGTTGGAAGGCTGGGGAACTAAAATGGAAGCATTTTCCTTATTAACCTAACTCTAAAGGTAAACTGTCACCTCAGCACTTATCTCTTTCTCTCTCTATTTTTCATGCTTCCTTGTATTTCTTTACTGCTGGTAAGTCATATTTATTTTACTTTTGCTTCTTTCAATTTTTTAGATGATCCTTTAGTATATTTTGAGGCAAAGCTCAGTGAAATGCTTCTTCTGGTTTCTATGTATTACTGTCCTCTTGATGTTCTTAAGTACCTGGTATATAGTTTTCAGAGTGAGTTTCTTCCCAGCTGACAGTTGGACCTACCATGGAGGAGTACATGAATTTTGGGTATTTGGGAAAAGCATCCAGGTTGATCTTGACTTTGTTCTGCCTTCTCAGATGATACTCAACACTTTGCTACCAAAATCCTAAAGACCTGTTTTTTTTTCCAGTTTTAAGACTGTAAGAGTATAGCTAGCCCTTCACCAATAATGCCATATTTTAGTGCCGATATTACATATCTCTTATGTGCTGAGGACACAGCCATGAGATGTGATTCCTGTTCACAGTATTTTCCTTCCCTAAGGTACTTAATAGGCAGGCTCTTCACTGACCATTGCCACCATGTATTAAAGTCACCATATACTGGTTATTTTTTAAACCATATATTGTATATAAATTGTCTTTTCATTATCATGTTTTGGTCCATGTCTGTGTTATAGTGAAGCATTTGCTTACTTCTTCAGTGGCTTCTTGCCTTGCCCTTCTGTGCCACTGTGATAATTTGTATATTAAGAGCTCATTAATAGGTCTAGAGTATACAGCTCAGTGGCAGAGTGCTTCTGTAACGTTTACATCATAGCATCCTGGCTTAATGCTTTAGTTCTTGCTTATCCTTAATTATAACTTCTTTATCTTCTCCTTTCGTTCATCATTGCATGGTTACAAGATCTCTTGTATTGTCTTTACTCTGTCTCTCAGTGGAGAATCAGTCATAGTCATAACTGTTAACCATGAGCCTCCCCAGGAGCACTGGGGGTCAGAGTACTGCTAGATTTGCTACTGCAAAGCGGAGTCCAGGCTGTCTCCAGTTTCAAAATGTATTGTCTACAAATACACACAGGACTAGTTACAATTATATTCATTGTATGTAAATATCAATATATGAAACTAAATTAACTTGCAAAGAGACTAATCTTCCTTTTCAGGCTTTCCTAATGTTGCACCTAAAACAGTGCATTTCACACTGTAGCATAACAGAATGGCTTCCTCAAGTGAAATATGCCAGAAGGCCAATCGAAAAAGAGAAAAGGATAGCTGGCTGAAATAGGACAGAGTCCTGAAGCTGACATAATCCCAGAGTCCCACAGCAGCCTCTGCAGCATTGTTGCTTCAGGACATGTCTTGAAAACTACCAGCCCAAGTGGCTTTGTCCTCCCTGCCACAGGACGATAGGGATTCAGAAGCGGATTGGTCGATCTGCCTGTCTCCCTCCCTCCTTTCTTCCTTCCATCTACTTTTTTCAATTTGAGAAAAATACAGTGTTGCTTTTTCCCTTTAGTTCAAAATAAAATACTAGAAAACACAAAGAGTGTTTGCAACCAGGCAGTTTATATAAAAATAATCAAAAAGAAAATTGTGATGTGGGATATTTTTCTTACTTGAGTTGCCATTAATTCGGCGTTGTTTGCAGATTTTAAGCTTGCTAATTAATGACCCCTTTCTTGCGTAATAAGCACCAGGTTACAAAAATTTGGTCAAGCCAAAATTTTTTGTATACTAATTTGTATCTTAATTTTATTTGCAATTTATTATCTACTACGTTTTTAAACATCTTAAAGAATTTAAAACTATATTTCTTTAAAATACTAAGTTTTTCTTTATTTTCACTCTGCCCCACCCTCGACAGCATTTTCAAGTAGACTCTGTCTGTTGCTCGTTCTGTCTTCAAACCTGCTTCTTGACTGTCCTCAAACTTGTAATCCCCCTGCTTCACCCCTTGAGTGCAGCTGTCCCTAGGGATTTTATTTATCAGTCTTTTATATTTTGAAGAACTTCTCAGAAGCACTTGTTCTCCTAGTCAATTCCTTTTTGTTCTGCCTGCCCCTAATTTTCACAGAAGTTTTCAGTTGCCAGTCATGGTTGATGTCTGTTCATACTCATATTGTCTGAACAAACATGATGTATTAAATATATTTTTTAAATGGCTTGTTTTATTTTGTTTTGTTTTGAGACAGGGTTTCTCTGTATAGCCCTGGCTGCTCTGGAACTCACTCTGTAAACCAGGCTGGCCTTTAAGAAAAAAGAAAAGGTCTTTTTAAAGAAAAGATTTTTTTTTTATTATTCTAACATGTTAGTTACTGTTAATAGTCTCTCACATATACTTCGAGTTTTTATTTTAACAGTATTTATGTTTATGAATATTTTTTATTTAATTTTTATTGTATTTTTAAAATTATATGAAAAGACGTTTGCTCTCCTTTAGGAAGGACTAAACTAAACCATGCAGATTTTATCATTCCATGTTATCGTGCTGCTTAATAGCATTCACTAAAATGTATATACTTGAAGCAGTCCATCCCAGTTTAATTATTTGAAACCATTAATAAGCGTGTTCTTAACAACAGTATATTTAAATAATCAAAAACGAAGTCATTGGATCACATGAAATGACTGTAAACATCATTTTTATGATTTCATGTTTATAAGAGATTTGTAAGCCGAGTGTGGTATCACACGCCTTTAATCCCAGCACTCAGGAGGCAGAGGCAGGTGGATCAATATTAATTCCAGGCCAGTCTGGTCTGCAAAGTGAGACCTGGACAGCCAAGGCTACACAGAGAGACCCTGTCTCAAAAAACGAGGGAGAGAGGGGGGAGGGGGAGAGAGATTTGTATATAGGTTTTACTTGGTAATTTCTAGAAATTTTTTCTTTGGAAGAATAATCCTAGTGCAACTGTAGTAGAAATGTTCTAAACAGTGATGGTAATAAAGTATTTCTATTTTTCCTAAATAACATTGGAATAATGTCTCAAGATCTCCCCTCTTGAGCCAGGCGTGGTGGCGCACACCTTTAATCCCAGCACTTGGGAGGCAGAGGCAGGTGGATCATGTGAGTTCAAGGCCAGCCTGGTCTACAAAGTGAGTCCAGGACAGCCAAGGCAACACAGAGAGACCCTGTCTCGAAAAACAAAACAAAAAAACAAAAAACAAACCAAAAAAGATCTCCCCTCTTTGTGTGTGTGTGTGTGTACATACACACTCACACACACATGTAGGTAGGTAAGCAGTATTTCTCACATGCCATCTTCCTTGCATTTTGAGACTGGATCTCCTGTTTCCCTGGGTTAGCTGGCCAGTGAGCTGGTGGATCCATGTGTCTCTACTTGCCCAGTGCTGGGGTTACAAGTGCACACGGCCATCCCTGGCTTTTGTACATGCATTCTAGGGATTGAACTCCAGTCCTTGTGTTTGCACACCAAGCACTTTACTGTTTGAGCAACTACAGCCCAACTTCAGGATGGTCTTAACCAAAAAAAAGCAAATGTTTTACAAGTGCAAATTCAGTATAATTAAAGCATACTTTAAAAACATTTTGGAGATAAGCTACTAGGAACTGAGACTGCAAAAAGAACAGCATGGAACTTGGAGCACTATCTTGATAGGCTCAACAAAAGCATCTTGGAGATTTAATCTATTATCAATTTTTTGTGGGTTGGTGAAGAGTCTGTTGATGTCCAGTTTGCTTGTCATATTATTTGATATGAAAGCAGATCATGTTGGATCTTGTCCATTGTACTAGTGAACATGTTTTGAGATTCAATATTTCCAATGCATAGATTCAGATAACTTCCTCTTTTTAAGAAGAAAAGATCGCAGAGGCAGGCGATCGCTGTGAGTTCGAGGCCAGCCTGGTCTACAAAGTGAGTCCAGGACAGTCAAGGCTACACAGAGAGACCCTGTCTCAAACAAAACAAAACAAAACAAGAAGAAAAGATCAAGAGCAAAAATGGTGCTAATAAAATGACAACTTTGTTATGGTTATATAAGGAATCTAGTTTGGGTTTTTTTTTGCCTTTGCTTTTATTTAAATTCAGTTGCAAAATATGTACAAGTTATAACCCAAGATCTTTCTTAATTTTTCCCATCAGCAAGTCTTGTCTTGTTTCTTATTTCAGCTGTGTGCTCTTTGTGTAAGTCTTGCTCAGTCTGCATGGCATTAATGATTTCAGCCTGCTCTGTGCTGATGGCCTCTTACATTTGAGTGCTTATAATTGATAACTCTTTAATACTTCAGATCAAGGGAAGTATTGCAACATAATGAGAAATATTTTCAGAGATTTCTGCTATGATTTGTAATCCTAATTTATGAACCATTTTCAACATAATGTTTGTTTGTTTGTGTCTGATTTTTTAGAAGTGGTACACCATCCCCAAAACGGACGTCTGTAGGCTCCAGGCCACCAGCAGTGAGAGGCAGCAGGGATCGTTTCACTGGGGAGTCATACACAGTGCTGGGTAGGTAGTGGTTCTCAGACTGGAGGCCACATGGCGTGCTGCTGGGCTTCCTATGCACGCCTGGAAAGTCCGCCTGTGTAGGGAATGGTGAGCCTCTGCCGATGGTTCTGTTTGAAGCCTGAGTGCTTGAGAGTTCTTCATATTGACTTATTGGTTCTTTTTTTTATTTTTTTATTTTTATTTTTTAATTTTCTTTTAAATGTTTACTTTTCACTTTACATTATTTTTCTTTGCTTAGGATTTCTCAGTGTAAAAATTTATTGATGAAAAGCTTGCTTTTTTTTTTCTTTTAAGTCTCTACTTCAGCTCATATTTTATGCCTCATGAACATGTAACACTTGAAGGGATTCTAATAAAGAATTGCCTCAAAGTATTTTATATGCAAAGAAACATAAATAACACATTTAAATTTATAGCACATACTCTGTATTTAGCATCTGTTGTTGATATGGTTATTTTCACAGAAAGGGAAGTTGGATTGGAGGATATGGTGATGTAAGCCTGTAATCCCAGCACTTGGTGGCTGCCGTGGAAGGATCAAGAGCTCGTGGCCAGCCTGAGCTGCAGAGCGAGACTGAGTCTAGAAAAGACATGTTACTGGGGAACACATGATAAAATTAAAATCTGTGACTCATAAGGATGACTAAGAGTCAAAACTCTTTCTCTCTTCTTTTATAGGAGACACTGCTATTGAAAGTGGACAACACTATTGGGAAGTAAAGGCCCAGAAGGATTGTAAATCCTATAGTGTGGGTGTAGCATACAAAACTTTAGGGAAATTTGACCAGTTAGGAAAGACAAACACTAGTTGGTGTGTCCACGTCAACAGCTGGTTACAGAACACATTTGCGGCCAAGCATAATAATAAGGTCAAAGCTTTGGATGTTCCTGTTCCTGAGAAAATAGGTGTGTTTTGTGACTTTGATGGGGGTAAGTGTATTTATTTTTTTAAATCATCATTTCCCCATACTTGCTTGTATTTCAGTATACTTTATATATACAAAATAGCATGTGTAAACTGCTTTTGCCTCTGTGAAAATATACAGGAATTTTGCTTTTTTCTTCCATTTGGTGGCAGCTAATTTTTTAGGAACAGCTTACAGAGAAAGTCAGAAACTGGACAAAACAGCTACATTTAGAATCTGTGAAAAAGAGACACACGATATAAACTTGGTTAGGATACAGATGAAGAGGAGAGCCGTCGGAGGGTCCTCCAGAGAGGAGCGAGTGTTAGGCTGGGCAGTTAGGAAGAGAGGGTTAGAGTCAGACGCTGCTGAAACAGACTGGGAGGGAGGGACCTGCAGAAGCTAGCAAGGCCAAAGCAGCGCGACTACACTGAGTGGAGTGTGCGGTGGGCTTAGGCGGTTAGAAGGCAGACTGAAGGAGTGAGGCATACAAGCTGATAGAATTTGGCACAATCGATATGAGAAGGAAGCAATCTTAGCAGTTAGTGACTTAGTAAAACCTTTTGTTTGCTGATGAAACCATCCTTGCCTTTACCACCAAGAGGCATTCCATCAACCTTGGAACCCACCTCCAAGCCTGCCTGCTGCTTCACTCACATAAAACAGCAAGTGATCAAAGAGAAAAAACTGTGTTTGAAACCGCTGCTGACAGTCCCACCTTCCTCCCCATCACATACCTCCAGAGCCCCCATCGTCCCCTCCATTCTCTGCTAAGACTTTTCAAATGGCACCAGAAGCTGAGTTTCCCTTCTGTACATCTGTGCCAGGACACTTCCCAGATAGGCAGTTGGTGTAGAACAAGTACAGCAGTGTCATCAGATGGGTGCAAAGGGAATTGCTGTTCTGGACTATGAATTTTAAATCATGACCACTAGGCTTGAGTACATTTTTACTAGTCTAAATAAGAACCCTTAAAATCAACAACTTTTGCCATTAAGGAGATTTTTATTCATGTAGTATAAAAGTTTGTGCTTCAGAGATTTGACTAATTCTCTGCGTCCTGTTGATTGTGGAATTGTTTTTATTGCAAAAAGTTTTCTAGATTCTTGAACAAGCAGTAGTGAGTTTTTGGGTGAATGTGGTAGACGAAGCTTGGTAGCCACATCCTCTCTATTTTTGAAACATTGGGGTTGTTTGATGTAAGGTCAGACATTGTTGTGGAGAATTGGGCCCTCTTTATTAACCAGCGCCAGCTGCAGGTGCTGCAGTTTTTGATGCAGCTCATGGATTTCCTAAGCATGCGTCTCAGGTGTAATGGTTTTGCTGGATTCATCGGACTAGCAACCGAGTGATCTATTGTCGTGTACACTCTGCTTTTCCTTACATATCATAATTAGATTGAGAAATGGTGTTTGCCTAAAATAAGAGAGGACAGCAGTTCAAGATGACTTTTTTTTCATTTTAGGTCAGCTTAGAGGTACCCACTTACCAAGCTTCTCACCTTTTCAGTTGCTTCACGTGCAGACCACCATCAAATAGTCCATGTTGAGTTAGTTGCTTAGCAACTTTTTGTGTAGCTAGTTGTAAGCAGATCAACGGTCATTGTCTGTTTGTGAAGGATGGCCACCATGTTCCTCATCTTCAAGGCCCTTCCTTCTGCAAAACTTGTTACCCCAACACTGTAGTACAAGTTTACTGGCAGTTCCTAGACCAGCCAAGTTACTGATGCTGTGGGCTGCATCTGCTGCTGTGCATCAGTTTGAACTTGCATGAAAAACTGAGTTTGTTTTTTGTCTAACATTTCAATCGTATAAAGTAAATTTTAAACAAACAGGAAATACTGTCAGTAGCAAGAAATATAAAGCAAGAAATGTGCATTAAAGAAGTATATATAACAATCATAATTATTTAAGAATGTATTCCAGGGGCTGGAGAGATGGCTCAGCAGTTCAGAGCACTGTCTGTTCTTCCGCAGGTTCTGAGTTCAATTCTCAGCAGCCACATGGAGGCTCATAACCATCTGCAATAAGAGCTGGTGCCCTCTTCTGGTGTGCAGGCATAACATTGTATATGTAATAAATACATCTTAAAAAAAAAAGAGTGTATTCCAATAATGACAAATTTCAATAATGCAAAACCCATAATTACTTCTGCACCAACTTAATACAATATGGAGATATTGCTAAAGTGTTGAAGATCAGGAGAAAAACAGATTTAGACTTTTCCTTATCATTTTCAGATTTTTATAAAAATTGTTAAGCATGGTTCATACAGTTTGTAACAAAAATTAATGTCAAAATACAACTTTTGGCATGGTCACATTAAACTTAGACATAACTTTGTATAATAAACGAGATTTTTTTTTTAACTTTTTTAGGTCAGCTTTCTTTCTATGATGCACACTCAAAGCAGTTGCTCTATTCCTTCAAGACAAAGTTTACTCAGCCAGTACTACCTGGTTTCATGGTTAGTATCTTACTTATATTTTGTTTTAGCGATTCTGAGAATAATGTGTTGTATGACTTAAGGAAGCAAAGTACCATACCTTCTTTGTATTCATCTCTTCTTCAACCTACCCTTTCCAAAACATGATTTTCTGTATATTTTCAGTATGTTTTTTAAGTCAGTACTAACATGCTGTACAAAACCACAAGCATGACTATTTGCATGACTATACTCATTGTTGTAACTGGTACCCAAGCCAGGAGTGTGATCTTGCTGTGCCTGTGCCTGTGTCTATTCCGTACGTGGCTCTTGTAGAAGGCTTAGCTACTGTCTTGGACTTTACTGCTGCAAGTTGACCTAACTTTAAC
The DNA here is from genome assembly GCA_907169655.1 of Acomys percivali. Classification (NCBI taxonomy): domain Eukaryota; kingdom Metazoa; phylum Chordata; class Mammalia; order Rodentia; family Muridae; genus Acomys; species Acomys percivali. The sequence goes on from OU015743.1 coordinate 119,139,058, forward strand.
AGAGAAAAGTAGATAGCTAAGGTATTATAGAAGCAACAATAACATTTTATTTAAAAATTAAAGAGGTTTCATTTTGTGAGAAGAGACATGATTTTCTTCACAAAACAGCCTGTAACTGAGTATATCTAAAATGCATGCATCATAGCCTCTAAATAGAAGACACTCACATAAAATACCCAACTTAGAATGGATGGACTGTGATGTAGTCATATACTGGAAAATTGATGTAGTTCTAAGAATGAGTGGAAAACTAAAACCACGCAGAACATGGAAAAAATCTCAGAGACATATGTTTGAGCCAAATGGATACCATGTAATTATGGAATTAATTTGAATGTATCTTATATAGATATTTATTGAGTTTATCCATTATTTTTCATTCTAAATAATTATAATTATGCAATAATACAGCTAGATAACATGAGAAAATTGTTTTAAACTTATTAAACATCTTTATTTTCCTTTTTGGAAGCCTAGTGTTATTAACTTAGTTAAGGATATTGTTTACACACAAGGTTAATTTTTAGAGTTAGGTTTATTAAGGTATAACTTACATATAGTATTGTATACTCATGAGTTGTGTCAGCTGTGCCCAGGCATGGAGCCACGGCCACTGAGCAGGGTCTGGAGCCACGGCCACTGAGCAGGGTCTGGAATGGCTAGAAGTGTAGGACGTTCTGGCATGCTCCCATGTAATGGGCCTTTCCCATCACAGCCCACCCAAACAATTAGTAACCCATTTTTTAGTTCCTGTAGTTTGGCTCTTTGAAGCTGTCATGTAGATGGAGTTGTATGGTGTACAACTTTTGGTGCTACACCACAGCACATGGGAACTTCAGCCTCTCTGCTGTGTGTGCCAGTCAGTCTTCTTTTCAACTGTTGAGTAGTGTTTCATGCTTGTACGTGCTGTAGGTGCTGAGTGGTTTTGCAGGGCATTGTACATGCTGAGCAAGCACTCTACCACTCACCTATATTCCTACCTCACATTATTTTGGGACAAAGTCTCTTTGTACACTAGTCTGGCCTGAAATCCTCCTGCCTGTCTCCTAAATGCTTGGGTTACAGGTGTGGGCCATCTTGTTTGGCTTGTACCACTGTTTATTTATCAGCTCAAGGACATTTGTTTGTTTGGTTTTGCCTGGTTTGGACAACAAACAAAGCCACTGTAAGCATTCGCATAGTTGTTCTTATGTGGACATATGGTTCCCTTTCCTTTGGGTAATAGAGTTGTTCAATCCCATTGAAATTTTATGCTCAGTTTTGTAAGAAGTTGTCAAAATGTACTCCACAGTGGCTGTGACATATTTGCGTTGCTACAAGCAACATGTGAAAGTTTTCATGCCTTTCCCATTATTTATATTGTCATTTTCCCACTTGTTTCTTCAAATTTTGTATTTTTAAGTTTTACATTTAAGTCTCTGTTTGATCTCTATTGCACTGATTTTTGTACACAGCCAGGCTTAACGTTCTGTGGGGTGTTTTTGTTCTGCTTCCTCTGGTACTGTTTACTTTTAAAAACTGACCTTTCTCTGTTGTTTTGCTTTTGAACTTTTCTGCTAGATTTTTTTCCCCAAAATTAAAATACATACATATTATGTGTATGAGGGTTTTGCCTGCATGTATATTCTCTCTCTCTCTCTCTCTCTCTCTCTCTCTCTCTCTCTCTCTCTCT
>OU015743.1:119148177-119214588 GCA_907169655.1 Acomys percivali
TCTCTCTCTCTCTCTCTCTCTCTCTCTCTCTCTCTCTCTCTCTCTCTCTCTCTCTCTCACACACACACACACACACACACACACACACAGTATATCTACAGTAGCTTTTTTAAATAACTATCAAATTGACTACACATTTATATTGTAACAAAAAGTCTAGAAAAGTTTCCTGATTTATTTTTACACTATATGCATTCTTTCAGAGATAAGCATGAATTTACTAAGTATCCAAGCCACCATCAAATTGTTGTTGTTAACCAGGACCTTTTATAACTCCAGCACTCAGAATTAGAGTAGGTAAGAAAGTCCTTTCTTAGAAAAAATCATCACCACAACATTACCTTGGGTTTGTATTTTCAGTTTTGTGCATATCTCCACGGTGTTTACAGTTGTGATTCTGATGTCAGTATTGCGTTGCCTGAGAGGTATGATTAATCTGAGCACCATTGGGATTGTGTCCCAGTTGGAATTTAAGTGGATAGTTTGCTGCTTTTGTCTGCATTGGAAGGTTGGACACGCCATATGAATGTTAATAATACTGGCTTAGTAATCAATACTAGAAATTACCATAGAACTTTTCTCTTGACTACCCAGCCATATTAAAAGACTACTTTTTCTGAGTTAATATAATATGCTGACTTAGCTTCATAATCATTTGTTATATTTGTTTAAAATGATGTATTTTGTTAGTAACAGTCAACTTAAGCTGGTGCTTAGGAATAAACATGCAGAAGAATGTGCAGTATGTGGCAGAGGTCAGTGAAGGTATTTGCCTGGCTTGGAACTTAAGATGGAATCAATTTTGTAATCAAATTGGGAGAGATTGGTTAATGGCATTTTAGTAATATTGGTGAGCACAGGGCTATGAGAAGAGTTTCTTTTTTACATTTCCAGTATTTCTAAGGTACCAAAGGACAGAAACTAATAGATATTTTAATGGAGACTCTTCAAAATCAAATTCATAGCTGATTCTTTTAAGATACAATAGCTAAAATTGGAGATTAACTTCAGGCAAAAGCTGCTGTCCCTAGATTTTTGGCATTCTTTTAAGTATTTAAAATTAATCGCCATAGCTCTCCCATACAGTAATCTAGGACCTCTTTGTAAATCACTCATCACCTTTGGGCCTCTATTGCCTTACTTAAAATATTGTACCTTGTTTAGCCTACCTCACAGGACTGTTGTGAGGAGTGTAATGAAATGGAGTCCTAGGTAAAGGGCGTGGTTTTCATTAATAGTGGCTGTGTGGATACTTGTAAATGCTGCTTGGTTTGAAAAGGCATGTTCTTAAGTTGGTGTTACCAGTGAGTTTAAATGATTTTTAAAAATAAGACCTCCTGTTAAAATGTCCATTACTATTAGTTTACTTTGTGCATGATTGAGTGTATATTTCTCATCAACTACACAACTTTTAGATTGTAAAAGTTCCCCCACAGCATCCATGTGTAGAGTGGAAGCCTAAATAAGCAAATTACTTTAGCTCCTTTTCCCCCAGGAGTTTGCACTTCCCATTTAGACTAGCTGGAGCCCCATGCAGAGTGAGCTTGCCTGAAATAGCTCTTTGCCAACAACCAAATGGCTCAACAGTTTATTGCATTTGACAAATGTTCATCAATTTTTTTATTAAAAAGAAACATTTCAAAATCTTGTTCATTAACCCATATCAGTTATTATCTGTCTGGACATATTTGTGTCACTCTAAATTGGGTGTATTAGATAGTTTACAAGTTATCCCACTCTACAGGACTTTGGTGTGTCTGTTATCTGGACATGATTTTGCTATGCAGTTGTGATAATAAAAACTACAGCTCCTCAGGTTTAACCTTGAAGTGTGGATGAAGACCACTGATAAACTACACGTGACATATTCAGTGCTGCAAGAGTGTGTGAGATGAGCACACTGCCTCATTTTCCTTGGAAACAAGAAAAAGCCTTTTTAAATGATTTTTTAAAACTTTAAAATGGGTGTTCAAAGTGTAGTCACTTGTATGTTGAAATGATTGTATGTTCTGTATAAACTGTTCCACTTGAGGTTTTTACAAAAGCACCTGTATTATCCCTTCTAAAAATTAAACTTTTTCTTTGCTTCTTTTTGTGTCAGTGTTTTATTTTTATCAACTTTTATTTAAATACCCATAGTAATTAAGAAGGAATATTCTAAAAGTCATAATCCCATTACCTCAGAATATGTTGGACAGTGCCACTTAATAATAGTTTATAAAATTATGGGAATCTTGTATTTTTCAGTAGCCACTAGCCACAGGCAGCTACTGACAATAATGTACTAGCCAGGTGAATTTTAAAATTTGTATCAATTTAAACAATCACATGCCACCAGTAGCTGCTGTTTTATACACTGAAGATGCAGTAGTTGGCTCATCAAAACCGTAAGTTGAATTTTGGTAGAGGTACTTACTAAGAGACCCAGCCTCAGAACTGTATCCTTTTAATGCAATGAGTATTGTACCATGAAACAAATCGAAGGGGAAAAGAACAAAGCAATGATTGGATAATTATGTTTTGGCTGTCATTCCTATATTTATGGTCTTTGTCACCAAGAAAAAGATAAAAGGAAAACAGGCAGCCTTGCATTATGAGGAGAAGCACGTGACAAAGGTTTTGAGGGGGCAGTACTCTGTGTAGAAGGTTTATGGATGGGTGTAACTTAACAGTTAACGAAATCACTGACTTCTCTTGTATATACAGGCACAGAAAAAAATACTATGCATTGTAGCATTGTGACATTAAAATAGAAGCAAGGCATTGGAGAAAGGCAAACATGGATTATCCATCCTTATATCTTGCTGCTAGGCAAAGAACTGGCCTCCACAGTTCAGAGTTCCTTCAATAAAAATAGACTCTCAGAATTTTGAAGGTTCTTCTTTGTAATTTGTACCTGCAAGCTGTATTTTTATATGATGACTTATATATGTTTTCTGTATCCCTCCCTGCAGTCAATAATATAAATACGTAGACTATGTTTTGTGATTAGGATCAAATATCTGACAGGCATCTTAAAGAGGAAAGACGTATTTTGAGGGGACAGAAATCTGTCACATACGGGAAGGTGTGGTGGCTGAACCAACTTGTTGGTAGTGACAGGCTTATGAGAGAAACGACTTACTCACATGCTGGCCAATTAGAAGAGAAAGAGACAGGTCCAGTAGCAAACCGGTTGTAACCTATAAGACCTTCCACAAACAACCCACTCCAGCAACTGTAGGTTCTATAAACAGAACTGCCATAACAGAAACCATATGGCAGTTGGCTTCCTCAACATTTGGGCTTTTCCTTGGAAAAGTATGTGCACTCTACTTTTCTGTTGAAGTTTCGAGTTTACGTTGCATAGGACTAGTTGCTTATACTCACTGTGCTCAATGCCAACACCAAAAGGAATGATAAAGCCAGTGATAAAATGTTATCAAGGGAAGGCTATGCATATTCTAGAGACATCCAGTAGTATAAGTGAGATACAAGGATGTACATGCAACGGGTACTTGGGTTACAGATCCTGACCTCGGCTCCCACTGCACCCATCTTTGTAGAATCACAGTTGGAAGGAATCCAGGGATCACGTCTACTTTGCTTCCGTATTTCTCTGCCTGAGTCAGGATAAAAAGGGAAAATTAAAGACATGGGTAGGGAAAGAGGACCTCCCTCTGGCATCTTGTTTTTATGTAACTAATGCTTAGTTAACTCTGCTTCATATTGACTCATCTGGAAACTCCATAGTGGAAATCAAGCTCCCAGCTTCGCCTAGTAGTAGTCCGTAAGTGTGTGGGTTGGTTTTAATTGTCTACTTGGCCCGACACAATATCACATGAGAAGGGAGTCTCAGTGAAAGATTGTCTCACATAGATCAATCTGTGGGAGTACCTAAGGCTAGGTGGGTGAGTAGGGGGCTCCCCTTAGTTAATTGAGGTGGGGAGACCTAGTCTGAGTATGGACAGCACCATTTCACCAGCTGGGTCATGGACTGAAGAGAGGGCTAACTGAATACTAGCATACATTAGCTCTTTGCTCTTTCTGGTTTTGGATGTGATGTAACCAGCTTCCTCAAGCTTTTGCCTCTTTGACTTCTTAATATGATATAGGATGCGACTGAGCCAAAATGAACCTTTCCTTATAAATTGCTCTTGTCAGAATGTTTTATCACAGCAGCAGGAAATGAAACTAGCGGTGGAATTCTTCAGGCTTCCACAAACATACCCAAACTTAGATGATTGTGTAACATAGCCAGTACCCCAGAACTCCCTTCCTGCTCACCCTTAAGTTTTCCTTGAGGACCTGTGTAGACCTGTTCCCAAGCTGCATCCAGAAAAATGGATGGCAGTTTGTGTTTACCTTGTTATACTGGGGAAAAAAAATAAGTTACAAGTGGGGAGAATTTAGAGGTAAATTGAAAAAAAAGAAGTTGCTGACAAGTTATGTCCAAGATAACCAAAGGAAAAGGACTGCCAATTTTGTTTGAAGGGCTCCAAATTCTTTCCTTGGTATATGTATCTAAATCCTGGTCCACATTATGGTAACAGAAACTTAAAAATGTACATGGTACATTATAACCACCCTCATATAGGAAAAAACAATGAGGTCTACACTTAGCTCAAATTAAAAAAAAACTGGTTAGTCCTCTTATTAACTGCCTCTTTCAAGGTTTATACAGGACAAGATTTGCACTTGAAAAGCATCCACTTTTTTTGTTTTGTTTTTTCTGAGACAGAGTTTCTCTGTGGAGCCTTGGCTGTCCTGGTCTCCCTTTGTAGACCAGGCTGGCCTTGAACTCACAGCACTGGGATTAAAGGCGTCTGCCACCACCGCCCAGCTGAAAAGTATCCACTTCTAAAGAAGTTTTGTTGGTTTTTCGAGACAGAGTTTCTCTGTGTAGCCTTGGCTGTCCTGAACTCACTTTGTAGACCAGGCTGGCCTCGAATTCACAGAAATCATCCTGCCTCTGCCTCCCGAGTGCTGGGATTAAAAGTTTGCCCCACCACTACCTAGCTTAAAAAAGTTCTTTTTCCTACTTTTAATTTCCAGAGATTGTTGAGCACAATAAACGCTGATCATTTCTTTTTAAATATCATCTAACTCCAGCATGCATCAATTGTGTGTATGCCTATATTTTTTTTTTACTTTTTATTTTTTGTTTTTGGTTAAAAGACAGGGCCTCCTGATCCTGCTGCCTTGGCTCACCCAAATACATGAGCCATAGGCATGCCAGCGTTAATAGTGACTTTTTGATACAACCACATTCCATCACATTTTTCAGGAAAAATTTGTTTTAAGCCAAGCATGGTGCTGCAAACTTCTTGCCCCAGCACCTGAGATGTGGAAGCACTAGGATTGATGATGTGCCCAGATCACTAGATTCCACCAAAAAGCAAGGGGCCTTTATTTCTGCAGAAGTCCAGCATGCAGGGATTTCTGCCATGTAGCCGGGTTGTTTTTAAAGGCATTCAGCGGAATTCCAAGGAAGGGATTGGCGACCTTTTAACAGGATTGGAGCGAAATGAAAAAGGGGGCAGAATGAAAAGGTGCGGGCAGCCTTAGTCAGCGGTCACGAGTTAGTCATAATTCCAGACAAGCAGTAAACCATAAGAAATCTTATCTTCCTCTGGGCAGGTAGGTGGTTAGGCTGTCGTTCTCAATTGGCCTTTTTCTGTAATCACTGAGCTAATTTCTGAGGAATAAAGGCTCAGGCATGCTCCAAGCTAACAAGAAACTGAAGCCTGTCATTGGAGACAGCCAGACTTACTTAACCAGTCCTGCTCATCTGTTGAAGGTCATACCATGTTACATAGAGAGCTTAAGGCCAGCTTGAGTTAAATGATACAGAATGGAGTGTCGAGAAAAATATGTTCTTTTTTCTACAAGCTGTTAGTGATTTTTGTAGCGATAATTTAAAACTACAATTACTTGTTTAGTGCTTTCTAATTTCCAAAAATTACTATCAAAATCAACATCTGATCTTTACCGATAACTTCTTAAATAACACCGCTAAAAGCAAAGATGCCAGGCCCAGAACTGTCTACATTTGTTTCAAGCCCCAAAGAAGATCTTCTAGACTCGGGTGTCAAGTAGGCAACTCAAGTTCATGAGCAATATCAATCACTACATAGTGCTCTTTCCCGCTCTATCCACAGTCGCAAGTAATGACACATGACACCCTAAAGCCGGATCCAAGAAAGAAGGGGGGGGGGGGGGGGCGGGGGGGGGGGGGGGGGAGAGAGGAAGGAGACACGGGGAGACATGGTTCTGCTTTGTTTACTCCCGGCAGCCTCAGTGCGCTGCTGGAAGGAGGGCTGCCTGTGGGTTTCTGAAGGCCAGGCAAACATCTGGGCTCCGAGAACTTAGGGCAATGAAGTGGCAGGGGACATGGACTAGCTCGGGTCATCCTCGACACTTACTAAGGCTAGCGCGCGCCGCTGCGCGCTTGACGGCCCCTTTGCGACACTTGCCGTGACTGCCATAAAGCGAGGTCGCTGTGCCGCCGCCGTAGAGTGAGGTAAGATGAGGGCAGCCGGCTTGGGTCGCAGAGCCTGGACGTGGGCTGGCGCCCTCAGGCACGGGTCGCGGGTCTACTAGTTCCCTGACCGGCGGGCGGCCACCTTCTGGGTACCTACCCTACGGCGGCGGGGAGGCGGCCGAGGCCGCAGGTGCCGTCTGCGAGTCCGTCCAGGAGCATGCTGCCGCTGTCACAGGGGCAGATAGTTCCCACATGCCATGGCTGTTCGCTGCTCATCCTGACCCGGCTTCGATTTTGGAGGTTCAAGGAGACGCTTGTAGAAGCCGGGTTGGGTCAGTGACGTTTAAGCTGGGTGGTGAGCCTGCCAAGGTGCCTCCGCAGAGGAGGAGCTGCTGCAGCCGGCTGCTCTGGGTGCATCTTACGCCGTGGCTGGAGGCATGAACTCTCAGGGAAGGGAAGGGAGGATGGCAGGACGACTAACCCGGGAGGGTTCCACCTGGGTAGGAGTTTGATGCTGCCCGGAAGACTTAAGTTCTGTGTGGAGCAGCCAGCTGCTATCGCTTCGAAGAGCGGAGGTAGTTGAATTACCAGTCTAGTCCCTCTCTTTTGAGACTCCTCAGTGTTCGTCCTTGGTTCGTTTGAAGGAGTGCTCACTGTGCTTAATAATGACAATGATGATGATGATGATAATAAGGTGGACACCGTTAGCCATGCCAGATAATTGAATGTAGCGTTCCTGCTTTCCCTTTACATTATTAGTTGGGGAATAACGGGAAAGATTGGATTTCAATGGGGCTGGGTAGTTAGAAGCTTTAGATAAGAGTCCAGAGAACTGAATTCAGATGTCATCACGACATCTGTAGTACAAGGCGAGCCCCTTCGTGTGGGCCTCAAGCTTTCTCAGCTATAAAGAATGACATTCTAATCTTTCTAGCTTGGAAGATTCCCAATAAATAAAGGTCAGCCGGTGAGCCAGTCATGGTGGCTTACACCTGCAATACCAGCACTTTGGAGGCCAAGACAAGACTAGGACACGGAGCTCTAGACCAGCCCTCAACTAAGCAGTTAATTACTTGTCTCTTGAGGGAAAGGCTTTGCTCATTGTTTTCGGGTTAATATTGTTGTGATGAGACACCGTGGCCAAAAGTGACTTGGGAAAGAAAGGGTTTATTTTGCTCACAGTTTCATATAACAGTTCATCACCAAAAGCAGCGAGGGCAGGATCCTGAAGACAGAAGCAGATGGAGCAGCCGTGGAGGAGTGCTGCTTATGTGCTACTATGGTTTGCTCAGCCTGTTTTCTTACAGAACCCCAGGCCTCCCGCCCCAGGGATGGCACCGCCCACAATGGGCTGGGCCTTCCCACATCAATCACTAATTAAGAAAATACTCTCCAGGGTTGCCTACAGCCCAGGCTTATGGAGGCTTTTTAATTTTTTTTTCTTCCAGTTGGGGTTCCCTCCTCCAGATTACTCTAGCATGTGATAAGTTGACATATAAATTTTTTGAGACAGGATTTCTCTGTGTAGCCTTGGCTGTCCTGGACTCACTTTGAAGACTAGGCTGGCCTCGAACTCAGTGATCTGCCTGCCTCTGCCTTCCAAGCGCTGAGATTAAAGGCGTGCGCCACCACGCCCTGCAAGTTGACATAAGATTAGCCAGCACACTCACTTAAAAATAACGTGAAATGTAAATCATATAACTTGATTTGAGCTGGGAGGATAACTCAGTCGCTAAAGTGTTTGTCATTGCAAGCATGGTGATCTGACTTCCATCAGATCAGAAGGTACATAAAAAAGCTGAACAGGATAGCCTGCAGGTATAACCTCAAAGCTGGGGGAGACAGGATTCCTGGGGATTCCTGACCAGCCAGCCTAGCCTACATAGTGAATTCCAGGCTAGTGAGAGAGTTTGCCTTTGGGGTGCAGAGGGATGGAGAGATGTCTTAGTTCCTAAGAATAAGCATGAGATGACCCAAATTCCGATAACAGCACTGACATAGAAAATCAAGTATGACTCTGTGTACGTCTGTCTCCCGAGCACTAGGGGGAGACAGCAGAAATAGGATGATGCCTGGCTCCAAAGTCAGTGAGAGGCTCTGTCTTCTGGAGTAAGGTAGAGTGTGACAGAGCAAAATACTGAACATCTGGCCTTCTCACTCCTGCCCTCACACAAATGCACATAACCCCCAAAACACACAAGTGCACATAGCTCCTCTCGCACACGAAGATTATTGGTACCTACAGAATGGCACTAGAGGCAGCTGACCACCACATGCTTGCATACACTGCTTTGCACTCATCCCCTCCGTGCACAATAATAACTAAGTATCATTCCATCCTAGCAATGAGAGCACATTAGCAAAGAGAAATTGTTTTTTGTTGGATTTTGTTTTGCTTTGTTTGAAACAGGGTCTCACTATGTAGCCCTGTCTAGCCTGCCACTCACTGTGTAGTGGAGCTTGGCCTCTGACTCAGAGACCCACCTGCCTCTTCCTCCCAAGTGCTGGAAATAAAGGATTATACCCGCCATGCCTGGTTGAGAGTAGACTTTAAAAATATTTTTTTTTTTTTTTGTATTACAGAATTATGTTCAAATAAGAAAAACACTAAATAAAAAGAAAAGCATCTATATTTCTTACCTGGCTTACTTTTTAATGTAACCTCTCTTCCCTAAGTCTTTATTCCCACCACTCCCTCAGAACTTTCCATGCAGCGTATTGAGAAGGGAGTCACTATGTGTGTGTATGAGTTTTTGGGAAAATCACATGGAGAGAGTACATTTTTACCTTTTCATCTGCCACATGCCAGCATGGCAAAGTAGAGGTTATTTTGCAAAGGATTAAGAAGTGAATGAACATTAAGTAGATAAAGATTCATCATTGTCATCATCATCATCAGTCCTGGGATTGGATCTAAGGTTTGTGTGTGCACTCTGGTGCTGAGCGACATTCCCAGCTCCTTGCTCAGTTTGTATTTGGAGATAGCCTCATTACGTTTCTCAGGCTGGCCAGGACCTCTGCAGCATCTTACCATCATCTTGGCCACCCTTCAGAGTAGCTGGTATTACAAGCCTGTGCCGTGAGGCCCTACTAGACTTTTTTTTTCCCTCTCATACAATGTATTTTGGTCATATTCTTCCCCCACCCCCACCCCCACCCCCAAGCTCTTCCCTGATACCCACTCAACTTCTGATTCTTTCTCTTATAAAACAACAACAAAACTACATAGGATCTATTTTGTGTTGGCCAACTGTTCATAAGCATGCGTCCTTTCCTGGGTATGTTTGATATACTCTCACTCCATTAGGGGGAAAACTATTTTTATCCATCTCAGAAGTTATCTGTTGCAAATAGCTTCTTGGCTACAGGTGGGACTTTATGCCCACTTCTTCTCTGTGCTGAGATTTTGTCTGGCTTGAACTTGTATGGGTCCTACGCATGATGTCACAGTCTCTGTGAGTTCTAGTGTGCATCAGCCTTGTGTCTGGAAAATGCTGTTTCCTCTTCTAGACTTTCTACTTCCTCTTTTACAACTATCCCTGAGCCTTTGTGTGTGGCTTTGATGTGTTTTCCTTTTAAAACTATGTGTTCCAAAGTCTCTTACTCTCTGTATGTTATCCAGTTGTGGGTGTCCATGAACTACTATCTACTGAGAAGTCTCTGATGAGTGTTCAGCAGTGCAGTGATCTATGGGTATAGCACTATGTAGTCAAGAGTCACTTTATTTCTATGTTCATTTGACAGAATAATTTCACTCGGGTTTCCCTTAGGGGCTATGACCTATGATCTAGTCTCAGGTCTTGGTCTCTTTAACAGTTTCAGGTGTAGCTAGCCTTAAATCCAATCAAAAAGTGGTTGGCTACTCTCATAACATTTGTACCACTATTACACAGTCAGTGGTTATATCTTGCAGACAGGTTGCTATTGTAGCTCACAGGGTTCATAGCTGGATGAGGTTAATGATTACTTCTCCTCCGGTAGTATGCATCCTACCTTGCAGCACTATGGGCTCTAGTCACTTGGGGCGAAGCTTCTGGTTGAGCATGAGCTTTGTGTGGTGTCTTCAGCAATAGGGTTTTACTGTCAGGTTGTAGAGGGTAAACAGAAGCATTGGCAATAGTGGCTAGACTTCTCTTACAGTCTAAAAATGTTCAGTGCTTTGCTTTTTCAGTTTTTTTTTCTTTTTTACTTTCAAGTGCATCTTTGATGTCATTGTCTTTTTATGCCTCTCATTTTGCTACCTAAGCCCCTAATCATACATTTGCTAAACTTCACTATTCTCTTTCTTCTGTAGTTGACTTCTTGTTTTGTTTTTTCAGTTTAAAGTATATTTGAATGTCATCTATGACACAGAAAGATTATATAAGGCTCTTGGCTACAGAAAGAATCTGAAAATCATTTTGAACTTTGTACACATTTCCATCACAAGTGTGTTTTTTGGCTCTTACCCACACTTTTTCTCAGCCTTGTTCATGTAGTGATGTGTAGCAAAACTGATAATAAAAGATTAAATTAAAGCTAGAAGAATGTGCATTCTGTTACCTAAAAATGACAGTTTAGGCTCTAGCTGACCGACGGCCGGAGACAGAGAGCGTGGAAAGCTCTGACGCCCATAACCAGTTCTTAGCTGTTTCTTTCTTCTCCATTTCCAGATCTCAGTTCATGTACTGGTTTGGTCCTGTTCCCATGTCATTCAAGAACAATTTTACTCTGTGATATAGCATATTTAAGCCAGACTTATTTACATTAAAACGTCAGGGTAGTCGGGCTGCTTAAACTTCTTCTATTTCTTCTGCAGATACCTGTGATCTGTTTCCCCTTTTTTTCTCCTCATTTTATTAGCTCTGTAATATTTTTGTTTTGTATTACACATGATATAATATCTTTATATACATGTAAAGTAAGAAATGCATTATCTTTCTTACTGTTTTTACAGCAATAGCTAAATTGTTGCAAATAAATATGTACGCCAATATTACTTCCATGTAGGTTCTGTGCCCTTGAAGAAGCTAGGGCTGTGATGCTGCCCTCAGCTATCTCTTTTTTAAATGACACATTGCTTACTTTAAGTAGTTACTATATTATTAATGAATTAATCTTATAGTAAACGTAAAGTAGAGACAGCTCCCAAAAGACTGCAGTATATTAATTTGGACTTGAGAATAGTTGAGCTTCAAGGACACTTAGCAAAGGTGTGAAGCCAGTCTGAAGCCAGCTTAGATGCCACCGAGAAGCAGTATGTGGTGCACTGGTGTGCTGTTCAGGACATGTGTGAGGGATAGCTGAAGGCTGGAGAGTGAGAAATGGTCTTGTTAGCCATGACCTGCCCCAGTGAAACCATCGTAACACGTTTTATTTGACAGCTTACACTCGTACCATCATCAGCCTGGATGGATGTTGTTAATTTTCACAGGCTGGTAGAGGAAATCATGATTTATCCATTGCCTTGATACATTACCTGCAGTGGCGCAGGTAGCTCTCGCCTCTGTTGATGTACCTCTCTTGGATAGCTGATCTTCTGTGCTTTCTTCCAGGGCTTGTTTTATGTGTCCAGTCCTGTCAGCTCATTTGGATTGTTTTAAAGCTCCATACCAAAACTTAGGACTTTAAAAGGCCAGAGTCAAAAATACTTGTACTCTATTCTGTCTGAATTACCTGAAACATGGGAAATAGGAGACAGGTCCTAATGCCGTTGTCCCAAGACACATATTGCTGTGACCTCAAAGTGAAATATTTGAGATCTGCTTGCTACATGTAAAAGGAAGATCCTTGTAGAAAGAGACCTCAGAACCAATAGAACAAAGGCATGGCTCTTCTGCCTGCGGTGGGCCAGTACCTAGAGGGAAGTTGTGGGAGAACCCACAAATGTTTGGCAGCATGACCTCACTGTGTAGCTTAGGCTGGCCTTGTACTTGCTCTCTCTCTGCCTCAGCATACCAAATGTTCATGTTATAGCCTTGTTTGCCACACCTGGCTAAGTATAAATACCTTTGTGTGTACATGCAACACACACACCCCACTATGTGCTGTCAATAATTGCTAAAGTTAATTTTTTTTTTCCAAATTGGCTTTTTTTTTCCTTTGCAGAAGTTATCTCTTTGTTCACAAGAAACAAGATTCTTCCTGTTTCATGAAAAAGATGAAAACAACGGGGTTACTGTTAAAAAACGGAACACCATAGACCAATGAGTAGAATCAATAAGAACGTCATCTTGGCCCTTTTAACACTGACGAGTTCTGCATTTCTGCTGTTTCAGCTGTACTACTACAAGCACTATTTGTCAGCAAGGGTAATTATGTCTTTTCTTATTAGACACCATTTAACATTTAAACTTCAGTACAGAAAATTAATAATGCTTAATTTTTAAAGAAACATTTCTCAGTGGGTTTCTTATCTTTGTAGGATATGACAAGCAGTTCAAAATTACAATGAAATGTTTTTGAAATTACACAATTAAATCAAAAGTAATATTTTGGACTGGTAAGATGGCTCAGCGGTTAAGAGAACTGGCTGATCTTCCAGAGGTTCTGAGTTCAATTTCCAGCAACCACATAGTGGCTAATGACCATCTATAAAGGGATTTAATGCCCTTTTCTGGGACGCAGGTGTACATGGAGACAGAGCACTCATTTTTTTTTAAGTGAAGTTTCAATAATATTCAATCTATTTCTGATAAATAAAAGTGTTATGCTGCTGGGTGTGGTGGTGCATACCTTTAATCCCAGCTCTCTGGTGGCAGAGGCAGGCAGATTGCTGTGAGTTTGAGGCCACCCTGGTCTACAAAGTGAGTCTAGGACAGCCAAGATAGCACAAAGAAACCCTGTCTCAAAAATAAAATTAAATAAATAAATAAAAAGAAAGAAATGTTATGCTTAAATAGTATCAGTTAAATGAAATCACTGATAAGTAATTGTGATAACATATCAAAATTATTTTATCTGCTACTGTGCATTTTGATTCAGCATCTACTAGAACTGCAGTGTAACTCACCTTTGTTGGTATTCATAGCAATGAAGAAGTAGAAATACTGGGCTGCAGTCCAGCAGTGTCTCCTGGCAGTAAATGCCTGGAGCATCGATTGGGATGACTACACACAGCTTTCCAGGATATTAGGATAGATCACCCTGAGTCAGCAGTGAACTAGGGAAGGGACGTGTGCTGTCTTAGAGTAAAGAAGGCCTACTTGTGCTATGTGCTTATAAGCTTAGGTTTTTCTGTGATCTACAAATGAAATCAATCCAATTATCTAATAATCTAATTTATCTAATAATTTAAACAAGTAACAAATATACTGTATTTCATAGAAGAATAGGCTTGACAGTAGTTCAGGTGATGAACTGCAAACTTACTTTGGATGGTCTATCAGGGAGCACAGCTCCTCATATACCTTTGATCCAAGAATAGTCCTCCCTTTGGGGGAAGGTTGTCCTCTTTGGCTGACTGAGTGCTCAGCTTCAAGGGGGACAAACATGGAGCAGTGAGGGAGGAAGGAGAAGCCTGCCTGGCCAGCTAAATCCGTTCTGGCAGTCAGTGGGGCAACAGATACCATAGTGAGATCTCCCTCCTCATATCCTGAACACAAACTCCAGTAGAATGATAGCCTAGTGAACATTCTGTGGACTGTAGTCAAGTACAGATATTCCTCAACTTACAGTGAGGTTACATCTTTGTAGTTTTAATAGAAAATTCCAGATCATTGTGTTTTACTAATACTCAGGAGCCACATGTGGTGAAAATCCTGCTGGCTCAGAGAGGCAGAAAAAGCACCCAGCTGACCTTCCTACTCAGCTCACATCCCAATGAAGAAAGCCCCAAAGGCTCAAAAGCTCAGCTGACAGCCCAGGAGGAAAAGCCCCAAAACCAAAGGCTAATGGCTTGCTAGCTCAAGGCTCAAAAAGCCAAAGGCCTAGGAGCTGAGGAGCTCAAGAGCTAGAGAGCTAAGAGCGGAAGAGCTAAAAGCTAAAGTCCCAAGAGTAAAGATCTAAATCTCCAAAGACTCCATCTACTTCTACACGCTGTCTTAAATACCCCTCAACTCAAACTCCCTCCTACTCTTTAATCCCTGTCAGCTGGTTTGTTGCTCTGCCTCTTGACCTAGGGTTAGCTTTATTAACTCCTGTGTACAGAAAGCTCTTGTATTAAAGGTGTGTGTAAGGCTGGCTGAACCCCCTCTGAATCACCTGTTTACAATAAACAGAAAGTTCTTTGATTAAAGGTGTGTATTAGGACTCAACCATGCCAAACAAAAGACAGGTTTTCACAGTTCGCAATCTCAGGGATCACAATGGGATCAAAGACAGGTTTTTACAGTTCACAGTCTCAGGGATCATATATCCTGCAACACATCCTGATAACATCATAGGGTAAAAACTCCATTTACTGTGCCTCCATTTACTGAGCAGCATAGCCTGGCGTAGTACACTGTGAAGTGTCAGTGCCTTCATCGTCTCATGTTGGATAGCTCCACAGTGTCATGAGTACTGAATAGCCAGAGAAAGATGAAAATCACAAACTTAAAGTATCATTTCTATGTAGTACATAATACTTTCATATCACTGTAAACTCAAAATATTGTGAGTGTTCCCATCATAAGTTGGGATCCATTCAGAGTTGTCTTATAGTTCATGCCAAAAAGGAGAAAACATGTCTCTAGAGAAGTTTCAACCAATCATTGTGTTTTCTTTTTCTTTCTTTCTTTCTTTATTGGTTTCTCATGACCAGGTTTCTCTGTGTAGCCTTGGCTGTCCTAGAAAAATGCTTTGTAGACCAGGCTAGCCTTGAACTCACAGAGATCTGCTTGTCTCTGCCTCCAAAGTGCTGGGTTTTGTTTTGTTTTGTTTTTTTTCTTACTACACATAACAGGTTAGTGTGGTTTTAATTTGCATTTGCTGATCACTTGTTAATATACAGGGTATATGCAGGAAAACTGAGATTAATAGGGCAAAGGTCTTACTTTCAAGATACTCATAATTTTATAGTTGTAGCAGTGGTAGTAATTCTTGAATATGAGTTCTGGATTTAAATCTTAGGCCAGTCATCTGCTTTCATCAAATCACCCCTTTAAGCTTTAATTTCTTTAATTAGGACTCACAGTAACATTGTTACCTGAGCTAGTCTAGTTGATGTGAGGTATTGTACTTAATGTTTCCTATATAGTATATGCTTCTGGTAGATTCTGGTAGATCCTACCAAAGGTTTACATTACAATTTTAAAACTAAAGGTGGGAGGCTGATAAGGGTTATGAAGTACGGTCACTTGTCTCCAAGATGGACAATCTGAGTTTAGTTCCTAGAACTCATATGGCAGAGAGAGAGAACTGTCTCCTGTCCTCTGACCTCCACACGAGTACCATGGCACACCTTGGCGCAGGATATTTGGTCTCACTGTGATCCCTGAGACTGTGAACTGTAAAAACCTGTCTTTGATCCCATTGTGATCCCTGAGATTGAACTGTAAAAAACTGTCTTTTGTTTCTTGTGGTTGAACCCTAACACACCTTTAATCCAAGAACTTTCTGTTTATTGTAAACAGGTGATTAAGGTGGGGTTCAGCCAGCCTTACACACACCTTTAATACAAGAGCTATCTGTACACAGGATTTAATAAAGTTACCCTAGGTCAAGAGGCAGAGCAACAAACCAGCTGACAGGGATTAAAGAGTAGGAGGGACTTTGAGTTGAGGAGTATTTAAAACTACATGTAGAAGTAGAAGGGGTCTTTGGCACTTTTAGCTCTTTGGCTCATGGCTCTTGAGCTCCTCAGCCCCTTGACCTTTGGGGTTTTGAGCCCCTTCAGCTAGCAAGCCATTGGCCTTCGGGTTTTGGGCTTTTCCTCCTGGGCTGTCAGCTAGCTGAGCTTTTGAGCCTTTGGGTCCTTCTCCGTTGGGACGTGAACTGAGTAGGAAGGTCAGCTGGGTGCTTTTTCTGCCTATCTGCGCCAGCAGGATTTTCATCACAACATGTGGTTCCTGAGTCTTTATTGGTAAAATACAACAGTCTGGGATTTTCAATAAAAACAACAGCATCTTCTCCCACCCTTTAATGAATGAATGAATGAAGAAAGGAAGGAAGGAAAGAAGTTGAAGTAAGTTATTAGAGCCCTTGTGAGCCTATATTTTCACTGTTTTATAAATAAGTTAACTGGAATACAAAGGAGTGTTTCTGGAGGCTCAGAGGTTAAGTCTGCTCTTCCAACGGTCCTAAGTTCAATTCCCAGCAACCACATGGTGGCTCACAATCATCTATAATGAGATCTGATGCTCTCTTCTAGCATGCAGGCATACATGTACATATAATAAATAAATAAATCTTTTTTTAAAAAGTGTTTCTTATTCAAGATTAATATGTTGAGGACTGAAAACTGTTGTCTTTACTCATAGAGCCATTCTGCCATATAAGTAAAAACTATATTCAAACAGAATGTGTTCATATTGGCAGACATTAAATGAAGCAGCTTTCAGAACACTGGGACAGTTGAAAATATTGAGGCTGATGGCTATGAAAAGGGCAAAGCACCAACTGAGGCAAGCCTCTCCTGGTGCTTCCTAGTCAGATGACCCACACCAGTGGGCCTTCAGCGGCTGTTCTGATACCTAGATGGCCACTTGCCAGGCGGCACTCTGGGCTAGCTTCCCATTATGTTCAGTAATTTGTTTTCAGTTGGAGACGTGAAGGAAAAATGGCAGCAATTATTCACAGTAAACAATTTCATATTAAGAATGGGAATTAATCTTACAGCCATGTAGAACATGTGCTGCAAAGGCTTTTGAAATATTTTTAAGTTGGTTGCTTAGGAAAATCATGCAAAGATTGTAGGAGGAAGAATAATTCTATATTAAGTAATATATAAAATAATTACAGTAGCAGTTCTCTTTAGCTAGTTCCCCAGTGATTGACACAGAGAGACTGTGATTTATTATTAAGCTGTAGGCACTATGCTAGGCAAATTCTGAGCTACTCTAATCCTAGTATCTTTAAAACCCACATAAAAGCCAATCACGTGCCGAGCTCATGATTCCCAGTGGCTTCCGTTCCAGCAGTTGGTCCTTACAGCCATGTGTTCATCACCATCTGGCCTCACCGCCACTCTTCTCTCCAGCTTCCTCCCTTCCTGTTACCTTTTCTCCTGCTCCCCTATCTTCTTCTCCCTTCCTCTTTCAAACCGAAGCCCAGGCGCCTCAAACTCTGCCTACCTGTCATCTGCCCTCTCTTAGGCTTCAGCATCTTTAGTTAGCCACTCAGGGATAACTGGGGAACATTCCTTATCATCACATGGTTCCAGGAGATATTTCAACATTCATAACAGTGCCCATGGCAGGGCGGTAACCAGATCTCAAGGCACTGAAGTCAGCACTTGAAAATATAGTTGTGAGCTGGGTGTGATGGAACACACCTTTAATCCCAGCACTCAGAAGGCAGAGGCAGGGCAATCACTGTGAGTTCGAGACCAGCCTGGTCTACAAAGCAAGTCCAGAACAGCCAAGATTATACAGGGAAACACTGTCTCAAAAAAAAAGACACAGTTGTTGGGCCTTCCCCCAAGAAAAGATTTTCACTGCGTCTTTGACTTTTGACTTGCTTTATTTTGTGCTGAAGGAAAATATATAGGTTATTCCTGGAGGGAAAGTGTATATCTTACAGTCTAGTGTAGTATGGCAAATTTTGATAAATACCAACTCCCCTTATTCTCCCATCCTTCCATGTTTCCATTATCCAGAAAAAAAGGTGAACTTTTAAAATTATAATTAAAGCATTTGTTTTATCCTCTCATATAGTCTCAGGCTGTAGACTGTAGGTTTTCAAACGGTTTACTAGTGCCCAAAACTTTCTTCCCCTTGCTGCGAGCGTTTAGGACCCGTTTCGTAGAGAACTTAAAGGGACCGCCCTGAGATGCAGATAGCCAGGGATTCACCAGTTAGCTGTCTTAGCCTTAGGTGTGGAGGGCTATAAACAACTGAGAAAAAGGCAGGTATTGAAGACCTTAAAGGTTTTAGCAAAGAATTAATCATTTGACTCTATGTGGGCTTGTTTAAACAGTCAAGCAAATTAAAAATTTGGATTTTGGGCTCTGGTGAAAACTTCATTATTGGGTACTCTACATCAGAAATGACAAGATTTTTCTTTATATCTTAACATTCTATTTCAAAAATGCCTTTTCTTTTTACTTTATTTTTCCTTTTAGTATTTCAAGGCAGGATTTCTCAGTATAGCCTGCCTGTCCTGGACTCACTTTGTAGACTAGATCTCTGTGACTTCGAACTCACAGAGATCAGCCTGCCTCTGCCTCCCTGAGTGCTGGGATTACAGGTGTGTGCCAAAGAATGTCCTTTCTTTGATGACATATGGTAATTGGGTTAGTGGAGTTCAGTAGCCACCAATTATTTTTCTGCCAGTGCTTTTAGGATTGGATTCTGCCCATCCACTTATTTGTGCCCCTGAAGTTTTCAGCACAGCTATCTAGTAAGAAATGTTGTGAAATATCTTTAGGCTTTTTTTTTTCTAACCCCTTAACTTGTTTTTTTTGGGTTTTTTGTTTGTTTCTTTGAAACTATTTAAGCTGAGTGCAATGATCGATAGACTATAAAACAAAATGACGGGTGAGGATCAGCCATAACTTCCCAATCTCACAGTTTGAGGAGCTTTGGAACTAAAGATTAAGAAACATATAAGATAGATAAATAGTTTAATATTTATATCTTCAAACTCGGTTCTGATAAATTTACTAGTTAAGAATTCTTCTGTTCCCTAGTGTTTAGATTTGTAATCCTTACGTGCTGTTTCTGAAATTCAAGTTTTAGAATTTTTGATCAGATTCTCTGTATAGCATACCTATAGAATAAACCTAAACTACATAGCATAGTATGCAGGTTATTCTCTGTTTGCCTCTCCAGATAGCTCTGCGCCATACTCTATGCTTGGGAGGCTGACCTCTATGGACTGCATTAACTCCTCTGCCTTATGGTTTCCAGTTGGGTTCAACCAATGGGAAGCATCAGCTGGAGATTGGAGACTAGGAAGAAGGAGAGGTCAGGTTATTTATTTTCCTGGTTCTCTATTTGTGTGGTCATTGGTTGGCAGTGGCTGCATTCTTCTTACTCATTTACCGTTGTAGCCACAGGCTACCAACAGCTACTCTTCCCCATAGATAGAGCAACTATTAAGATAATAAAATTTAAATTGTAGGACACTTTATAGGTTCATGGGTATTTTGAAAAGTACATATTTTTGTAAGATTTGCAAAATGTACCTTTGCATTCCTTTTCTTACAAGAGGCCATTAAAATTGTATGATCTTTAAGTCTTATAAAATTAGATCTTAAAAACAAAAACAAAACAAAACAAAAAACTAGATCTCCCAAGTGTTCTTATCCTTGAACCTGCAGGTTAAGTTTTCGGGGGAGGGGAGAACTTGGAGGCCTGGATTACTGGTTATTTCATGGGTGCACAATATTTTAAGTTGGACTTAAGGATGAGTAGGAGTTTTCCAGATAAGCATAAAGAATGTGGAAGACCATTACAAATAAAAGAAAAAGTTTATTCTAAAAAAAGGAATCACATAGATGTCTATAGGAAAAGAGTTCTGTGTAGAAACCAAAGGAAATATAGATCAAAAATCTTGAGGTGGAAAGTGTCCAGAACAATCTAGACATTAATGTCATTGTAGAGCAGTGAGAGATGAGAGAAGAGTGGTTAAGACCAAAGACTTCCCTACTGTTGAAAGTCTTTTTTTTTTTTACCTTTTATTAATTAAAAATAGATTTTTCATACAATATATCCTAATTACAGTTTCTGTTCCCAATATTCCTTCCAGTTCCTCACTATCTTCCATCTCTTTCTGTCTCATATGAAAACAAATAGGTTTCTAAGGGATAATAATAAAATAAAATATAAAAATAAAAACAACTACACCATAATAGGACAAAACAAGCAAACAGACAAAAATGAGATCCCACGACCACCAAAAAAAAAGTCACGAATACCCCCAAAAGAGGCAGGGCAAGGGAGTGATGGAGAGTGACAGAGAGACAGAGAGAGATAAAAAATAAAAATAAATAAAAGATGCGTTTTTGTTTTGTTTCTGTTTGTTTGTTTGTTTTTTGAGACAAGGTTTCTCTCTGTAGCCTCAGCTGTCCTGGACTCACTTTGTAGGCCAGGCTGGCCTCGAACTCACAGAGATCCACCTGCTTCTTCTAAGAACTTTGGGTCTAATTGGTAAGATTGAACCATAGGAAAGTTTTAAGTTGTTAACATGGCATAATTGTGACTAACCCATCTGTTCTAATGAGAGCAGATTGTAGGAGCACAGACTGAAAGAAACTAGTTAAAAGGCTATTATAATTTATACAAGAGGTGGGAATGGCTTAGATAAGGTAGTTGGTAAGAAATGAAAAGCAGAGCTATAAGGATTTATTGGTTGTTAGATTCAGGTTATGAAAGAGAAAAGAAAGTCAAAGGTTACTCTTGCTTTTGGCTTAGGTAATAAAAGTGAGAAGTTGCAGTGGGAAAACCTGGAAGAGCAAGGCTGAAATATGGTGAATGGAAGGTTTTTCAGATGCCAGCTTTAGGTGCATATTTGATATCCCAGTGGATAGCCCAGAATAGAAAACTGAGCCAGGTGTGGTGCCACACCAGTAATCCCAGCACTCAGGGAGGCAGAGGCAGGCAGATCTTTGTGAGTCCGAGGCCAGTCTGGTCTACAGAGTGAGTGCAGACCAGCCAAGACTACACAGAGAAACCCTGTCTCAAAAAACCAAACCAAACAAGCAAACAAACATCCAGATAACTGGATGTATGAGTTTTCAGTTCAAAGGAGCACTGTGGCTTGGAGTTATAAGCAATAGATGGCATATAAACCTATTAGACTTGGAGCAAGATAACTCCCTGGGTAAAGGCACTTTCCTGAGTTTGATCCTCTGAAGTCACATAGAGGAAGGAAAGAACAAACTCCCACAAGTTGTCCTCAGACCTCCAAGTCAACAGCATGGTGCATGTGCCATCTCTAAAATAAGTAAATAAATGTTTTGTTTTGTTTTGTTTTGTTTTTAAATAAAAAGCTATGGGCTGTAGACATGGTTTAGCAGTTAAGAAAATTTGCTGTTCTTCAAGAGGACCCAGATTTGGTTTCAAGCACTTATAGGGTGGCTCATAACTTCTTGTAAGTCCAGTTCCAGGAGGTTTAATGCCCTCTTCTGGCTTCTGCAGGCACTACACACATGTGATACATACATATAAGTAAAACACTCACACATGTATAAGTAAATCTTTAATAAAAACAAGAAACAACAAGACTTGATAAGATATGAAATAATTGAACATAGATTTAAAAGAGAGACTATCTGGGGATCTGAGCTTTGGCCCTTTAAGCTCATTTCAAGGAATTGAGAACTAGCTCATGAGGCTAAGAAGGAATACCCAAAGGACTTATCAGGAGACCAGTGTGGGCATCATCAGAGTCCATATATGAAGTATTCCAGAGAGGCAAAAGCTACCAAGTCTTGGTAGATGAAATGAGCTAAGAGCTAACAAACAATGGAGTTAGCATTGCGTGGTAGCTCTGATTGTTTGGCAGAGTGGATTTGAGCTCAAGTGATTTCATAGGGAAGAATTAAAGACAATGAGAACAACCATTGGGGGTCTTTTTTGTTTGTTTGCTGAGTAGTTGATTGGTTTTTCAAGATGGGGTTTCTCAGTATAGCGTTGGCTATCCTGAAACTAGCTCTGTAGACCAGGCTGGCCTTGAACAAACAGAGATCCTTCTGCCCCTGCCTCTTTTGAGTGCTGGAAATAAAGGCATGCATCACCACCACCCAACTCATTGGGAGTTTTGCATAAAGGAGAACAAGAATTGTTGGGAAAAAGACCTGTCAAGAGGTTTTTGTTGGTTTGTTTTAATTATTTTTAATGTAAAAAATAATATTGTGTTTATCTACTAATAGGAATGATTCGACAGAGAAGGGAAAATTATTGGAGCAATGTCTTTGGCCAAGCAAAAGGGCATGCAGTTTAGTAAGTAGGAAAGTGACTACAAATAGGAATGTAGACAGTTCATCTCTTATGCACTCAGAGGAAGGACAGCAGGTCACCAAGAAGAGACTTGATACCCTATGAGCATATACAGGGGGAGGAAGTCCCCCTCAGGAACAGTCATAGGGGAGGGGAGTAAGGTGAAAATGGGAGGGAGGGAAGAATGGGAGGATACAAGGGATGGGATAACCATTGAGATGTAACAAGAATAAATTAATAAAAAATTTTAAAAAATAAAAATAAAACAATTTAAAAAAGGAAGAAAAGAGGGAAGTCAGACTGTATGAATGTAATTTCACTAGGTAGCAAAGTATTGGGAGTACTTGAGAGTTCTCTAATTCCTTTTCTCAGGAAAGCAAAAGCAATGCCACAGACAGATGGGATAAGGAAAATGTGTTAAAGAACATTAATGGGAGCCAGATGTGGTGGTGCACACCTTTAATCCCAGCACTCAGGAGGCAGAGGCAGGTGGATTGCTATGAGTTCGAGGCCAGCCTGGTCTACAAAGCGAGTCTAGGACAGCCACGGCTACACAGAAGAACCCTGTCTCGAAAACAAAACAGAACAAAACAACAAGAGCATTAATAGACAAGGGAAAGTAGGACTGCTCCACAGAATGAAGGCCCTACCCAACATTCATCAAGAATTGCCAGTGACAGCAGTGAGCGGCCGTAGGAGGCTGTGTGTTGATAGAATATTGATATTGAATTATTATTTCAGTGACATTAGTGGTTACTCCTTAACCAGCTGTATACCCAAATAACCACACCGAGAAGACCAGGATCTATTTAGTTAGCCTATAGCATAATGCTGCACAATAATTATTCCATCCTAATCTCCATGCTAGTATAGTTTCTTCCCATTCAGATTTCCCACATTATACTTGCTTTTAAATTATCTCCTAGGCCAGGTTCATTTCTCCTCATGTTTCCTGATCTTCTTTTAGTGGCTCCATCCTCTTTTCTTCTCTTTCTCCTCCCCTCACTCGATCGGGATGTCCTACCCTGGTCTCTGTTATTACTCAGCATTGGCTAGTTTGTTTTTATTGACAACACAGAGAACAAATGGCAACATGTTTATACAAACTTGAAACTGGAGATACTTAGAATCAGCATAATGATGCAATGCCCGAATTGATCTAGAGAGTGCGGTGAGAAGTCAACATCTGAATGAACAAGGGTAAACTGTACACAGTCCACAAGAACATTACATCAACAGCTGTGTGCTTACGTGTGCAGGCAAGTGAGGAGTTGGATTTCTGTTGCTTATTTTACTTTGCTTTTTGATGAAGGCTCTCACTATGTAGCTCAGGTTGGCCTACAGCTTCCCAAATACTGGGATTATGTTAGTATGTTAATGTTAGTGTGGTTGCACAAAGGATGAAGACTGGGGAATGACAGCTAATAAGAATATAGTTTGGACAAGGTGGAATGTTCTAGGTGGAGGTGATAGTAACAACTGTAACTAACTATACGTTTACCACTCTAGTTGGCAGCATGTACCTGAGAGAGTGGGCCAAAAATGAAGCAACTAAAGTTTCATGCAATAGCCAACTTTATTCAGAGCATCAGACAATGTATATTCTGAGGGTTAAGATAAGTCACCTGAATAAAGTGTGCAATCACAAGGTCAAGCCTCACATGGCAAAAATATATTTTTCTATAGACTCACATGAATTACACAGCTGAAGTAAACTCACTCTTACTGGCTACACCTGGGAGGAGCATGAAAAAACAGTCCAAGAACAATTCTGTTTTGAGGTCTTATTATTGTCTTGGAGTTCTCTCACAAGCACTCAGAATTCCCACTGCAGGACTCCATTCTCGGACTGTGTTCTGAAAGCTATACATACAGTCAACTACACACTTTGAGATGGTAGAATTTATGATATATGATCTTAATTCCTAAAAGGTTATAAACTAATCTATAAAATAATCATTTATTCCAAACTCAACATATTCAGTCTCCTTTCTCAATGTAGGACTGTTATGAGAAACAAATGACTGTCTTCAGAGCCTATCACTGGTCAAGATTGAAGATTACAAAGTTATTCTTTATTTTTGTGTTTTTTGTTGTTGTTGTTATTGCTTTTCTCAAATGTTCATTTGTATTCAACTGTTACTAAGTTGCAGATCTTGTGAGAGTTTGGATCCCGCTCTACCTTAATTACCCTCCCTTCTTTTTTCCTCCAATTTTATGCACTTTCTTGGGCTATAGATGGTTATTTTTAAGTGGGAGTTGGTTATAAGTTATTATTGGTTTTATTTAGAGAGAAAAAGTTGGACTCAGGGATGTCTCTCTTTTCCCTTATCTTCCATTCTTAGGTTTGGAGATAGGGGTTGAAAAGAAAGAAAGGGGAATCTAGAAATATATAGGAAAGATAGAACAAAAAGTAGATTAGTGATTCTACTCCTTAACTTAATGCCTCAATTGTCACTCACAAAGTTATTTTTTTTATTTATTTTTATTTTATGTGCATTGGTGTTTTGCCTGAATGTATGTCTCTATGAGGGTGTCAGATCTTGGAGTTATAGAGAGTTGTGAGCTGCCATGTATGTGCTGAAAATTGAACCCGGGTCCTTTGGAAGAGCAATCAGTGCTCTCAACTCCTGAGCCATCTCTCCAGCCCCTCACAAGGTTATTTTTAATTCACTGGTATAGAATTTTGTATATAGATGCAAAATAAGTTTAATTTTAGGTACAGTGGTATAGAATTCAATTGTAAGATTATTATTCACACACGTTAGATATATTTCTACTCTAATATGAAGTATTGTACCCATATAACTCAATTATAATACAAGGCTTACTTCCAATACTTAAAAAAGTGGTATTGCAGGCTGTTTAGGATAAATAAGTTATAAAAGTTAATTGTTAGTTGATCAAATCATGGTCATATCAGTTACTACTCTATTTTTATCACAGGAATATACATGTTAGGTACAACAGATAGATATGATTCTATAGAAAGATAAGGTAAAATAGATAAAGTCTTTAAAACCTCAGAGACATACAGAATATGGCATTTAAAAATGCTTTTAGTATTTCAAAGATTTATTGACAATGAGACAGGTTAATTCCTGGCAATACCCAGCCTACCTCAAAGAGGATGATGAGCATCAAAGGACCTCCTTATGGAGATGGCTTCAAATGTGGCAAACAAGCCACTGGGCAAAATGTTCTCATTTCTACAACAGACAGAATTCTGCCTAAAAAAGGGCAAGCTTGGATGCAGGCAGAGTTGATGGCCAAACTCTGCCAAGACAGGGTAAGCAAGTCCTCAATAGTTCCTGCCTCACAAATATGTGTATCAGATGTATTGGGCCAGAAGGCTGAAGAAGATGCTCCAACGTTACAGAGAGTTTTGGGTGACTACTCAGGTAGAAAACTGTCTCTGTCATATTTTCATTTGGAAAGCTACTAACCTGCACTCCCAGCATACTCAGGTAATCAATTTTATTCCTTCTCAAACCTGATGGCGTTGAAGACCAGATATTTTAGTTTTACAATTAAGGTTAGTTGTTTAGGGGTTAAGATGTTTTTAGGTCTAGATATATGTTTAAATTGATAATGATGAGATATGATAGATACTGATTTACATTCAGAATTTTAGATGCACCAAGATAGGAAAGATGTTTTCTTCAAGGCTGTCAAATACAAATAGCTAAAACACTAAGAATGTAACATTTATATAATTCCTGATTGTGTCACAGTTCTTCTTGCCATAGGTAGTTTATTGTATGTATGTGTAATAATATAAATATATATGTAAAAAATAAAAATATATTTAATAAAATAAATAAATAAAAATTTATCTAACATTTATTTAACCAAGCACTATGTAAGACATGGTAATACAAAGACAATTTGGTTTTGGCACCTGTCCTTGAGCATGCAATTTAATAAGAGAGCCTTCTTTTTAGGAATGTTGAGCACATTGTGTTTGTAAGATGAGGCAATTCTAGCTGTCGGCATCCTCTCAGTTGTGTATACTTCATAGGTAAAGAAACATTAAAAGCATAAGGGGCTGTCAAACTTCTTGGAGCTTGAAACATTCTTTTTATTTCTAGACCATCAGACATTCTTTCTCCTATTTAGTTTGAAAATATTTGGGGACTATTGATAAATACTGATAGTAGTGCTTTCTTCCTTCTGACTCTTTGAACCTGGACATTTAAAAAGCACTATTAACTTGGAAGTCATCTAGAACATGTGAAATAATAGTGGACATCATGAAAAGTGTGGGTATTGGAGCCATCTCTCAACTGAAAATCATGATGCTTGCTTTGCAGGGTTGTTGAGAGGGAGTAGATGAAAGAGGAGACCATCTTTTTTTTTTTTCTTTTCGTTTTCATTTGGAAGTATCAAACAGAACCTGACATTTGGGAACTGCTCATTAGTATACGTTTTTAGAACTCACTTTGCCATCTCATTACTGATTCAGTATGTGGAGATAAAGTTAGGAATATGGAGCTAAATGGACAAACCCTAATTTCAGAGAACAGAGCCAGCTGGTTTGTGCTGTAATCTCAGAACTTGAGAGACCGAGGCAGGACAGAGAGGAGTCGGGGGATGGAGACAGGAAACAGGCAGACAGACATAGGAATGTAGCTTGGGTTGCTCTTCCTTGATGAGCAACCCAATTAACTGGTTCGGAAATGCTGACTATACCATTGAATTACTTCAATAACTTACTGTTCTCTGTCAGTGTTTTACGTCATCTTTATTGTATTACAAAATTGTATAATCGTTTTTGCTTCTGGGTATGAAAATAAGCATTTAAATATTGTGTGCTGGGCTATGAATTTACTAAAATATTCTTTTCTTCTCTGCTAGAATGGAACAGGATCATCCAAATCCAAAGGAAACCGAATTGGATTTGATAGCACACAGTGGGT
Source organism: Acomys percivali (assembly GCA_907169655.1). NCBI lineage: Eukaryota > Metazoa > Chordata > Mammalia > Rodentia > Muridae > Acomys > Acomys percivali. The sequence goes on from OU015743.1 coordinate 119,175,561, forward strand.
ATGTATAGTAGACAAAAAAATCTCAACTACAGTGTGTGTGCTGTCTTTAGTCCGTTCCTTGTCTACTCACGTATGTCTTGACTGACGGCAATGACAATGGCTGCCTTGGACATGAGGAGTAGACTCTCTACCAAGTACTTTACATGGAATATTTCATTTTGTCCTTGTGGATAGTTAAGAAGTCAATATGTATTGTTATTCTCAGTTTAGCTAGTTAGGAGATTAAGGTCAGTAAGCATCTAAATCCAGATTTTAACTTTAAATCTCTAGAATGCTTGTCCACTGAACTATTCTACTTCCCCAAATAAGTGACTGTGTAAACCAGAATTGAGCTATGATTATAAAGGGAGATTAATAATCAGGAATAAAAATCTCAGTGCTTTCCTCGTAAGATGAAAGAAACAAATAGTATACAATATACAGTATATTTTTTGTTTTGCAAAATTTCAGAACCTCCACATTTTAAAAATACATTTTCTTATTATTCTTTCTTTTTAAAAATTTATTTAGTTTTCTTATAATTTATTCAGGTTACATCCCAATTGTTATCCCCTCACTTGTATCTTCCCATCCCCCCTCCCTCTTTTACCCTATTCCCCTTCCCTAGACCTGTGACAGAAGAGACCTCTTCCCCCACCATATACATTTTCTTACTTTTTATATTTAATTAAAAAGAAAAAACAACGCTGATAGGGCAGGGCTAAGACATAGCTTGGTTGGTAGAGTGTTTGCTTAGCATATAGGAGACCCTGGGTTCAGTCTCAAGCTCTGTATAAACCAGGCGTCATAGCAGAGGACTCAGGAGCTCAAGGTCATCCTCAGCTACAGACGCTGTTCAAGGCCAGCCTATCCTACTTGAGACCCTGTGTCAACAACAGTTTTTAAAACTAAAAAATAATGCTGAATTTCTAATCAAACAAACAAACCACTTTGTTTTGTTTGGGTTTTTGTTTTGTTTTGTTTTGCTTGCTTTTGCTTTTGCTTCTTTGTTTTGCCTTCTTTATGTGTTATTTTGAGACAGGGCCTCAATAGTGTAGCCCTGGTTGACCTGGAACTTTCTGTGCAGAGCAGGCTTGCCTGAAACATTGTAGTAGCTGCCGACCTCTCCCTCTGGGGTGCTGAGGTTGCAGGCAGTCATCACCACACTTGGCCATTTTTGGCTTCTTACATCTCTACTTTTGTACTAGGGTGCTTGCATTGTGCTGCAGTGCATTTCACCTTAAACTGTAGGATTTTCTGTCTTCCACAGCAGACTCTGCCCTTCTTGAGGACAACACCATGTGTGTTATTCATTGCTTATTCTTAGTGGAGTGGTAAGCATGCTGTCTATGGCATAGATACGCTATACATTCTTAGAAAATGAATTGAACAAAAATTTAAATTGTAGTGAGCTAGGCCTAGTAGCCCAGACCTTTTAATCACATCTACTGGGGGTGCTAGAGGATGAATGCAAGACCCATGCCTGTCTGGGCTTCACAGTGAGTCTAAGGTCAGCCTAGTGACCTAATGAGACCCTTTCTAAAATAAAAAATACAAAAGGGACAGGGGATGGAGCTCAGAGAAGAAGCACTTACCTAGCATGTGTGAGATCCAGGCTTCAGTTCCCAGTACTGGGCAGGGGGCAGGGGGCGGGGGAACGGGGAGAATTCTATTAATTTAGTGGTTTCAAAGAGATTTTTTTTCCTCTCAAACAGCGTGCAGTTAAGAAATTTATTATGCTGACATCCAGCCAAAATGTGCCAGTGTTCCTTATTGATCCTTGGATACTGGAATCAATTAATAAAAACATCGAACAAGTGAAAAATACTTCTCAAGGCTCTGCTTCAGAATGCAGGTTTTTCTGTGTTCCAAGAGACTTCACTGCATTTGCACTGCAGTATCACCTGTGGAAGGATGAGGTGAGTTGGCGCTTTAGATAACGGAGACGGTGTGAGATTACACCAGCTTAAAATGTAAAGCATCTGACGTTCTTTGTTTAAATTGTATTGGGATTATTCTAAGCTATAAAATAACTGGTTACGATACCTAGAGCAAATACAACATTTATTCTTTTCTAGTAAAAGGCTAAAATAATGGTGGCTACTGATGTTCCTTTGCCTTCCCACCGATACCACCTTTCTCTATGTTCAGCATCATCCCAGCAGAACTCCCATAGTGCCACAGGAACATCAGACCCATGCTCAAGGCGAGAGAACAAAAGGAAGGAATAGGAATATCCATGTTTTAAGGAAAAATTTCTCAGAGGCTTCTAGTAAATTGCTGTTCAAATATTACTGTCTTGACCATAGTCATGACCTTGAGGAGGTCCACATGGGTGTTCAGCATCTCCATTAGTGTAGACAGACAGGGAGGGGTCTTACACTGCATTTCCATTGCTTGTTGAGTAAGGAATACCTAAGCACGGGATTGTGTCTATAGCACCATTCCTCCTTTTTGTATGTTCACAGTATTAGTGTGCTAGTCATATGGAGTACTTTTTAGATGTGTCCAAAAACCTGAACTATCCTGCTTTGTGGTTTTGAAATGAAAGACAGACAGGAATTGGGGATTGGGGGCTGCTCCTTTCTTTCAGATATCTGTCATGATTTTCATATATTTTAGATGTGTTCCCCCAAGGTTTATTTGTTGTGAAACTGTTCCCCAGTACAGCGATGTAGGGATATGGAACATTTAAGTCTGGTGAGGAAGAGTGTGGGCATCAGGAACAGGGAGGGAGGTGTGAATGGTGACAGAGCTAACTAGTTTACTCTGGTCAAACTTCTTTCCCCATAATGATTCTCCTTTTTTTGTTTGTTTGTTTGTTCACTGTTTTCATATAGTTGTGAATAGTGCATTTGTGAACTCTGAAACAGAAATGCTCAATAGGATCTAATACATACAGCTTTCCTACTTTTTGTTCTTTGTTTGATTTGTGGGTCTTTCATTTTGTGTGTTGTCTTTTTCCTGATACAATGGTCCAATATAAACAAATAGTTTTATTTTCTTAGTTTTGTTCTGTGATTTTTTTCCCTCTTTTTCCAACTGTTTTTTTTTTTTCTTTTAACAACAGCCTTAACAATGATTCTGTCTAAAATTTTGTTTTCTTAAATTCCTTGCATTTTTTTGTTCATGGAATAGTTTGCCTTTTTCACTAAAGATCATTAAGTTTTAGGGTTTTTTTTTTTTTTTTTTCTGAAAAGTTTCACTCTGATAATTCATGTTTGGCTAGATCTTTTTATAGAATATTTATTTTTATGTGGCTGTGGGTCTTATGGTACAAATTTTCTACAATGTATGCTGATCTTAATTCATGTTTAAGAACAAGAGACTGAGTGGGGCGAGGTGGTGCATGCCATTAATCCTAGCGCTCAGGAGGCAGAGGCATAGGCGTAATCAGAGCTCTGTGAGTTCTAGACCAACCTAGTCTGCATAGGCCAGCCAAGGCTGCATAGGGAAACCCTGTGTCACATAGACCCTGTGCAAACAAAACGAAAGAACCTGAAACTGAAAGAAAACCAATAGGGCAAGTAGGCCCCACTGGCTCTGGTGGGTAAGTGCGCAGGTATCTTCACTGGGGAGAAGTGCAAATGTCAGCTCATTCTGTTGGATTGTTTGATTTTCTTATAGAAGATGCTTATAAACCATTTTTTACAAAGAGTATTCTATATCATTATTTCCTCAAATGAAGTTTGTAGAAATGATAACCTTTTCACATAATGTAGTCTCTCAAATCAATACAATGTCATACTTATAACCTGCAGCACAAAGTGATCTTTCAGTGTGTAAAGTTCAGGGATAGTAACACTGAAAACCTAGTAGGGGATTCATATGTGTGTGTCTGTGAGTTTGCAGAGTGTGATCACTGTAAATGTAGACACTTACTATACATGACATTGTTGTTAGTAATATGGTTCTTCAAAGTAGCAAGCAACAGAAAAGCAATTCAGCATTTAGGAAGCTGAAGAAGGAAAATTGCAAGTCACTCTGAGCTACATAACAAAACCCTTTTCTCAATAATAATAATAATAATACAGTAATAGTAGTGTATTGTGTCTTTATTAGCATGGTTATTTTATCATGGAAAGTGTTCTTATCTGCTAGGATATTTTAAACTATGTAAGATAAAGTACAGATTTTCATATTTTAGATTATAAAATACCTAATTGGGGCTGGAGAGATGGCTCAGTGGTTAAGAGCACCGTCTGCTCTTCCAGAGGTCCTGAGTTCAATTCCCAGCAACCACATGGTGACTCACAACCATCTATAATGTGATCTGATGATAAAGTACTCATATACAATAAATTTTAAAAAAATTAAAATAAAATAAATAAAATAAAATACCTAATTGTTCCTGAAATTCCTTCCCAGAGGGAAACATAAACAATGTCTACACCTTCCGGTCAGGTCCCAGTGACAAACTAAGGCGTGGTTCCACCACAGCTCACCCTGGGAAATAATGAGTTTCTTGGGCTTACAGAGCATAGATGAAGGGTTGCTTACAGGATGTGGGTTCCTTCACACAAGAGGCTTTACCTGGAAAGCCTTTACCTAACAGTGATCTTCCCAGTTGTCACATAGATGAAGCCTTCCTCTTCTAGCCCCACCCCCAGGCCTATATACTCCACCCCCTTCCCAGAGGCAGAGTTGCCAACAGCAGGTTTAGGGAGCTGTCGGATACCCAGGTGAGGGTCTTGAGACCCTTTCTATCCCTCCTGAGGGTGTGTAAACACTCAAGAGGGCACAGCTGAACTCCCCAAGATGGTCATTGCCAGGCTCAGAGGATGTTCGCTCACAACACCAGTGTTGTGACCTTAGCCTCTAAATGCCAGTTTATTGATATGATAAGAAATACTCCTCCACACTTCCAAAATGTCTCCTGAGTGTAGTACACTTGTGCTTTAGAAGAAAGAAATGCTCGCGGTTGGCAAGACTAGTTGGACCAGAGTCCATGGCAGAAGCAAAAGGTCAGTAAGGTACTAGGGGAGCTGGCTTGTCACCAAGCCTCATTGTCTAGATTTGATCCTCAGTGTTGATTTCTGAGCTCTGTGGCTAGCAAGACATACTTTCTTTAAGCTTTATGTTCCATAACTGTAGGCCAGGCATAAGTAATACCTTCCTTGCTGACCTTGCATGCACTTTATACACATTAAGTAGCTTTGTGTATTAATTATGTATTATGTTTTGAAAGTTGACCTTAAATATGTTACCTTACTTATAATACTTATGCTGCTGCTTTTATAGAGCGTATGTCATGTCCAAATGCAAATATAAGAATATAAGTAAAAGTTCTTTGGAGATTATAAATTCCTAGTCAAATAATTTTTTTTAAAAGAATCGGGAGTCTACTGTAGCTGAGGGTAGCCTCAAATTTATAAATTTTCAAAGAAATGCTCAACCTCCTTAGTCATCAGGGAAATGTAAATCAAAACAACTCTGAGATTCCATTTTACACCCATCAGAATGGCTAAGATCAAAATTTCAAGCGACACCACATGCTGGCGAGGATGTGGAGAGAGAGGAACACTCCTTCATTGCTGGTGGGAATGCAAACTAGTACAGCCACTTTGGAAATCTATCTGGTACTATCTCAGAAAATTGGGACTAGGGCTTCCTCAAGACCCAGAGCTATTCCACTCCTTGGAATATACCCAGAAGATGCTCCAGCACACAACAAGAAACTTTGCTCAACCATATTCATAGCAGCCTTATTCATAATAGCCAGAACATGGAAACAGCCTAAGTGTCCCTCAGTAGAAGAATGGATAAAGAAACTGTGGTACATATACACTGTGGAATACTACTCAGCTATTAAAAACAAGGAATTCCTGAAGTTTGTGGACAAATGGATTGAACTAGAAATTATCATAATGAGTGAGTTAACCCAGAAGCAGAAAGACTCAAATGGTATATACTCACTTATATCTGCATACTAGCCCAAGGGGCATGTCCCATGAAAGTCTTCACCTACCAGGAAACTGGGACAGAGGGGAGAACATCCTATTGGGACTCTAGATGAGAGAAGCATGGGAGAATAGCAAAGTAGAAGGATCCAGAGGGTCCTAGAAACCTATAAGAAGAACATTATATAGGAAGATTTGGGCCCAGGGGTCCCGCTCAAACTATGGCACCAGCCAAGGACAATACAGGCCGTAAACTTCAAACCCCTACCCAGATCTAGCCAATGGACAGGACATTCTCCACAGTTGAGTGGAGAGTGGGGTATGACTTTCACACGTACTCTGGTGCCTCATATTTGACCATGTCCCCTGGAGGGGGAGGACTGGTGGTACTCAAAGGAAGGATAGCAGGTTACCAAGAAGAGACTTGATACCCTATGAGCATATAAAGGGGGAGGAAGTCCCCCTCAGGAACAGTCATAGGGGAGAGGAGTAAGGGGAAAATGGGAGAGAGGGAAGGATGGGAGGATACAAGGGATGGGATAACCATTGAGATGTAACAAGAATAAATTAATAAAAAAAAAAACTATAAATGAACCTACAAACACTTGCTCAACCAGCCACAAGCATTTCTGTGCATTGTAGGATGTGTTGTGTCTGCTGAAGTCTTTATTTCTGTCATGTTTGAAACACTGAATATGTACTTGAGCAGATGAGACTTTTAAACATTTAAAAATCAATAAAATGCATTTTTTTTGCCTCTGGAAAAAAATTTATAAATTTTCTGCAAGGATTACAGTACATAGGCCACCATACCTAGCAGATCCTACCCCCCTCCCCCGTAATGTTTTTAATTGAAACAGAATTGCATCAGCCATTTCTAGGACTGTTACCCAGCAGGCTTCCTGATATCCTGGCTCTCACAGTTTTTTGGGCCCCTCTTCTGTCATGTTCCCTGAGCCATAGATACTTGAGTTGTGATGGAGATCTATCCATTGGGTCAGCAGATACTCCTAGTAGTATTTAATCATCTACTAAAACCTACATATAAGATAATCTTGATAAATGAGATTTAAATTCTATGATTTTGAAAAGCACACATTGTCTTACAATATGTTGCAACCTGTTTCCTGACGTTTGCACTGTGATGTGGGTTGCAGCATTTTTAAAGTGTTAGGAGATGAGAATTGCAAGTTTGCTTTTTTGTCCCTGCTACTAACAATTTCTTCATAGAAACTAATGAGCAAACACTAAATCAGCATTCTTATCCCATGGGAGAAATTTGCATTAGTTTTCCGAGTCCTCAGACATAGTCTCCACAGCTTTCTTTTCCTACTTTATTCTTTGTAGCACTACCTTCTGCTCACCACTCTCCTTTTTAAAACATTTTCTGGCAAAAAAAAGGCAAAGAAAGACAAAACTATGGCTCAGTCAATGGTCTAACAACTGCTTTAGTTTTGCTACTATTATGTGGTTTTAAATGTGCAGGCTTGATCTTTGTCCTATTCTAGGATGGCTGGTTTCGGATAGCTGAGAATATGGGATTTCAGTGCCTAAAGATTGAAAACAAAGATCCTCGACTAGATGGGATAGACTCACTTTCTGGAACTGAAATCCCTCTTCACTATGTCTGTAAGCTGGCCACTCACGCCATCCACTTGGTGGTCTTTCATGAGAGGAGTGGCAACTACCTGTGGCACGGTCACCTACGACTCAGAGGGCACATGGACAGGAAGTTTGTCCCTTTTCGAAAGCTACAGTTCGGTCGTTACCCTGGAGCTTTTGACAGGTAAATCTATAATAATAAATAATTATAAGTCAATAATATTATGTTTATATATATATATATATACATATGTTAGTTCATTGGAATATTACACCTCAGGGAAATCCGCTGCAAAACTCCAACAACGTGGACGGCTCCTACAGCACTGAGCGTCTCAAACAAGGCAGAAAAGAGTAACAGTGTAGAGCTACACGATTTTCATGGACATATGTAAAATAGGAACATATTTAAAATATTTAGAATAATGGTCCTAAAATAGTAAGGAAAGTTACCCCCAGAACAAATTAGAATGCATCCCTAGATGGAGAAGGTAGAGAGGGAGTTGATGCGTGGGGTGCCCAGAGAACTCCAGGGGGACTGACAAATTTCAGGGTCTGTGATGAAGAGAAGAACACAAGTGCTTGTAACTCATTATTTTATGCCTTCATGTCTTACATGCCCTTGAGTGTGTATGTGTGTGTTGTTTTATTCCTTTATTTGCACCATGGCCTGAGGTGCAGACTCACACCTGTAAATCCCAGCTCTCAGGAAGCTGAAGCAGGAGAGTTGCAAACTGCAGGTGAGCTGGGTTAAGTAACAAGTTCCAGCGCAGCCTAGATGTAATCATAAGACCTTGCCTCAAAACTAAGACTCACAAAGGAATAAAAATAACACTCTGTATAGAGTATATCCCTAACTACCGCAGTAACACAAATACTGCTGCCGAGAAACAGGCACTTGAAGAGAGTCTTGTAAAATTGGACCACAAAGGTCGCCGTTATCCCCAGCGTACTACTTGTCTTTCTCCTCGGAAGCCATTAACAATGATGCTGTCATCTGTCTGCAGTACTAGAACTTGGTGTAAGTATAGCAGTGAATGTTTGTCTTTTGCCTTAAGGTTTAGCATTCTTATAAGGTTTTCATATCAAAAACCTCTTGGGACCCCTTTCCCAGAAGCCCTGCTTACTGTTCTGCTTTAGAACCATAAGGGCACATTCACCCTTGTCTTCCTGTTAGAGTTTAAAAGCACGCATGTGAGAAACAGCTGAAAGGGCGCTCAAAACTGGAGCAGTCAGGAATATAAAAGGCCAAAAGTGATTAGTGGCCGCTAAGAAACATTGTTGCCAACGTTGCATCCTATTGTTTTTGTTGACGGCTTCACCACTATTCATGTTTATGTATTGTTTTTCTTATTTTGTGTTTCAAAAAGGTTCTTTAATGTATTAAAAGTTTACTTGAAAGTTTAGTTAATAATTCAGTTAAGTTCAAAATCACCAACCAAGAAAATAACTTGTGAGTATGTGTCCAAGTAGGAAAAGCCATCTAAAGCCAGGCGTGGCGGCGCATACCTTTAATCTTAGCACGCAGAGGTTGTGAGTTCGAGGCCAGCCTGATCTACAGAGTGAGTCCAGGACAGGCAAGGCTAACACAGAGAAACCCTGTCTCAAAAAGCCAAAAAAATAAATACATAAAAATAAATAAATAAGAAAAAGCCATCTGTACCTTTTATAGTTTTACATACAGGAATAGAAAGTTCCTAAGAAAACTCATAGATGTGTTCTAAGTGTCTTTGCAGTCAGTGAGGCTCCCAAGTTACTGTAATTTACTCAGCATTTCTTATCTGTAACAACTATTTACGTTTTTAAAACTAAGTTGATAACTGAAAGTGATGTCATTCAACTTTCATTTCTGCTTAAAATGCCAAACTATCTATATAGCTATGTTCGATGCGCTAAGCTCGGCCTAATGGCACAGTCCTGTGACCCCAGCGACACAGGAGGCTAAAACAAGAGGACGGCAAGGTCAGTGCCAGCCTCGGCAACTTAAGGAGACCTTGTCTCAAAAACAGCTTTTTAAATTAAATTAAAAGAGGGAGGGGGATGTAGCTCAGTGGTAACACACACAAGGCCCTGGCTTCAATCCATAAAGAGAAATCCCTGAATCCAGTTCTCCCTCACCCTCAATTTAGCTACATTAGTGAAAGTACTTACAACTAAAGTTCTGAGTTGCTACTTGATATCAAGGTCCTGCTGAATTTGCTGATTGATGCCTGAAGGATTTGGAGAAAATTCACCTGATGTTTATTTAGTTCTTGTGCTAATGTTTGCGGTTTTATAAGACTGCCACTGTTTTGGAATAAATCTTGACAGTAATTCCTGACCTTCATTTTCAGGCCAGAGTTACAGCAAGTTACCGTTGATGGACTAGATATGCTTATTCCGAAAGACCCAGGGCGCTTTCTGGAAGAAGTTCCGCACTCCAGATTTATTGAGTGCAGGTATAAAGAAGCTCGGGCATTCCTTCAGGTTAGAGACAGCCAATAATGCATTTCTAAATTAAATTGGTGAGAATATTGTGCTTGTTTTAGTTTTAAGAAGAAATGAAGAGGCTTATGCAAAATAGGTTAAAATGCTTGTCAAGTTGATCTGTTTTCATCTCACTTATTTTCTTTTAATCTAAAGTTTGAAAACTGAACTCCCCCCCCCCCCCCGAGGGCTGGGCTGGGAGTGTAGCACAGTTGGTTGAGAGCTTGTCCAGCATGCACAGTTCCATCTCCATCATCACACGAATCAGGTGTGGCAGCAAGTGCCTATTATCCCAGCTCTTGGAAGATAGTGGCTGCGGTTGAAGGTGATGCTCTGCTATGTAGTGAGTGCAGAGGCAGCCCCGGCCAACAGACCCCATCTCCAAAAGGAAACTTAAGTTCCACTGGCTATTATGGCAAGTTTGTAACCACAGCACTCAGCCAGCTAGGGTAGAGGGATCTCTTATTTTAAGGGCACATTTTTAAGAAAGGAGTCCAAGTTGATTTAGAATATAGCTACTGAAGAGAGGCCATATGGATTTAGAAACACTTAAAGAAAATAGGGGGACTGAAGAGATGGCTCAGAGGTTAAGAGCACTGACTGCTCTTCCAGAGGTCCTGAGTTCAATTCCTAGCAACCACATGGTGGCTCATAATCATCTGTAATGTGATCTAATGCCCTCTTCTGGCCTGTAGGTTTACATGCCTACAGAGCACTGCATACATAATAATAATAAATTAATTAATAAAAAAAGAAAATAGGAATAATTTGGTCGAAGGTTTGGCACTGAAAAGTGTGTGTGTGTGTGTGTGTGTGAGAGAGAGAGGGGGGGGGGGGAGAGAGAGAGAGAGAGAGAGAGAGAGAGAGAGAGAGAGAGAAGCAAGTGCTATACAGAGAGCAGCTGATTTTCAGCTTTTCCTCTGCTGTTGTAACTTTGTAAGCTTCTGACTGTAGTGCTATAAAAATGAGTTTGATGCATGTAAACATTAAGCTATAACACTGTATAAAATCAGAGATATAGTGAAAACAGGCAGTTTGACTGTGGGGCTTTGGTACCTTAATTCTTCTATTTGTGCTTTATTTTCTGGTGTTCTTTGCCCAAAGATTGGCTTGTAGCCTTTGGTTTATTCTTTTTGTTTCGTTTTGTTTTGTTTTTCAAGACAGGCTTTCTCTGTATAGTCTTTGCTGTCCTGGAACTCACTTTGTAGACCAGGCTGGCTTCTCACTCACAGTGATTCCCCTGCCTCAGCCTCTCAAATGCTGGGATTAAAAGCCTGCGGCACCATACCTGGCTCTCTGCTTCAGCTCTTACCTTGAGTTCCTGCCCTGATTTCCCTCAGGGATGGGCTGTGGCTTGGAGTTGTAAGATGAGTTAAACCCTTTCCTCCCCCAGGTTGCATTTTGATCAAAGTGTTTATCACAGCAATAGAAAGCAAACTAGGGCAGGACAAACATAACAAGAAACTAAGTATCAATATTTTTATTGGTGCGGGGTGTCCAAGACTTAATACAAGGCTTCTCAGGTACTATATGCTGATACCCAAGACCTAAGCCTGACATTTCACGTGGTTCTTCCTCACTCTTCCTATTCCTTTGAGTTTATTATTGCAATGCTGTCAAATTAGCTGAGCTTCATGGATTAGAAGCTAGAAAGCAGCGTGTGTGTATGCGCCTGTTCCGTAGGCAAGTTCTGTCTCCACCACATAGTAATAAAACATATTGGGGGTGGAGATTGGTGCTTCCTGCCTTAAGGGCATTACTCACCTCTGCCCTAGCAGTTACCACGGTAAACTGTGAATGTCTCTCATCCTAATTTTGTGAACTTCTTAATAGCAGGCATCTTATTTTATTTGGGGTAGTCAGTTACAGCCATGTCATGTGATACCTAATTTGTTTTTCACTCCTGCCATTGTGTTGATATTACTGATATGGAATGACTAAAAGGCTTGGTAATATTTTTATCTTTATCCTCTTAAGTGTTTCATTCTTTGTAACCGTAAATAAAATACCAGGAGTGTACACTTTCAAATGAAAGGTAACTTACACCCATTTGAACACTTGATGGCGCCAAACAGTCTTAAATGAAATGCACAGTATGATTGTAGCAATGAACTAATCCAATGAACCTAGTAAAGTAGCCCCCTAGCTTTCTTATTTATTGTAATAATGATTTTTTAAAAGCATAACAGTTGTAAATACAATACAAATAACACTTTTTTTTCCTAGAGCATTTGAGAATAAACTATAAACTAGTGTCCTGAAGCCTCTAATCACTTAATATTTTCTAAAAAAAAAAAAAAAAAGGAAAGGAAAATGAGAATTATTTCCTATATCTGAAAATGAAAATCAAGAATTAACCTACATTGCTTTTAATCTCGATCTAAACAGTGTATGGTGGCCACATGACTGTGATCTTCACATTTGCAAGGCCAGGGCAGGAAGCTTGCTAAAAGTTTAAGGCCAGCTAAGGCATGCAGCAAGACCAATTTTAAAACAACAAAAGTCTGCATTCACATTTTGTTGGTTGTCCTAACAATAGCTTGGTATTAAAAAGGTTCTGCTTAGAATCACATGCTGTACTGACTTCCCATTTCTTTAATTTCCTGTAGTCTGGGCCGGTATCTCAGATTCCCTTCTACTTTCATGACTTTGATAATTTTGAAGACTACACTATATTTTGTAAACTGTCCCTGTTTTTTTCATGTGCTAGATTCAGACTAAATTCCCTTAGATGAAATGCATGGCAGGTGGTGCTGTGCATGCTCTTCACATAAGTTGCCTCCTGATTGCCCCGTCATTGCTTCTTGCATGCCTTTTCCTGAGGAAGCATGAACAAACAGTATACACCCCACATAGGGCGCTGACAGCAGGCTGAAGACTGATTCCGCCCAAGTGTAGCTTGGTGAACCGATGGGTTTGTGAGGTTACTTACAAGAGCATGAGTGAGAAGTTGTAGGAGTGTGGGTGTCTGAGTGAGTTGCATCACTTAGAAGCTCAGTCCTACAACAGCTTCCAGGGAGCACCACCAGCCTCATCACCCAAGGAGTTGATGACCGCCTTTCTAAGCGAGGGGCAAGGCCTTGGGACTCTTGCAGCTTTGGGAAATTTCCTGAGACTTTTAGGTTTTATTTACTTCCTGAGTCCAGTGTGTGCCCCCCGCCCCCCTTTCTCCCACTAGTGGAAATGTTCAAGTTCAGAGGAAGGGCTACAGAACACTGTTGATGTTGCGTCATTCACTCATTTCAAGTCTTATCTGCTGGCTTCACTTTTGTGACTTTGCATTTTTTCCCTTTGTAAAAGAAGCATTTGCTCGTAAGATACTTTTACATTTCTTGTATTACATCGTATTACATTTCTCATCAAATTTATTGTTTAGATAGGAAATTCATGGATTCCTGTTAATGAGTTTTAGGCCCTTACTTTATCATTTATTTTAATCTTCAGAATGTTCCATATTTGGCTAGTAGAAAACTCTTGCGGATAGCTTCTTTATCTTCTGGCTTGTCTCTATCTTCTTTCATGTTTAGCAAAATATAGCTATTCTAGGTTTATCTTGTGATTTTCCTGTCCTAGCCCGGGGTTCAGCCATTTCTCTAAGTCATGCCAAGCTCTGGGGAGTGGGTCATATGCCCATTGTTGTTTGGATTTTGCTGTACACAGGCCCTCTCACATTATGCATATGTCTACATATATTTATTTCTATATGTTTGTTGAAATCTGTGAATTCAAGTCATTATCTCCAGCCTGATTAATTTATAAGATCTAATTAAACAACATTGGATAACGTATCAGGGGCTTATTACTGGGGAGAAGTGACTATCCCTCTCTTAGCAGCCATTAACTGCCTGTAGCTCTTCATCTAGGGGTTGGAGCCTTGTGAGATTTCCCCCATCCACCCGTACTGTCAGCTGGTACTGCCATTGTATAGGTCCTGCTTAGGTGATCACATTGTGAAGGTCCGTGAGTACACAACCTGTTATGTGGTGTGTACTGTCTCATAGTAGACACTCTGATCCTTTCACTCTTAGGGTTTTTCTGCCTCCTCTTCCATGATATTTTGTGAGTCTTAGCTATAGAGATTACACTGTAGATGTGTCAGCTGGAGATAGGCATTCCATGATCAGTGATTCTCTGTATTTTGACCAATTGTGGCTTTCTATGGTAGTCTCCATCTGATGCAAAGAAAAGCTTTGGTGAGGCATGAGAGCTGCACATATCTGTAGGTACAAGGATAAATATGAATATTTATGATTCACTTAGAATTATGCTGGCTTAGGAAAGGAGCAATAGTAGGTTCCCCTCTAGGCTCATGAGCTCTTTCCAGCCACTGGGCTGGTTTACAAAATTAGGCATGAATTCCCCTTTATATGTTAGATGGATGTTGGCTACTCCCAAGTTATAAGTGCTATTATTAAATCCTTGACGATGCCTTCCATGCTGGTAATTGTCCTGGCTTTTGTAGGCTTTATAGTTGAGGAAGACTATAAATTGCTTTTCTCCCTTGGCAGTTTGCATAGCACCTTCAGGTACTATGAGAGCTAGTCCTCAGGAATAATGCTTCCAGGTCATTTCTAGCTTGAGTCCTCCAGGTCTTGTGTGTGAAGTGGGTAATGTCATCAGCAATAGGGTCTTTCCTTCATGGTCTGGAAGGCAACCAAGGATAATAGCTTATATTGTTTGGGGAGTTTCTTAGACTCCTCTGATCAACAGCTTGAAGGAAAGTTTCCCATAAGGTGAGTATTCTTTAACAGAGGGGTGTAGAGGAATTTTAATCCAGCAGCATAGCACTCTGGCTGCAATACAGTCATGCCTTTAGTGCACATTTTTAATCCTAAACAATGATATCAAATTGAGGGACAGACATCTAACTGAGAGGCAGGCAGAGTAACACATCAGAGAAAGAATTGTCAGAATGAGTCAGAGATAGGATATGCCCAACTCACATGACAACAGGCAGGAAAGAAAAGCTACTTAACAGCAGTGCAGAAAAAGAGCAGAGGTACACGAATTCAGTACAGTCTGGTGCAGTTCAGTTGCATGTGACGAAGTTCAGCTGAGTTTGTGTAGTTTTGTTCAGTTTATGCAGTCAGTACAGTCAGCACAGTTCAGTTCATGGAGTTCAGAGACAGTTTTTTCAATCAGAGCAATTCAATGAGAAGATTTTAACCAGTCAGCTTGGAGAGAAGTTTTGAGCCAGTACAGCTGAGTTGAGCGAGCTAACCAGAGTTCAGAAAGAACTAGAAAGGGTGAGTAGCATGTCTCAGAGACTGAAAACATTCTAGGCCTAGGTTAGCAAATGGATGCTGGAAGCTAAAGCCTTCAAGGTTCAGGCTTGCACAAGATTAGATTGTACGGAGGCTAGAAGCTTGCAGGCCTATGCCAAGGGATAGTTAGATAGAAACACTCTTGGCTCAGCTTAAGCCATGTATTCACACAGCCCAGTTCATGTATCCACACAGGGTGGGTATGGGTCTCATCTCATCCATTCATCTGAGGAAGTGAAAATAACTTTTACATCTGGCAATATTTACAGAGAGGAAAATTGTAGCTTCAAGCTGCCACTTAACCCTGATAGTCACTATTGGCTTAGCATGTAGTCTAAGTGTATCTCGGTCTCTAAACTTAGCGCTGGGCATTCTCTCTTACAGCAAGCATAGGCACAGGTGCCTCTCATTCCAGTTGTATGTTCTAAGAGTAGTGGCTGAGGAAAGGTTTTACTTCAGCAGATCCTTTACATTTGTCTAATCCATAAAAACAACTTACCTGCAGGGAATGCTCCTTCAAAGCCTTCTTCTTTCCTCACAATCCATACAGTGGTTCTATTCCTCATTGTCCCCTGACATGTCTCTATGAACTATATTCTCTCCTGCTTTCTTATAAAAGAGCACAAGATAGTTTAGAACACTTTCAGAATTAGTCTTTGCCTCATTTAGCTATTCAACAGTATATGCTGCTTACCTACTGTGTAGTAGGTGGCATTCTAAAGCTGTGAATTCAGTAGAAATACGTGTGGATTCAGGGGATAGATGCAGTATCTGCTGTCATATGTTTAAAGCATCACTGAGGAAATGCAAACACAACCACATTTACAACTAAATATACAACTTAAAATGTGGGGCTAGAGAGGTTAAAAGCACTGGCTGCTCTTCTCCAGGACCTGAGTTTGATTCCCTGCACCCAAGTGGCAGTTCACAACCATCTATAACTTCATTCCCAAGAGCTCTGATATTCTCTTTTACCCTCCACAGCTACCAGGCATGGGTGTAGCATACAGACGTACATAAGGCAAAATACCCATGTGTGTAAAATAAGGAAAAAGTGTAGAGACGTTAAAAGTATGTCTAAGTGGCAACTGTTGTAAGTTAATGGAGAAAGTGGCTGTTTCCCTTGGCTTTCTCTTCCTTGTGTATTAGTAAATGTTGGATAGAAGCACTGGGAAAATAAACTCACTTGTCATTTTAGGAAAATCAGATGTTTCTCAGAGGCTGGACTGAAAACATGATTTTGTTTGTCAGAGGCATACTAAAAAAGAAACAACGTACAGGGTCACATAGGCTAGAAAGGTTGTGGCATAATGCTTTTGTTTGTTTGTTTTTGTTTTGTTTGAGACAGGGTTTATTATGTAGCCCTGGCTGTCCAGGACTCACTTGTTCTGTGCACCAGGTCAGGCTCAAACTGAGAGATCTGCATGCATCAGCCTCCCGAGTGCTGGGATTAAAGCCTTCACCACCACGGCCAGGCTGAGGACTTGCGTTTTATTGCTATAATAGGACATGTAAAAAGAGGCTAGTGATGAGGCCAGACCAGTAGTCAGGGACCTGTGTCCTGGGTCTGCTAGGCCAACTAATGTATATTTTGTTCCATACTGAAATATCACTGAAGAATTCATGCTGTTTTCTTCAGTTCCAGAATAAAATGTAGAAAATCAGAAAAGCAAGATGACTAAGTAAAAGATAATATTAGTACAAATCCTTATAACTTACAAAGGGTTTCATTCAGATCTGTAGAGTAGTTCTGTAAAACATGGCTATCTTTAAGTTATAAATAAGAACATTAGCTACAGTGAAATTTGTTTCTTTCATCCTTTTGTTTGCTTACCAGCTGTGGAGATACTGTTCTAGCCGCTGGGGTATTGATAAAACAGATGGCCTCTCCTCACAGAGCTTACACTCTTGTAAAGTGATCTGCCCATCAAAAAGGAGATGGACCTAGAGTCAAACACAGATGATCTGACTGAAAATGTGTCTCTCTCTGCTTGATTACTCAGTCTAAAAACAAGTAAATGACTATACAATGAAAACATCATTTAATCTATCTTGTTTAAATAATGCTTCTAGCCCTGTGATTAGTTCTTTTCTCCCGACTGGCCAGCCTGCTAAATCCTGATGTGCAGAGGAAACTGATCACAGTGGAAATCGCATCATTGGGGACTCCTGGTTATTTATATTCTTTCCTTTTAAACTGGCCTCTTCTAGAATCTATTCTAATTGTTTTCATGTGTGACTAAGAAGTAACTATAAACTCTGATTTCTAGGTTTGAGCAGTTTATGCATGTGTGTCTGTGTGAGGATTGAGGGTATATGCATGTGTGCCTCTGTAGGTTTGAAGAGTGTGTGCATGTGTGCCTGTGTGTAGGTTTGAGAAGTGTATGCATGTGTATCTGTGTGTAGGTTTGAGGGGTGTATACACTGTGTCTGTGTGTGTAGGTATGTGGGCATAGTTGTGCACGCTGTGTGGGAGGCCAAAAGTTGGCACTGGGTGTCTTCCTCTATTGCATCTTGATTACATCCAGTCCCCGGTCTCCTGTATTACTGCCCAACACATCTTCCTTCCATGCTCATGTCTTCTTATGTTTTATAGCCCACAGATTCCAGTTAGTGCTACATGTGCATGAGTGTGGGGCCATCCACCAGAGCCTGGGCAAGTTAGCAGCAGCCACACTCCTACACCTGATTTTCTGAGATAGTGTCTTCTCACTAAACCCTGAACTGATGGAGACTGGCTGGCCAGTGAGCGCCAGGCATCTGTCTGTCTTTATACTCTCCCACTGCTACAGTGTAGCTATTGCAGGCCCACATGAACACTCCCGGCTTTTATATGGGTGTTGAGAATCCAAATTCAGGCCCTCATGCTCACATAGCAAACACTTTACCCACTGAGCCACCCCAAGCCTCCTAAATGTGGATTTTTTTTAAACAATAGAAAAAAGATGCAGTGTTAACTTCTGAGTTTAATTTAGCTATCATAGAAGTGTTTCTAGCAGTTTAGGGATTGTTATAATAGATAACTGTTTATTAAACCTGCAGCAGTACCTTGATGATAACACTGTGGATGCTATGGCCTTTCGGAAGAGGGCAAAGGAATTACTGCAACTAGCTGCCAAAACCTTAAAGGAATTGGGAGTGCCCTTCTGGCTGAGCAGTGGAACTTGTCTAGGTAAAAATGCTTTACATTACATTTATCTCCATCTCATCCTTTTGGCTTTAGGAGTGAATGCTTGAGGCGGTCAGGCATTAGTAATATTGGCAGTGTAATATTTATAATTACATCCCAGGTTGTAGCTGGGGATTCGAGCGATCCTGTCCTGGGCTATATGAAAGATTACATGTGTACACTGGGTATGGCACACACCTGTAACCCAGCACAGCAGGTAGAGGCAGGAGGCTCACAAGTTTAAGGCCATAGCTACATAGCAAGTTCAAAGCCAGCCTGGGATACACAAGACCCTGTCCTAACAACAAGATAATAAAAGCATAAAAGAATACATATTAATCTCTTGTGTATGTGATACTTGCTTTAAAGTTTAACTTTTTACAGAAGCAAAATTGTTTTTATAGTCAGTAGCTTAAAGTTTGAAGTCATTTGTCATGGTTTGACTTTTTAGCCTCATGGCTTATTTCTCTTATGAAATAAGATAATTGTATCATAAGCTGCTGTGCATTAAGTGATATTTAAGAAGCCCTTCATCTTTAGGTTTTGGTGAGGGTTGTTTTGGACTTTTGTGGCTTTTTACATTTCTTTTTTTTTTTTTTAAGCAGGGTCTTACTATGTAGCCCTGGCTGGCATGGAACTCTCTATGTAGACCAGGCTGGCCTTGAGCTTACAGAGCTCTTCCTGTCTCTCCCTCCTAAGTGTTGAGGTTAAAGGTGAGTGCCATAACATCCAGCAAGCCCTTCATTCTCAGTAGTGCATGCTAGCTTATTAGAATTCTTTTAGAATTCCAAGTGATATTATCCAACAACAATGCCTACTGGGATGACTGTAGACTTTTACATACCTACATACATTCAAAGCTATTTGAAAGGGAAGACTAGAAGCTAAAAGGGACGACCCAGGAGTTATTAGTGAAGTTAGGGTGTAAGCGGTCTTAGAACATTGCTGAGGCGCCTAAGCAAGAGGTAGACACACAAGAAACACAGAGAAATAGCTTTGTGTGTTCACTGAACATCACAACATAATCAAATCTTTTTAAGTAACCACTGATTATGGGCTATTTGGAGCTGGTGCCATAAATTACGGACTCAGCAAAGTATACTGAGAGAACCACATATCCTTGACACATCTTAAGGCAGTCTCAGTCATTAAAAGTCAATGACTAAACACTCTGAGCAGCAATTGTTTAAGTGGATCATCCATTTAATATATTATTAAAGCTAATGGTCTATTCAGAAAGTATTATATATCCTGAAAACTTTTTCTTTTTTAGATATGATCTTACTTTGTAGCTTTGGCTGTTCTGAAACTCACTGTGTACAACAGAACAGTCTGGCACAAAGGTGTCGGCCACTGCGCCTGACTTCATTAAAGCTTTTGATGAAGCTGAGCACTCAGACCAGGGGACGGAAGAAAGTGGAGAAGGGGAAAGAAAAAGAAGGGAAGAGATTCTTCAAGGAAACTACTATAACCAAGTTGCTTAGTTTTGAATTAAAGTTTTAAAAAATAATTTTGGTAAAGTCCCCTAACTTTAAAACTATGAAATTATATCCATTACCATAAAGTTTGTTCATTATAGTAACCTAATTCCCATGTTAATAACTAATTTTAATAAAAATAAAAGTTGTTTTCCTCCTCCCTCCATTTTAGGATGGTATCGACAGTGCAGTATTATTCCATATAGCAAAGATGTCGACCTAGGAATTTTTATACGAGATTACAAACCAGATATTATTTTGGCATTCCAGGATGCAGGACTTCCTCTCAAACACAAGTTTGGGAAGGTTGGTAACAATTAACTTAACTTCATAAATAACGTGTCTCAGTTGTTAAGTGTATCTTGACTAACATAAATAGTTAAATGTGTGGCAAACATACTTTATCACCCAGCACTTATCAGATGGGCTTGTCGGATCTTATTATCCCTTAAGGTTTATGTACTACTTAAGGAGAAGCTAGGAAATCTGGCCCTTTGTTAATAATGAAGAAAGAAGCATCTTGGGCTCTTACAAGTGACCGTATTGCTATTCTGCTAGGCAATGGTATAGTATAGAATTAATGTAAAGTTACACTCCCACCTACTATATTTGAAGTTTCATCTTTTTTCTGAGTTATCTAATTCTATGCTCATTTAGGATTAGCTGTCATAATAATTATCAGCACAAATATTCATTGCTTGCTGAGGGGTAGAGATATGGAGCCCTGCTAAAGAGGGGCTTGAGTTTTGTTTGGCTCACATGTCCTAAGATGAACAGAGGCTAATGAGGGCTATGCACCGTGGCCTAGATGAACTTTTACTCTGGATAGTTTTATTGCTATTCCATAAACCCATGACCCTTTATGATAATCCTGCTCTTAATTTGTTCCCAGGAAAGTATTATCCTGCAAAACAAGTAAACAAATTTTGGTTCCTGAAAAATTATCTTTCCCATCAGAGATTAAAAAAAAAAAAAGTTTAATGTTTGTCTTTCTTTCTTTCTTTCTTTCTTTCTTTCTTTCGTTTTTGTTTTCGAGACAAGGTTTCTCTGTATAGCCCTGGCTGTCCTGGACTTGCTTTGTAGACCAGGCTGGCCTCAAACTGACAGAGATTAGCCTGCCTCTGCCTCCTAAATGCTGGGATTAAAGGCGTGTGCCACCACACC
Organism: Acomys percivali; assembly: GCA_907169655.1. Classification (NCBI taxonomy): domain Eukaryota; kingdom Metazoa; phylum Chordata; class Mammalia; order Rodentia; family Muridae; genus Acomys; species Acomys percivali. The sequence continues at coordinate 119,196,583 of OU015743.1, forward strand.
CAGCTAAGTTTAATGTTTTCTGTGGCCACCAAAGCAATAGCTTTAGTCATTCAGCAGGTACTTGTCAAATGCTGGTGTCTGTCACTGCTTTGCAGTGAAACGTGCAGATGACTACATCAGAGTTTGTCCCCTTTAGGCTCACACACATTATTTCATATGATGCTGTTGAAGACACATGCACCAAGTCCAATGTGAACGTTACTTTTAGGATACATTTCCTTTCCTCCTTTAGCTAGGAAGTAGCTCTGGGACATGGTGCTTCAACTTTCCCTGCAGAGTTAGTTTTAACTACCATGAGGCATTTACTCAGGAATTTTCATCAGTTTAAGAAACATTATTTTATATGCATTTAAGAAAAACTAGTAAGAAAGGAAGGAAGGAAGAAAGAAAAGAAAGTAGGAAGGAAGGAAAGAAAAGAAGGTAGGAAGGAAGAAAAGAAAAGGTAGGAAGGAAGGAAAGGAAGGTAGGAAGGAATGAAGAAAGAAGAAGGAAGGAAAGGAAGAAGAAATAAAGAAGGAAGGAGGGAAAGAAAGAAAGAAAAGCTAGTATAGTTTCCCACTTTCTGGAGCTTCTACTTTCATAGGAACTTAAACTTAATAAGCGTACATCTTAGAACTAATGCCTACTACATAAAATGTTTTTCTTTATTTAAAAAATGAAAATGTGTTTCTGTTGTATTAGTTTGAAGGTTTTCATTTCCCCTGTAGGTAGAAGACAGCTTGGAACTATCCTTCCAGGGACAAGACGATGTAAAACTTGATATTTTTTTCTTCTATGAAGAGACTGACCATATGTGGAATGGAGGCACTCAGGCCAGAACAGGAAAGAAGTTTAAGTACGGATCAGATAAGTACTTATTAAATAAAAGGGCTATGGGCGTCATCTCAGAAAGTACAAAGGAAAGTCCACCAAGGCTCCATCATTAGTCCGTGTGCTCTCAGTTTACTCAGAGTGAGTACAGCTCTCCTGTGACGTTCTTATGACAACTGGCTGTGAGGAAGCTGTGTGAAAACCAACTACTGCCAAGGCTAGTCAACCGAAGTGTGGTCATAATCAGGGCTCTCTAGTTGCCATAGTGCAGATAGCACAAAAATCAAGCCCACAGCCTAAGGCAGAAGTCTGTCTGGCAGCGTCATGGAGTGTAATCATCTATGGGAATGGATAAACAAATGTGACAGACAACATGCTCTATAGATGTCATATTTTAGCCACTATTCCTCCATGGTAAATTTGACAGTATGAAACATTTAGCACAGTGCTTAGCACTAAGCAAGTTAACAACATGTTAGGTTTCACTGATATTGTTATCTAATATTATTAATACAGTCACTATCATTGCTACTATTGGGAGTCATGTGACCATTGGCATAAATTTGAGCCACTAAGCAGAAAGGAGACTATTCTGTATGCATAGAGGAGAAATTCTAGATTTACAATGTTGTTTGTCTTTTTTTTTTTTTTCTTTCTTTCTTTTTTTTTTTTTTTTTTTTTAGACAAGGATTCTCTGTGTAGCCTTAGTTGTCCTGGACTCACTTTGTAGACCAGACTGGCCTCGAACTCAGAGGGATCTGCCTGCCTCTGCCTCCCAAGTGCTGGGATTAAAGGTGTGCACCACCACTCCCTGGCTACAATGTTGTTTTTCTTAGGTTAATTCCATCCTACTAGGGTCCCTGAGTTTTCATCTGAAGATTGTAAAGTAAATTTGTTCTGGAGGTTTGAGAGTAATCCGAACCTTTTACTGAAATTTACAAATCATCCTCAAATTGACTCTGATTTTAGAAAGTGCTCCTTAAATTTTTGTTAATTATAAAAACTACTTTGCTTTGTGACAGTGAACTCCACTGAATAAAATCTGCTTATAACATGCATAGATATAAAAATTCAAAAAAAGAGAAATGGGCCAGTGAGATGGTTTAGTACGTAGAACACTTGCTGCCAAGCTTAACAAGCTGAGTTGGCTCACTGGGGATGTGCATGGTGGAAGGAGGGACCGACTCCCACAAGCTGTCCTCTGACAGTCACACATGCAGCACGCTGTGCCCACCTATTCCACATTGCCGTACACATACATATATACATACACTCAAATAAAAAAGTTATTAAACTTCCTAAATATACTTAGAAATAGGTCAATTAATGAGTATATAAGTGTTTTAGTTTGGGTTACTATTGTGATGACCAAAAGTCAGGTTAGGGATGAAAGGGTGAATTCAGCTTGCACTTCCACATTGTAGTCTATCACTGAGGGAAGCCAGGACAGGAACTCAAACAGGGCAGCAACCTGGAGGCTAGAGCTGATGCGAGGCCTTGGAGGGCTGCTGTTTACTGGCTGGCTGATCGTGGCTTGCCTATAGAACCCAGGACCCACACAATGGGCTGGGCCCTCCCCAGTCAAGAAAATGCTACATAGGCTTGCCTAAGCCTGATCTTGAGGAATGTTCTTAACTGAGGTTCCTTCTTCTCCAATGACGTTAGCTTGTGCCAAATTGGCACAACAATATCCAGCTCAATATGTAACGCTTATAGTTAGGTGAATAGCTTGTTTATTCAAAATATGACAGAAATGTCAAAATTGGTATATACTGAGTTTTATCCTTATTGGTAGTATACTATAGAAATTAAGATCATAGAGCCAGCTTTTAAATCCCAGCTGTACATTTTACAGTGCTATTGCCTTCAGCAGTTTTTTTTTTAATTTAACCTCTGTATATAAGGTTTTCCCACTTCACAGTAGAAATACAATTTCTCATTGTCATGCAGCCTTGTTTTAAGGATTAAAAGTATTAATGTACAAGAAAGATTTGAAGAGTGTGAAAAAATGATCCCTTTCTTGATCTTCTGGAAAATTTACAGATTAGCTGCCGTCTAATTGGCTCATTATGAAGCTGCTGCATCTGTTTTTTGAGAAGTCATGTAGAAGTATCAGTCTTTGGTATTAAATTTCCTAGTAAGGGTGAATATTTCTCCTCGCTGCTGTGGCCAGGAAGCACAAAAGAAGCGTTCAGTCCGGCGGCCACACTTTGGGTAGAGACACCCTTGGCTCAGTCCACGGCTCGTTACAGCGGCAGTGCTAGGTCTGACGAACAGGAGAAATGAGCAGTGCGGAAGTGTCTGGACAGATGGTGGATGTCCCAGATTTTCTCTCATGTAACTGTGACCTTAAAGGCAGAGAAAAGAACAAGGGAAGGCTGTATGGAGCAGTTTCTTTGGAAGACTCCCCAGCCATATGCCATTGTCAGCACCATTTACTTTGAGGAAGTACAGGATTTATCACACTGCCATTTCTAAAGGGGAGGACCTGAAACTAGTGTAAGGGTTCCTTATGTTTATAATACTGTTTAAAGCAAAACAAAACACCTGTAATCACAGCACTCAGGGATACAAAGGCTACCCTGGTCTACAAAGCGAGTCCAGGACAGCCCTGTCTCAAAAAACCAAAAACCGACCAACAAACAAAAACAAAACAAAACAAAACAAAAAACCCACTCCAACCAACCAACAACACCAAAAATGTGTTGGTTGTGCTGAGAGAACCCTAAAACTATAGGATGGTTAACATTTTTTTAGGGAAGGAGCTCCCTGGGGAAAGCTGCTCTTCTACACTGTACTGCCCCTGCCTTCTGACTGATAAACCAACTGCAAATATGTAGTCACCAGTGTCTGCTAGATACACTCCACTGTACATAGTTTAGGTAACTCTATATTATACTTTCAATTGTATATTGTTATACTAACTCAGCCTTAAGGAAGCTAACTCATAGTAATGTGACGGTAACTTTGTCTAAAGCTGTGGGCCATTAATAACCCAGACTTGCTTTACTCTGGCCCGAATACTTGGGTTAATAGTGTAAGTGAGTTGATCCATGTCAAGTATTTAGAGCAGTATTTGGCACCCTGTGAGTGCTGTGTCAGTGTTAGGTCCTGCTTCTGTTACCACGACTAGATTATCACTGTTCCCACTGCTGTTTGATAAGGTGCTGGGCTGGCACAGAACACAGGGCCTTAGCACATGCTGGCAAGGCTTAGTGAGCCTCTGGATCATTCCATCTTCTTCTTCAGTTCCCATTAAGTCTTCTATTTCTCTGCTGTTATATCTTCCAAAAGAATATGTTCTATATCTGTTTCATTTTCAAAAGTTGTCTGTGTTTTTCACATCTATAGAATCCGGATCACCAGTAATAAAAAGTGATGACAATCTAACAGGTGTTTCTGAGGGGTGGTAGGAGGGAGAAGATAATTGTTTAATTTTCTTGCAGAGTTTGTACATAATTAGCATTATCGCTTTCTAACATATTCAGTGGAATATGGTAAAGCTGTCTTAGCCCAAAGTTCATGGTAGAAAATTTTATTGGCATATGTTCATTCTATATAGCAATGGGTTTCATAAAGGCATTTTGTTTTGAGCATGTGTACGTTGGCATGCCCTGTAACCTTCTCTTTCTCCCTGTTCCCCTTGGGCCCTTTCCTTCCCTCAGTTTTGCTCCTAATTTCATGCCAAACATATATAAACAATTTTATGTGCCCATATAAAATCTAGGATCCATAAGTGAATGAGAGTGGATATGTGATATTCGTCCTCATGAGTCTGGCTTATTTCACTTAATATAATGATCCCCACTTGGTTATTTTCCAGCAAAGGGCATATTTTCCTTCTTGCTTATGACTAAATAAAACTCCATTGTGTGTGTGCACATGTATGTGTATGTGTACCACAATTCTTTATCTATTTACCTGTGATCAGACACAGGTTCACTCCATGTGTGGCTGTTGAGAATAGTGCTGCAGTGAACATGACGTGCATGTGTGTTTGACTTAGAGCACTTTGAGTATCTTTCCAGCCATGGGATGATATAATAGTAGCCTAGGAAACCCAGTGCTTGACAACAGTGGAATTGCATGAAGCTTAAACGATCTGAATAAAGAAGCAGTTAGGTAATAGCCCATGGTGGTGGTGGGGACATTGCTTCTGTACATGTAACAGAATATCTACGATACTTAAGAATGCAACAAATTAAATACCAAAACCCAAACAACCCAGTCAGTAAATGGACTAATGAAATGAAAAGACAGGTCTCAAAAGATGAAGTAGAAATGGCTGATAGTTATCAAAAAATGTAAATGAAGATATCACTGGAATTTCACCTCACCCCAGTCAGAATGCTGTCATTAGGAGAACAAGGAATAGTGAGTGCAGGGGAAAGGAGTCCTTCCACACAGCCGGTGGGACTGAGATTGGCCCAGTCTCTATGGAAATATGGAGGTTCCTCAAAAAATGAGAAAAACATGGTTTTTGTTTAACTTCTCAGTTCCTGCGGCTGTTGGATTGAGTTTCTTTGCATTCTTTCTTCATCTGAATCAATGTATGGATAGAAGCTAGTTTTAGAAGAGCTAGTGTTTATGCTATACCTGCTGTGTGTAGTGAATATGCTATATTTTTATGTGCACCTTCTTGTTTAACTATCGCAGGAACTTTGTAATGGAGATTTGAATACTGCTGCCTTTATCTCTTACCTTCTTCCTGCCCCTTCTGTCAGCTCCCTTTCCCTACAAGTGCTTTGTCATATCGATGACTTTTTTGTTTTGTTTAAGTGGCCCACAGAGATTTAACTAGGGCTGTGCCCTCTGTATGACCATGTGTTCAGAACTAAACGTAACAATCTGGAGGACCCACTGATGGGTACACAACTCCATACCGTGTCTCCCGCCTCCCAGAACTTGCTAGTGGTCAGTAGTTCTGCCTTGAGTGGTTGGGCCTCGTGGCTCCTTGTCACAGCTCACTGATGAGTGGGCCTGACTCCTACGCCCAGGGCCAGGAGGCACAGCTGCTGTGAGTTCACAGTGGCCGTGGCTGCATGGTACTTACATGCCATTTTGCAGACCTTCTCCCTATCTTCCAGTCAGAGTCCACGTTTTCTTCTGTATATTGTTAGTGTCACCAAGCTCACTCTCATACTGTGAATACTCCCTTCATGAAAACACTGTTGGGATAATACAGCTATTCTGTCTCCCCAACAGGCAATCCTTTATCCATTGGGTTGGTAGTACTGCATCCTTGTAATGTCTTATGTTTGCTCACTGGATAGATCGTCAAAGAATTTTGAGTCATCCTTTGTAGGCTCCACTCCAAGTGTAATTCCTACGTAGTTTATTACTTATTTTTTTATTACTTTATTTCTGTAAAATTTATATCTAACTGTTCTGTACTAAGGATACTGATACAAATATATTTTAGGTGCTCTCAGTGAGATCATAATCTAAACCATAAAATGACGTAACAATATTCTATAAGCAAAAAGCAAACTTATTGAACTGTGTGCAGTATATAACTGAGGCCCTTGTCCAAAGAACAGCAGGAAGCAAGGCTAAAGGTGGAGTTGGCTAGGTACACTTGGAAAGAGTATGGGGAAAGTATAATGATAGAGTTAGTTAATGCTTTTCTGTTCGGATTACTCCAACTTATTTTTAATTTTAAAATTTTCTAACTTAACTTTCTAGGCAGTTATTCTTTACTTATTTCTCCATTTTACTGAGAAGCAAAATATAACTTGTTAAGCAAAATATATAACTTATATTTAATAAGAAAATATTTAATGATCAAAATCTAACTTTTGAGTTCAAGGCCAATCTGGTCTACAGAGAAAGTTCCAGGACAGCCAAATCTACACGGAGAAACCCTGTCTCAAAAAAAAAAAAAAAAAAAAAAATTTAAAAAAGGAGGGAGGTGGCAGATATGTTAACATCTACTTATCACTGATTTAAGTTATGTGGCAACTAACTTAACTTAGTTAGTGGAACTAACCCTGACACGATTTTAAGTTGAAGCAAACAAACTTTTGGATGATGCTCTTAACCTTTATAAATAACACCTCTAACCTTAAAAAAATGAAACTGCCATGAATGTGGAGTAAGTAGTGCTTGCTGCAGGTTGGGAAAGGGGGCCTAACCCTGGCCAGTGCCTGCTGTATGCGTGGGCTGTGTTAATATGCACATTAATAATGTGTGTTAGTAAGAAATAAGGCAAATAGACATCATTTGGTTATGCTGTACTATACAAAGAAATTTAATATCCAAGCCATTCAGATCTTTTTTTGGGGAGGGAGGGTTGTTTCGTTTTTTTGGTGTTTTGTTTTGTTTTTCTTTTCCTTTTTTTTTTTTTATAGACTAGGCTGGCCTCAAACTCACAGAGATCCACCTGCCTCTTCCTCCCCGAGTGGGATTAAAGGTGCCACCAGGCCTGGCTGCCATTCAGATCTTAATCATGGCACAATTTTTCTGTAGTACCCTGGATATAAGCCCCATGCCCACTCAATACCTATTGAATTAATGAATATTAATAGGGTTATGGTATATATTGCCAGGTTGTATTGCCCAAAAGTTATTAATTTTTTGATAGCCACCAGTAGTAAATGATGTTACTGAATTCCACATTGTAAGTATGGTCATTGTGAGACTTACTGTTCCTTTGAGTCATTGTTTCTAGTGTCTTTTCATTATACAAGATACAGAACAGGGTCAATTACCCATGAGAGGCTACCTGGTAACTATTTCAAATCCATAGGCTCCTCAGTTAGACCAGAAACACATCTTCCTCAGCTTCCTAGTCTCCACTTCAAAAGTCAGCTGTGAAATATTACAGTGCTTTAGACTATACCACTTTAAATATTAGTAGAAACCTCTATCTAAACTTCACACAAGTCTGCTTTCCTGCTAACAGGAAATCTGTTAGCCCTGGATTCAAGTCTAAGAACTGTATTTTGTGCCACCTAAGCTTCTGAGTGTCGGATTTCTCCCCAGTCAGAAGAAAAGGGCGCTTCATCCTTCCCAGCATGTAAAGATTCCATACTGCAAGTCATGAGATATAGGACATAGGACATACTACTCTGTCCTTCATACTCTCTCTAACTCCTAGAACTCTGATTAGGAAGGTTCAGCATCATGTAGCATTTAGGGGGAAATTATTAGTGTATTAAAGTCTACCAGAGAGAGGAATGCAGATTTACAGAACACAGTGACAAAGGGATGAATTGTAGGTGCAAGATGGGAAAACGCTGAGCTAGCACAATTTAGGCAAATGCTCTTGAGCAGTGGATTGCTAGTAAGTCACCTTGGGTTAACTCTAAGGAAGAAAACTGTGGTGAAATGTAGAGCGATGCTGAGCCGTGTTGGTGAACAGTAGTTGCCAGGGTTTTTGTGTTGAGCCGCAGACAAACAGGATGATTTTCTTCTGCATATATATGCATGAAATTGCTTAGAATGTATGCATTTCACTTAGGGATTTTGCTCTCGAATGGTTCTCTGCCTACTTTATGCTGCCGTCATTGTATTACAGGACTCACATTTGCTGCAAATTCTCTTCAGTGTTTAACCATGTTGGTTAGGAATGTATTGTTACCATACTGTATATTTAATTTCCGCTCTTTCCTATTTATTGACAGATGCTCTGTTTTGTGAGGAACCTGTTAAATATCTTACTGGTTTTCCTCTGTTTGGATGTTAGTCCTTTTCTCACTAACGGTAGCTCTGCTTACTGAAAACATCTTCCAAGTTGTCCTTTGTTCTTTCCACTGCTAACGGTAGCTTGCTCACTTGAAAGTTCTTAGTTTTAATGTGGTTCTGCGTTTCAGTCCTAATGTTCAGTACCTTTGGTGCCCTTACGCAAAATGTTTTCCTAAAGTAAAGATCAAGTTTAAACTGCAGACTTTATCTGTATGTACTAGTTTTTTCTTAGTGTTCTCTTTCTGTTCCAAGGCCAGTCCAGTGTACAGAACTTTCTCTGTAGACCGGACTGGCCTTGAACTCAAAAGTTAGATTTTGATTATTAAATATTTTCTTGTTAAATGTAAGTTATATATTTTGCTTAATAAGTTGCATTTAGACTCCCTGACTTTTGACCCTTGATTTTAGTCCAAAAGTTTAAGACTGACACAGCAGTGCTGGAATGCCACCCATCATTGTGTGTCCTGCCTCTTCCCAGTCAGCATCAGATTGCTTTCTCTGTAAAGCTTAGCACCTCTTTAGAAATTATCTCCCTCCCTCTAAGTTTCCATAAATAGCCCCTCTCATTCTTTTGTGTGTTTTTAGTGTACTTTGCTAATTTATCTGTGCTAAGTGACAGATAAAGTCAGTCTTGATAAACTGTCAGGCTGAGAGTGACTTGAGCGCTGTTTGACTCTAATCAGCTCTCTACCATTTAGTGAGCAGGATAGGTGACACTCAGATAATGATTTGGCCCAGCCTAGCAGCATTGGAGAATGAAAGCAGGGAAGTTAAGCCGTTCTGGTTACTTTCAGTCGTTCTGCTGCCTACAAAGCTGGAGTTACATGTAGAGTTGTCCCTCGTGGACTCCCAGTTTCAGGGCCGATGCTCTGCTGCTGTAGTTACAGCTTCCAAGAAGCACACTTGTCTCTGCATACTTACAGCTGCAAAGCCAAAAGGCAGATTTGACTAATTTCTTTAAATGAGTATATTTAAAACATTGGCTTTTCCAAAGTGATCTCATTTCCTGCTCTATTTCTGTCTTCATATTTTGCAACATACCGATTATATCATAGGTCTTCTTAATTGAATCTCCAGACAACGAATGAGAGCAGATGTAGTAAGATGAGGCACTGAGGGAAAAACCTGAGGAGGCAGTTTTCTTTGAGTTTTAAAGAGAAGATTATACCACAAAACTTTTATTTATGTGAAGCAAAAATGTACTTTTTCAAACATATATTTTGCTAAACATAATTCTGTAGGATGCTGATTTGGTAGTATTTGAAGAGAATAGAGACATTTCCAATACAAGACTTAGGCACAGGTGTTTACAGTGTTATTCGGATAGGCCAAATGGTTTGGTTTTACCCTTGCTACCCAGATGTCCCAAATGTCATTTCTGGTGACCAGATGCATTAGTTATGTATCTTCTGGTGACCAGATGCATTAATTATTTATCTTCTGGTGACTAGATATACTAATTATGTATTTAGCACTCATAATTAATTATAATGCTGAAGAGGAATGAGTTACCAGGTATACCAACATGGATGAATCTTCAAAACATGCAAAGTGAAAGAGGTCAGATGAGGAGGACTTACTATGTGTTTTCATTTCTCTGAGTTGTCTGCGCAGCACAGTGGGATGCATGTGTAACCCAGCCCCAGGAGTCTGAGTCAGAGGGGTAGCCACAAGCTCAGGGACACTCCAGGCTACGTCCAAAACAAAAGCCCTTCCTGTTGAATTTGTAGTACAGGCAAAATCAGTGAAGCCTTTTCTTTCTTTTTCCTTCCAAATGTTACCAAGACCTACATGGTTTATGATGAGTAAACTGTTCATCCTGCCTCCACACAGTAAGCTAGCTGTAGGAAAAGTGCATAGTTATAAAGAGAGCAGCAGAGTCTCACTACATGGGGCTCAGCAAACCTGGCCATGACTGCCAGAATATTTTTAAGAAGGAAAACGGCACAGTGAGTACAGCTAAAAGTGTGCTAGAATAGTTACAGTGCATGTGCGTTAGTGTGAGTCTTCACCTTCAGGGACTGAGGGACTTCCCTGTGCCCAGGCCTCAGAGTCTAGCCCCAGCCCTGTCACAAGGGGTGGGGACGGAGTTGGTGGTTGAACTGATGACATAAAAAATAAATATTCTATAATTAAGCAAAAATCTTCTAAGAAAATTTGAATTGAGCTGTGTGTGGTGGCGCACGCCTGTAATCCCAGCACTCCAGGAGGCAGAGGCAGGTGGATCTCTGTCAGTTCAAGGCCATTCTGGTCTACAAAGTGAGTCCAGGATATCCAAGGCTACACAGAGAAAACCTGTCTCAAAAAAAAAAAAAAAAAAAAAAAAAGTAAGAAAGAAAGAAAGAAAGAAAAAAAAAAAGAAAGAAAAGAAACTTTGAATGAAAAGGGATGCATTTCCTTGACTTGATGAAGGGAGGATAATGAAAAGCTAAAGTGAGCCGCATGTTTAGTGGTGAAACTTCGGAAGCTTTTTCATTGGTCAGGGAAAGCGGTGTGTGCTGATGCCTGCTAAGTACCATGCTAGTGTTTAAGCACTGGAATAACAGATAAATAGAGAGGTAAGGATGAAATAAGATGCTAATGGGAATAAACCGTTTGTGTTGATTTGAGGGAAATTAGGGGTCAGGGGAGCTTGGCAACTGCAGTGTTTAATGCAGCCTTACATCAGAAAGGTCAGGGTTAGTTGTAATTGATGGTTCTGTCTCATTTAGTCTCTGTAATTAGCACCAGTAAACACACTGTTCTGGGTGCTGGGAAAGTGGCCCCTCATTTAGCAACTATGTTCATAGATTGTACAATTAAGCTGACAAAATTATTCTAACCACCCCAAAGTGGCTTTATTGGTTTAAGAATTTTGGAGGAAAATAAAAATATCCTACTGTAGCTCACACTTCAGTATAGCAACTGTTCTAACTGCTGTTTTAGGCAGAAGTAGAATGAAGCGAAATGGTACAAGTTAGAAAACAGATGGGAGAAGTTTTTGTGCTAGTAAGATCTTCTAAATTTGTATCCTAATTTAGGGTGCCTTAGTCTAAATTTAAATCTGTTCACATTGTGGATCTCTTCTTAAGGCTTTAAAGTATGGACTGCTCTGCCAGACGTAGTCATAGCTTTGAAATCCAAGGTAACACTGAGAGATTTAGTATCAGTCAGTATTTACTAGTAGCCCAGGCAAAGCGTGGCATGTGCTGTTCTGTGTGACTTACTGCCTCCGTCCTGTCCGTGGCTTGACTTCAGAATTAGTTCAGCTGTTTTATGGTTTATCTTCCCTATTCTCCTGGGAAGCTGAGATACTCTTTGGTTGACTAGAAAGAGTAGAAAAAACAAAAACCACAGAGAGTTTAGGGATTTTGGGGTGGGAGGGAGGTTGTAAATAACAAAAGTTAGCATTATAGTTGAATTATTTTTGTATGGTTTTCACACTGTTTCTGTATTTTTACTGTTTTGCGTTTGCTCTTGCATTCTTCTTCACTGTCCCAAGCATTGCTTTTGTAATCTATAGTAGTCTACTGTGTGTGCTCTAAAGCTATTGTTTTCCCTCTCAGCTCTTTGATGAGACTAGAGGCTAATATTTAAGAGAGTTGTCTCCTGGCTGCTGTTAGTATAGGTAGAGGGCAGGCTCATTGTGTCAGCGTGATGGTGTGGGACAGGTGGACGTTCTGCTGACCAGCACCCAGCTGACCAGCAGGTGATTGCACAGGGCAGAGGCTGATGATAGATCGCTGTGTCTCATGACAAAACAAGTAATCCCATGGATGTGAGTGTACAGGGTAAAATTGGGACCAGCAGATGGTGAGTCTAAGCAGTATCTTATTTCTTTCTCAGCTATGAGATTTTCTGTGCCTGTCTTTTTATACAGGCCAGCTGGGACTGTCCACTAACTGCCAGTTCCCACTGGTGTTTATAGAGGCACTTGGTACTTTCTTTAGAAGTTATTCAGATACACTTTCATGTATGGCTGTATGGTCCCTTCGTGGTGAAATGGGGTATTCAAAAGCAGAATCCATTCCTGGGGTTCACTTGGTAAAATATGATAATCAAATATGGTCAGATCCATTTTCTCCAGTTCTCTGCTCTGTCTTTAATTTTTTGGCCTATTGAATTCTTTTGGTCCCTATTATTTCCATTTCAGTATTAATTACTGAAAGTTCATTCTGAGTTATGAAGAAGAAAAAATTCTCAATGAGAATCCAACACAGAATATAGAGCTGTGTTACTTTAAACAGACCTGCTATTTCTAATATTTTTGTAATATGTTACATATAATTTACTTAATCTGAAGCATCTATTTAAATAATTTGGGTAGTTTTTGTTTTGAGATAGGATCTTATATAGCCTGGGCTGCGCTGCACTAGAACTCACTATATAACTAAAGCTGGCCTTGAACTCCTGACCCTCACTTCTCCCCTTCTAAGTGTCACAATTGCAGAAATGTATCACCATGCCCATTATTATCCAAAGTACCTTTACATGCATTTTTTTGGGTTAACTTGTAAACTTGCAAACCCTTGCAGTAGATAGAAGCAAATTCATCATAAGCAGTATTTCCTAGACAGTTTAGAGATGTTCTTTAGAGCCTAAGAGGTAGAAAGTACAGTTATGATGTCTAGAGCCAAGGAGAAGGCTAGAGGATGCCATTGGAGCCCTTCTGTGTCCCTTGGAATTCCAGACTGTGTGAGAGAAGAAATGACCATTTCTTCCATGTGTGGAAACTCCACTGTGACATCTTTCCCTAGGCTTCCCAGCAAAGTCCCAAAGCTGATTTTGATTTGCCTAATTTTGATAGGCTCTATCTCTGAAGCAGTCACTGCCACTGCAACTTACTAGCCAGGCCTGAGTTTGGTTTGTATTTTTTCTCATGTTTGGAGTTTATGGGTGGGGTTAGCTCCCCTCTAGATGGACAAAGAATAGAAGAGGAAGGCTGGGATGCTGTTAATCCTGAAAGAAGAAAGGGATACTGGCCAGGTAAAATACAAACGTACGTACGTACGTACATACATACATACATACATACATACATACATACATACATACATGCCAACTCTTCCTCCAAATATGCTTAGTAGAACAGGGTTGTCCCTCTGCCAAGAATGCACAGCAGCTGGGTTACTTGCCTAATGCTCCACGCTTGCCTCTGTTCTGCTGCAGGTACCTGTTTCCCAAGTTTACACTGTGCTGGACCGAGTTTGTAGACATGAAAGTCCATGTGCCCTGTGAAACAGTTGAATACATTGAAGCCAACTATGGTAAGACCTGGAAGATTCCTGTCAAGACATGGGACTGGAAGAGCTCACCCCCGAATGTGCAGCCCAATGGGATCTGGCCTATCTCTGAGTGGGATGAGGTTATCCAGTTGTACTGAGACTACTAAGTTAAGGTGGACATTTTCCAGAAACAAGGTGGGTTAACTGTTTACAGCACTACTGTCTTTTTGCCTCTTGTGAGAGCCAAAGATAAATGACAAGTTTGAAGACAGAAAATCTTCTAGCTCGTGAGCCATCTGATTAGTTCTGTCATTCAGCATTCACTGAGGGTCTGTCTATACACCAGGTAAAATACTGGCTTCTGGTGAACAGGCGGAGGTGAATGAACAAATCCCTGCCGCTCTTTTGTCCCATTGGTAAGCACGACAATTTTACTTGGAGGGAAACTTCCCCCCTCTCTGAAGAGCTGATACACAATACGGCATATTCCATAATGATTTTTAAAGTGTTAAATAATGTTTATACCTGAAACTGAGCTCATCAGACAAAGCCAAGAAGAGATACATGAGTTAAGAATAGTTATTCCTGCCTGCCCTCAGGATCAAGCTGCCATGTTAGTGCCACTTTTAAGATTGTGGAGTATGGGCTCCTATTTCAGTGAGTGGTTAGGCTTTACAGCACACTCCTCTTACAAGCCATGCAGCCCACACACACTTGGCTTCCAGCACAGGGCGTTCTACAAAGGAAGATGAGGGCGCATCTCAGGTCTTGCCAAGACATTTTCTGTTTTCATATTTGAAGTGAAAATTTGATGCACATGTGATAGTGAACTTTCTGGCAGCACAGGAAAGTAGCACCTGTCAATAAATTATCAGCACGCTTTCGAAAGTTGTGGTTTCTCAAAACTTAATTTTCCTTACTTCATTCCCAAGCATGCTTAGATTTAAAAATGGGAGTTATTCATGGGTGGTTTTATATTTTCTGAATATATAACTTGTGTACCCTTAATTTTAATGTTGACACTAGATACTAACAGATACACCTCTGAGTTTTCTAAATATGCCCTTTATCAGCCATAGCTCCACATCGTTAATCTATGGCCTACACATTAATTTATTAGGCATAAAGATATGACTGTTATTCTATTCCAATATTACTTCAGGTTTCCAAAACAGAGGGTTAATGTGACCCTGGCAACTAGTCCTCTTTCCACATCACTGTTTTGCAAGCCCACATCCAGCTCTAGATTTTCATTCTGCTGAGTGTAGCAGGGCAAGGACTCAGACTTCCTGCTGCCAAGTTCTACACATGTTGGACCCCTGACTTCCTTTTTCTTCTCAAAATACACTCATGAGTAGGCTGGGGTGGCTGCACCCCATCTCTGTACCTGAACTTAAGCAATGCACTCCAAGTGAGATGCAGGGGGCGTCTGACAGGGTGAATGCTGCTGTCTTTTCCTTGCCTGGGAAAGGAAGTTTTCTATTCTCTGCTGCCTGGGATGCACCACGTGGCAGCCAGGCAGATTTCCCTTTCAAACAGTAGTTGCTAAAATGGAGAGCAGAATACCTGAGGGAATGGGCTGGCAGAAATAAACAATAAAACCTTGGAGGAAGTAACTTGAAGCCACCCACTGCAAATTTAACATCAACATGAAAACTGTCATTGTTGGGTGGCAAGCAACAGTCTGTTAGGATGCATTCTCTGTGTCTGTTAGGATGCATTCTCTGTGTCTGTTAGGATGCATTCTCCAGTAGGACTGTCATGTCTGGCCAGAACCATCATAATCACATTTTTATTATTAGCAAACTTGTACCCAGATGACAAGTCATAATCAGCTCTTTCCTAGAAAATAAGTCCATAGGAAAGCTTTGTCATATATTATGTCATGCACTTTAATAATTACAAGCTCTTACAGCCTTATGACAATTTATTCAAAGCATGAAAGCTATTTCATGAGTTTGTTAAATGCAAATCATGATCATGTGTAGCTCTGTCAACATGTGACATATGACTATGGCACATGTATGTGAATTTTCTAGACCAAGTTATGTTTTAAACATGAGATTTCAGAATATGGTTACCAGTTTACTGTTTGGTTTTGTCTTCAGATATAATTTGTGGTACTACTGAGAATACTTGTAATATTATTACTCAGATCTGAATTTATTTGTAATATATAATCTACTTTGGAGTGATTAATAAAATTTTTAAATCTAATATCTTGTGCTTTTTTGTGTTTGTTTTGAAAGTTGAACTAGAAATGAAGCCACTAGCATTCAAAACTGGTAAAATGGTAATATTGCCACAAATACAGTATTTCTTTTTTCTTTTCTTTTTTAAGATTGTAATGATCTGACTTTATTTTACACTAAGGAGGGGATACAAAGCAATCCTCTTTAATAAAGTTGACAATTAGCTTCATTTAGAACATTTTAATAATGCACATTTTTAAAAAGTATTCATATTATAAATTGTTCTGCAATCCACATATACAACCACTTGGAAAACAACATTTAGAAAACAAAAGGCAGCCAGGTGTGGTGACGCATGCCTTTCATTCCGGCATTCAAGAGGCAGAGGCAGCAGATCTTTGTGACTTTGAGGCC
The DNA here is from genome assembly GCA_907169655.1 of Acomys percivali. Classification (NCBI taxonomy): domain Eukaryota; kingdom Metazoa; phylum Chordata; class Mammalia; order Rodentia; family Muridae; genus Acomys; species Acomys percivali. Next base: position 119,212,889 of record OU015743.1, read on the forward strand.
AGCCTGGTCTACAAAGGGAGTCCAGGACAGCCAAGGCCACACAGAGAAACCCTGTCTTGGAAAAAAGAAAAAAAGAAAAAGAAAAAAGAAAACAAAAGCCAATGTAAAAAGACAGATTAAAACAACTACTGCAGTACAGGTTTGATATGTCTCAGATTTACGGCTTTCGTACTGCAACATCTGTGTAAGAGATCTCTCCCTTCAGCTGGCTGCAGTGCTCCGTGTTTAAGGAAATACCTTTGCTCCCTGGTCGCATGTCACCTTCTGAGTCCACCCAATACTCTCTAATATCAATTAGAATTTTTCCTTTAAAGTCCCGAACACTGAAGTATCTTATCTCCCCAGTCTGAAGCATGTTGTCATCTCTGCGGCTGCTACTCTGCTTGGAAGGTGCCAGAGCTCTACAAGTCTCAAGAGGATTTTGCTTTGTCACAGGTTTTTCTGAAACGACTTGTTTTTTCCTCTTTAACTTTTTCCAACTTCACTGTCAGAATCACTGCCTGAAGAGCTTGAAGAAACATGTTCTTTTGATTTAGGCATTGCTTCACTCCTGCTGTCCAACAGCCACTGGCTTGCTTGCTCCCTCAGACTTTCTAAATTTCAAGTCTGGAAACCCTAGATGTCTACACACACACACACACACACACACACACACACACACACACACACACTGGGATTCAAAACTCTTCCGTGACAAAGTCTGCCACATGACACCTCTAATCATGCAGAGTTTGGCTTATAAGCTCAGGGTACAGGGTAAATACCCACTGTGGAGAACCATGACATACTTTAGGATCAAAGAGTTCTAGAAAGGTCTTGAAAGAATTTGAGCTAAAGATAAAATTGGAAAAAAGAGCCTGAGCGTGGAGTGAAAGTCCTAGTTTATGCAAACCCAACAGTCTATAAAGGAATTATATGCATCTAAAGATGTCAAGAAGAAGTCAAAGAAGACCATGTAAATGGAGACACTGTGTCAAGCATTAGAAAACTCAAATTGTATAATTTGTCAAAATTGATGTATAGATTTGGTGTACAATCTCAGCCATGTTTTTCTAAAAGCCTTATTCTAGAATTCATATAATATCTAGAGTAGCTCAAGCAATTTTGACAAAAAAGGTTTGACAAAATAGGGGAAGGAAGGAAGGAAGGGAAGGGAAGGGAAGAAAGAAAGAAAAAGAAAAACATGCAGGAGAGGTGGTTCTATCATTAAGAGCACTGGCTGCTCTTTCAGAGGTACTGAGTTCAGTTCCCAACACCAACATGGCAGCTCAGAGGACCTAACACCCTTTTCTGTTTCTGTGGGCACACGGTAGGCAAACATACATACAGGCAAAACAAGCACACACAGTAAAACACAATCTTCCAAGAAAGGGGGAGAGAGAGACAGACAGACAGACATCAGGGGCAGGGAGCAGGAGAGAGGACAGCAGCAATGTGGAACTAGATGTGAGTCTCCTCACATTGTAGTAGGTCTGTGACCTTCTAAGGGAGATGATGGTGGCCGTGTGTTTTACAGTGAAGTTGCTCTTTAGAGATGACTGATCTCAAACTCTTGTCTTCTCATTTGAAATCCACTGGCTGCAATTTCTGTCACTTCATATTACTGACCTGGAAAACATTTTTCTTTAGTTATAACTCTAATCCAATGTTTTTACACACACACACACACACACACACACACACACACACACACACACACA
>OU015743.1:119214598-119248126 GCA_907169655.1 Acomys percivali
ACACACACACACACACACACACACACACACACACACACACACACACACGTATGCATGCATTTGGCATAAAAACTTTATGTAGTAGCAACATCTGGTGCTTGAGTCTCTACAAGAAGGCTGCTGTGGGTGTTCACAAGATGGTGAATACAGACTCTTTGTAGAAGTCAAGGGTCAAGTTAAGTCATAGAGACTATATCAAAGGTGGCCTTGGTGAAATTGCCCAATGTGTCAGTGCAGCCCCAGCTGATGTGCAGCAGTCATCAGTGCTGAATAGCCCAACAGCCTGAATACAAGAACAGCATGATGTCTGTGCATCTCAGGACAGGGATGAGGCCAGCACAGAGCCACAGCAACTTGGTCACCTCCATGCTATAGTGTGGAATTGTCCATTCTTTTCCACCAGTAACCATAGCCTCTCTGCCCTGGGACAGTGGAAATCAGGTGCCAGCAGCTACCTCCTCAGGGCTTGTGACACCCAGGCCAACATAACCACTATAGTCCGCAGTGGCTACAAAGCTGGCCAACCCAAGTAGGCTTCAGCCCTGGCCTGATCTTCAAAACCTCATTAAGGGATGTCCCAAGGGAAAATGTCCTTGACCAGGGGACGTAAGTTGGTGACTTCTTGTCTTTGGCTCTGCCTCCAGAGCCCCACAACCTTGGCCCCAGTCTTGACCACTGTGGTCTCCATGAAAGTTTCAGGGTCTTCCCAAGCACAGGCCTCTGTCATCTGGCACCTACTGCTCTGTAGGCATCATCCATTTGATGTTTCCTTGAACAAGAAGTGAATTCAACTTGAAAAAAAAAAGGAAAGAACTATAGAGATTGTTGTTTCATAAAGAGGGGAAGAGGCACTTGGTGACAAGTTGTAAAGGTAGATGTCAGGACAGTGATAGATGGGGACTGAGATCCCAGCAGGTGCTGTAGGAAGAGTCAACAACTGGTGGTAACAATTGCCTTCAGAGGACAACAGTATCACATACCCCTTCACACTTGTAACAGCCAATGTGAAAACTTCTATCTAGAGCAACAACTCTCACCATCCTTTCCTGGTTCCAGCATTCTGGTCCACCACACACTGAACATTGGGGAGCAAATTTCCAACACAAGTCCTCAGCACAGTGAATCTGGATGATGGCACCACTATGAAGAGGATTCTACTGGGGCCATGGTGACACACCACTCACACTTTGTTCTGTGTGGTGGTGGTAGAGAAGATGTGGCTAGTGATAGAGCTGGGGGTTTGGCCCTAGACCATGCCTTCCATATGTTCTACCTGTTGGGCCCAAATCTCAAGCCATCATTCCTATGGTATGGCTCCCATGTGGCCACCCTGGAGAAGTGTTTTGTGTGCTCTGAACCCATCCTAGACTAAATCCTTGGACCAAGGGAAGGTTTACTGTAACAGGGCTCTAGACCTTAATAGTCCCCCAGACCTTAGCACAACTGACTCCAAAGTAAGAGTACCATTGAGGCCATAAAACTCAGCATGTAAGCCAGCGGAGTGGTGCACGCCTTTAATCCCAGCACTCGGGAGGCAGAGGCAGGTGGATTGCTGTGAGTTTAAGGCCGGCCTGGTCTACAAAGCGAGTCCAGGACAGCCAAGGCTACATAGAGAAACCCTGTCTTGAAAAACAAACAAACAAAACAAAACAAAACAAAAACTAAGCATGTAGACAGCACCACCTGCCAAAACAAAAACAAAGACCAAATTCATCAAAATCCATAGTTCTAGGAAAGTTTCTAAATGTACTGACCTTGCTTTTGGCCTTCCATAGTTCTGCTTCTGGCTAACATCTTGTTAACTGAAGAATGTCAACCCAGAGCAGAGTTCTTGTTTGTTTTGTTTTGGTTGGGGGGGGGGGTTGTTTTGTTTTGTTTTTGTTTTTTGCTTAAAAGCTCACTCTGAAAAAGGCTCAGTGCTACACTGGCATCCTGATCACCAGTGCAGTTGAAGCCAGCTACTTCCTGTTGGCTTAAAGCCATGTGCAAGCATTTTCTCTGGTGACTACCCCACAATGCTTATCCCCCTACGCAGGTGGCTCATGTCATGCACTAATTTCTTAGTCAGTATCTCCAGCTCTTCTTCCAAAAGTTGCCTTAAGGGGACCCTGGGCCCAGGCCCTACCTGTCCTTCTTTCTCCAGCAGTGCTAGTCTCTTCCCAGCAGCTTTCTTCTTTCTTATGGGGCTGGCTCATGGTGGCTCCTAAAGCCAGCTCTCTCAACATTATCAGGGCTGGTGGGGAGTTTGGGGGACAGATGCCACCTGGTCATTCTTCAGGCTCTCGGAGCTTGAGCCACCTTGTAAAGAGAAAGCAGAGCCAGCTGGGGTGCTGGCAATAGTATAGAAGACCCAGGTTAGGCTGGCCATAGGGGTGGACTGGCATCTCCATTGGACATCAGAGACCTTGCGTGGTAAGCAGGGGTGGGGTGGTATAAGCCCTCAGGCCTAGATGTGGCTAGCATGACTGCTACTGACATCCAGACCATCCAGCATGCTGGTCAGAAAATCTATCTCAGCTTCCAGGCTTCTAGAATGGATGGCCCCTTGCTGTTTGGGGTGGAGAGGCCCTGGAAACAGGGCCAAAGAAAGGAGAAACAATGCAGCTAATAAGCCCTGGGTTCCTCTCACCTCTGAGAAAGAGACCCCATACATGCCACCCACAACCCCAATTCTCACTCAACTTCTTGTGGTGATGATACAGTTATTCTGCCCAATATCAAGTTTTACATAGAAAATTATAAATATAGTAAGAGGAAGAAAAGACAAAAGACAAAAAAATATACATTTAAATTGTTATGGACAACCTTAAAATTCAGATATTTATCTTTCAGCTTAACTTTCAGTATACACAATGTTATGGGATGTGGAAACAGGACATTTCAATAGCCAATTAAAGTGATATAGAGGCTTTATGTGCAACTGTGTCATTATAAGAGAGGGGGCAGACAATTCCAAGATGGTGGTGACGAAGACCGCAGACGCTCCTGGGACCCATGGACCGCGGGAACTGGAGATCACTGGGTGAGAGAGATCCACACAGTGTGGATCACAGGTGGGTCTGACCTCTGGTCATCCAGCAGTCCACAGAGGACTGCAGCCCAGTCCCCAGAGCCTAGACCAGATCCTGGCAGCTGTGGCCTTGCTTGGCAGCTTGAACTCGGTATATGAGACTGAAATCATCCAGAGAGTAAAGCATCAGAACTCCTGGCCTAGGGAAATCTCAGGAAAACAGATGACTCTGTCCTCAGACCCCGCCCCCCCCCCCCCCCCCGACCTCTGCACTCCATAGAAAGCCTAGGTGCCACACAGGGGCCCAAATAGCTGTGGACACATTGCCCAGCCACAGCAGTACGGTCTGAGACCAGGGACACCCAGGCACAGCAGGCAGTCTGAGACCTGAGATGCTACCGGGAGCCACGGACAGTGGGAGCTACAGATCACTGGGTGAGAGAGATCCACACAGTGTGGACCATGGGCAGGTCTGACCTCCAGTCATCCATTGGCCCACAGTGGATGGCAAGCCTGTCCCCAGATCCTGGACCAGACCCTGCCTGTGAGCTGTCAGCTGTGGCCTTGCTCGGCAGCGCGGGCTCAGTATATGGGACTGAAATCATCCAAGCAGTGAAACATCAGAGCTCCCAGCATAGGGAAATCTCTGGGAAACAGGTAGATCTATCCTCAGACTCCCTCCAACTGCCTCACGCCAGTCCATACAAAGCCCAGGTGCCACATGGCGGCCCAGGTGGCTGTGGCACATTGTCCAGCCACAGTGGCTCTGTCTGAGTGGGACTGGGCAGGAGCCTAGCTGACAGCCCCAGAGGACTGTCCTGGCACAATTGGTCGCAACGGACCCAGCCTAGCCAGGCTCCACAGCCTAGCCGGGACTCACACACTCTTGGGAGAGGCTGGACAGACCTGAGGGGATAGGGCAGAAATTTAGCCAACCAACAATCAGAAGGCAGTAGCTGCTCTCTCCCTGGCAGGCAGAACCTAGGCCCCACTCACTACCTAGTTGGAGCAGGCAGAAACCTAAACAACTACCAGAAGCCAGTAGGGTTTCAGGCACTTTAGGGTGATCTGAGCCTAGGATCCAAAGCCCCTGGGCCCAAGGGCAGGGTATTCAAAGCCCAGCCAAAGACAGGGTAACCGGCTCGACATACACTACCTCAAACTGATACTGGAGCTATAGAGCACAAGCACCTACCTCGGCTGACCCAGTAGGGAGCCCAGAGGGTGGAGCAAAGTTTCCAGGAGCTGAAACCAGGAAACCTGCCTGTCCCAGGGAAGAGTTCCCTGATCACCACAGGCAAAAGCCCTTGACCTATAATCACTCACAACAATCTGCTCTCAATGACCAGTAAAGGACACCAGAAGCTACGTCCCAACATCAGAGACAGCAAACAGACACAAGAAGCAAGCTGGTATAGCTATTTTAATATCTAATAAAAATAGACTTTCAATAAGACAACAAAAGGAGATCAAGGGGATCCAAATGGGAAAGGAGGAAATCAAATTATTCCTATTTGCAGATGATATGATAGTGTACATAAGTGACCCCTAAAATTCCACCAGAGAACTTCTATAGCTGATAAACACCTTGAGCAAAATGGCTGGATAAAAAATTAACTCAAAAAAGTCAGTAGCCTTCCTATATACAAATGACAGTTGTGCAGAGGAAGAAATTAGGGAAACTACACCCTTCATGATAGCCACAAGCAATATAAAATATCTAGGAGTAATTGTAACCAAGCAAGTAAAAGACTTCTTTGGAAAAAATTTCAAATCACTGAAGGAGATTGAAGATGACATCAGGAAGATGGAAAGATCTCCCTTGTTCGTGGATTAGGAGAATTAGCATAGTAAAAATGGCCATTTTACCAAAAGCAATTTACATATTCAATGCAATCCCTATCAAAATACCTACATAATTTTTTAAAGACATTGAAAGATCAGTTCTCAACTTCATATGGAAAAACAAAAAACCCAGAATAGCTAAAATAGTCCTGTACAATAAAAGATCCTCTGGAGGAATCTCCATACCTGATCTCAAGCTGTACTATAAAGCAACAGTAATTAAAACAGCATGGTTCTGGCACAGCAATAGGCTGGCTGATCAGTGGAAGCAAATTGAAGACCCAGAAATAAATCCACACACATATGGACACTTGATTTTTTACAAAGAAGTCAAATCTATTCAATGGAAAAAGGATAGCGTCTTCAACAAATGGTGCTGGTCTAACTGGATGTCTACATGTAGAAAAATGCAATTGGACCCATATTTATCACCATGCACAAAACTCAAATCCAAATGGATTAAAGACCTCAACATAAAACCAGAGACACTAAATCTGTTAGAAGAAAAAGTAGGGAAGAGCCTGGGACTCATTGGCACAAGAGAAAACTTCCTGAACAGAATTCCAACAGCCCAGGCCTTAATGTCAACAATTAATAAATGGGACCTCATGAGGCTGAGAAGCTTCTGTAAGGCAGAAGACGCTATCAACAGAACAAAGCGACAGCCTACAGCCTGGGAAAAGATGTTCACAAACTCTGCATCTGACAAAGGTCTAATATCCAAAATATAGAAAGAGCTCAAGAAATTAAACACCACCAAACCAAATAACCCAATAGAGAAATGTGGTTCAGAATTAAACAGAGAATTCTCAACAAAGGAATACTGAATGGCTGAGAAACACTTAAAGAAATGCTCAACATCCTTAGTCATCAGAGAAATGCACATCAAAATGACTCTGAGATTCCATCTTACATGCATCAGAATGGCCAAGATCAAAAACTCAAGTGACAGCACATGCTGGAAAGGATGTAGAGAAAGGGGAACGCTCCTTTATTGCTGGTGGGAGTGCAAACTTGTACAGCCACTTTGGAAATCAATCTGGTGCTTTCTCAGGATACAGGGAATAGGACTACCTCGAGACCCAGCTACACCACTCCTTGGAATACACCCAGAAGGTACTCCACTACACACCAATGACATATGCTCAACCATGTTCATAACAGCCTTATTCATAATAGCCAGAACCTGGAAACAACCTAAATGTGTCTCAGTTGAAGAATGGATAAAGAAACTGTGGTACATTTACACTATGGAATACTACTCAGCTATTAAAAACAAGGAAATCCTGAAATTTGTGGGCAAATGAATGGAACTAGAAATTATCATGCTGAGTCAGTTAACCCAAACTCAGAAAGACTCACATGGTATATACTCACTTATAATTGGACACTAGCCCAACAGGGATATCCCCTGAAGGTCTTCACTTACCAGGAGACTGGGATAGGTGCGGGGACTTCCTATTGCGACTCTAAGTGAGAGAAGTATGGGAGAATGGGGAAATAGAAAGACCCAGAGGCTCCTAGAAACCTACAAGAAGAACATCATAATGGGCGGATCTGGACCCAAGGTGGTCTGCTCCAACAACTGCACCAACCAAGGATAATACATGCAGTAAATATTGAACCCCTACTCAGATCTAGCCAAGGGACAGGACATTATCCACAGTTGTTTGGAGATCAGTCACTGACTCTGACATGAACTCTGGTGCCCCACATTTGACCACTTCCTCTTGGTGGCGAGGCCTGTTAGCACTCAGAGAAAGAATAGGAAGGCTACCAAGATAAGACTTGATAGGCTGTGACCATATGGTGGTGGAGGAGGTCCCCTTCTGTCACAGACATAGCGGAGGGGAATAGGGTAAAAGAGGGAGGGAAGGAGGGAGGGAGGAATGGGAGGAGACAAGCAAGGGGATAACAATTGAGATGTAATCTGAATAAATTAATTAAAAAAATAGTGGGGCAATAATGACTTACAAAAAGAGCACCAAGTATAGATAGGAAGAAGGTGAAAGAGAAACCCACAGGAGGAGCTAACTTGCCAAGACCCTAATTTGGATTTCTAGCTCCAGACTAAGAAATTGTCTACTGTTTAAGTCCCACAGTCAGTGTGGTACAATTTAATGCTGTAATCCAGACAGTAAGTAGTGCTGGCAAAGGATAGACACCGATAATCACAAAGCAAAACAACCCACGTGAATACGATAAGGCTGTCCTATGGGGGAAGGATAGCTTCTTCAGCAGGCTGAAACCCTGCAACAATAAGACTAGCTGCTAAAGGGTTAATTTGGCAACACACACACACACATACACACACACACCACACACACACACACACACACCACACACACACACACCACACACACACACACACACACACCACACACACACACATACACACACACACACATACACACACACACACACACACACACACACACAGAGCTAAGGAGCATTCATGAGGTCCTAGGCCCAATCCCCAGCAATAAGGGAAAATAAAAATGACAAAATTATTTTTTAAAAAACCTTTAAAAGGTAATTAGATACGTGGTGGAAATCAATGATGAAAGAGAAAAAGCAGACAAGGGCTGAAGCAATGGCTGGGTGAGTAAAGTGCTTGTGCTGCAAGGATGAGGACATGAGTTTGTATCCAAGTACCAGCATAAAACTGGGGAAAGGCTAGCACTGGGGGCTGGGAGCAGAGATAGGTGGGTTCCAGGGACTTGGCCCAGCCAATCTAGTCACTCAGGTCTGGGTTCAGAAAGAAATCTTGCCTTTAAAAATAAGGTAGAGTGTGGGAGAGGAAGACACCCGGTGTCAGTTTCTGGCCTCTATGCATGCTGTTTGTGCTAGTGTAACCTCTCCCCCATATACACAAAATTTTTTTTTAATTAAAAAAATGTAACCTAAAATCCTGCTTTCTAAAAATGGAGGCCAGATTATTTCTTTTGATTGTATCCTGAAGAGTGTTATGTGCTATGAGCTTCTGAAATGCGTCTTGGGGAAAAGAACAAATACAGTATATATTCAAAAAGAGAACCATGGGGGGCTGGAGAGATGCTCAGCGGTTAAGAGCACTTACTGCTCTTTGTCGAGGACCCTGGTTCAATTCCCAGCACCCACAAACATCTGTTGCTGAGATCCTAGACTGGAATCCCAAGTGGGGCTTAGCCAGGCGAGCACTGAAGATGGCTCAGATAAAGGTCATTCCTGGGACTATCCCACAAGTGCCAGCCACAAAAAGGAATTCAAAAGCAAAATTACACAAGGCCGGAGTGAATAGGGAGGCATGGATGGTAGTCTTGCCCAAAAGCACAGAGCAAATATGGTAGGATAAGGCAAGGTCTTGCCCAGAGGGTTTCTGGGAATTAGCACAGGCTTTTTGAAAACTACCGTAGAAGTTAGTTGAGTAGAAGCAAGAAGCTAGTGGGATTCTGGGCAGTGGCAAGGTCACGAAGGCAATTTTTGAAATGTAAAAAGAGTGTAACAGGAAAGCCCTGGAGTCCATGCTGGGCCTGTGCATCACAGTGCAGGCAAAGTGAAGTGGAGGCGAGAGCCATGTCTACACCTGTCGCTTTCACGGACACCAGGCAGAGACGGGCTTTATGCAGACAGATGGCATAGTACAGGTTTTAAAATTCTGGGTCTCGTCCTCATCCTCATGTCCTGAAACCCCGGGCTTATAAGGGTATTCATTCCTCTAGCCATGCTGCAGATGAGGGAGGTCGAGACCAATTGACCTCACCTCTGCTCTATCTGTCCAGCTACAAAAAAAAAAAAAAAAAAAAAAGTTGGGGCTCTAATAAATCAGGTGGGAAGGATGTATCCATCTTGTTTCATCCGTGCCTATTTTCGCCCCTCCGGAGAATCTGCTGCGTCTGCAGAAAGAGTTCAAATACGTATTACAAGTGAATGGTGCTGGGCCAGCCTTGAATCCCTACAAAATCGGAGGGGCTGTGAGTGGGAGTGGACGCAGAGGCAGGCTCAAGGCAGACTGCTTCCCTTTCAGTGTGAGTCTTCAAAGTGGGTCTGAAACGGCAGCTGATAATATTTATTTCAGGTCGTTTGCAAAATGTCCAACCCTCATTGGTTAAAAAGACAGACCCACCCCGGAGGCATGCAGAAGTAGGCAGTGATGTCCCTTATTGAAGGCTGAGATGAGAACCCTGGTGAGAAATCACGGTTTTCTTTGTGGATCTGTTTTCTCTGTAGGTCCTTGGTGATCCCATTTAAAGTGACAACTTCTAATTTTTCTAAGAGGCTTCCTGGAAACCTTTGGGGGATTTGCGGGATAAGGAGCTGGTGCTTTCATGTCCTGGCGTGTGTGTTTGGTTTGGGATTTGTCGGTCTGGGCAACCCAGAGCTCTGAGCAGCTTGAGCCTGGCAGATTTCCCCCACCTGCCTCCAGTACAGCCCAGGGAGAACAGAGGCCCCTCGCAGCCCAACCCAACACCTCCACTCTTTGCCCCTGGAACTGCGGCCTTTATTTCAAGTTTGGTCCCCTGGGGACTGAGTGGGGAATGGGGACAGCTGATAAGGCAGGCACTATTGACTTTATGGGGGATAGTCAATGCATTTACTTCCTACAAGTAAGCCGCACTCTTATCTGCTGCCCACAGAGCATTTAAATCCTGGCCAGGAACCCGTAGATGACTCATGTTCTTATACAAAGACTAGCGAATAAAGGGGAGAAAAACAGTCCCACCCGCCCCTTTCTTTCCTCTAGTACCTGATCCTGGCCACCCCACCTCATCTCCCTCCATTTTCACCACTGCTCTTGGGTTTATTGCTTGAAAAATAGAAGTATTAACTGCTCCGGGCCTACAGAACTAAGGCCAAGCCAGCCTTGTTTTGAATGGTTGGCAGGCAGCTGGGCATACCCAGGGCTGAGTGCCTCTCTAGTTGGTAACCATGAGGGGAAAAAAAATGCCACTGACCTGAGGCAGTTATGTGTCCCACTTTATGCTCCAATGGTCAACATTTGCTCTGGACAGAAATACTCGCCTGGTCTCCACAGCAGATGTCTCAGTGAAGACATAAATAAGTGTGGGTATGGATACGGATGTGGGTGTGGATGTGGGTGTTTCCGAGGAGACATCAGCCTGGGTCCTGGAGAGTGAAAAATTGATGAAAGGCCTGATGCTCTCAAGAAGCTTTGTCTTTGTTCGCTACTGGTCCGGAGACCCTCTGGCCCCAGAGTCCTGGGCTCTGGTTCTTCCACATACTGCCTCTTCATAGCAGCACCGCTCCAGGTCACTCAGGAGGCAGGAAGAGGCAGAATATGGGGCTGAACAGGTGAAAGAAGACAATACAGAGCCAGGCGTGGTGGCGCATGCCTTTAATCCCAGCACTTAGGAGGCAGAGGCAGGGCGATGATGTGAGTTCGAGGCCAGCCTGGTCTACAAAGCGAGTCCAGGACAGCCAAGGCTACACAGAGAAACCCTGTCTCAAAACAAAACAAACAGAAGAAGAAGAAGAAGAAGAAGAAGAAGAAGAAGAAGAAGAAGAAGAAGAAGACAATTCAGATAGCCCATTGCAGAAAATTAGAGCCATGTGCTTCAATTTCCGTCCCTAAAACAAATGAACAGTTATTTGAATGTAAAGTTTCTGTCTTCCTTTTTTTTTTTTTTTTTAATTTTGTTTTATTTTTTATTTTAAGACAGTCTTAAGTAGTCTACTTTGGTTTCAAACTCCCTGTACAGGCAAGGATAAATTTGAACTTTGGATCCTCCCATCTCTACCCTGTTAGTGTTGGGGTTACAGGCCTACGGCACCTGTTGTCCGTGTAGGGAAGAAAGATTGCTAGGCAAGCATTGGACCAGCTGAGCTACACCCTCAGGCCTCTTACTCACTTACCACTTACTTCAGACACTCTCTATATAATAAATAGCTCACGGAGTCTTCATAAAAACTGATGAAGTTGCTATTTACAATTTGTAATTAAGAAAACCGAGGCCAGGAGAGTAAGTGTTCCACTTAGGGTGACTGACTGCTGGAAAAAGTTTACATTGTACAGATGTCAGTTGATCGCCTCTAGAGCCAAAGCTCGGCTTCTTTTAGCTACCCCAGTAAGATGCCTCACACCTGCTATTTCTTAGCATCCTAAACAGTGAATGTTTATCACTCGCATTTCATAGGAGGCATCTTCAGAGGCACTCCTGCCTGTCCAGGGCCTGCGCGGACCCCATTTAGCAGACACTCTATGTGTTAGACTCTGGTTTGAAGATGCTAGCATGTCTTTTCTGGCCTGACTCAGAGAAGTCTAAAACAGACCGACCCGTGAAACTACTAACTGCCTCCCACTGAGAGAGATGAAAAGCCTTGGCTTCCCATACTCAGGCAGAGATAGCAGGCATGTCAGAGTGTTTTCCCCTCAGTCCAGCCTGGTTTGCTATCTCTCTGGCTTGCATCCATTGATGCCCTTCTTATTTCTGGGGTGTTGTGAGGGAGCAGAGAGAGGCTCAGAAGACGGGAGCTAATTAGTCAGAGGTGCAAGCCATGGCCTGTAAATGGAGCAGTTCACACCGAAGAGGGCCTGCAGCCTCTGCTGACCCAAGTGAGTTGGCTTAGTGCCCATGTTTTGTTTCTTTAAGTATGGGTTTTAGTATTTAACTTGTATATGTATGTATATATATATATATGTACACGTATATATGCATATGTGTGAGAGACAGACAGAGACCACACTAGTGAAAGAACTTGAATGAAAAGCCTGAGAGACACTGATGCTTAGGGGAGGAGGGTGACATTCCTGGCCAGAGTCAGGGCCATCGTCCCCACTGACCTGCATTCCTGTCCCAGGCTCCTAACTGGTCTTCACATCCTTCTGGTTCCTGCTCCTCCTTTTGCGGCCCCAGCCCTTTCCCTGGCCTTGCAGACAGTCACAAGAAACAAGCTGTGTGTCTGCTGGCAGAAAGTTGGAGGGTTAGAGCAGGGAAACAAAACCAGAACAGTCACAGTGCTTGCTGGTACCCCAGGACGTGTGGGCATAGCACCCCTCAGCTGTCCTGAAGTTTACCATGTAGCAAATGACAGAGGATGAGATTTATTGTCAAGATCTCAGCACAGAGGTGTGGGGGTCCTTTGTAAAACAGGTACAGGGAATTTAAATTTACTAAGAAAGTGTCCTATGGCCAACAGTCACACCAGATCAATAAATTAACTGTAAAAGAGTGATCACAGGGCCTGGAAGATGAATCACTAGGTAAAGAAAGCATTAGGGCAGGACTTCAGAGCCCTGTGTAAATGCCGGGCAGATCTGTCTGTCTGCCTGTACTCCCAAAAATGTGAAGGTAATATGGGCCCATGAGAGCAAGCTGGCTAGGTAGACCAGCCACATGAGCATCCTCCAGACTCAGTGGGAAACCCTGACTCAGTAGACAGTGGAGAGTGATGGAGGATGACCTCTACCATCAACCTCCCCTCCACATGCAAAGACATATGTACCACCCACTCACACATGCCCCAAGACATCACACACACACACACACACACACACACACACACACACACACACTTGTGCATAACATACACATACACATGAATTGTTTTTAAAAGATAAATTTAAAGTGCATGGTTTAATTTGCAAAAGAAAACTAAAAAGAAGTTATAACCTTAATAGAAAGCAAAATAGAATTTGTGGTAGAAAGCTCAATAAATAGGGTCATCTTTTATCGGTTTGGGTACTTTTCTCTAAATCATCTGAACTCATGTGCATCTTTAAGCCACAAAAGTAGTTCATCAAAAGAGTTATAAACCTAAAGCAAGCTCGGCTGGGTGGTGCCTGCCTTTAAAACCAAAACTTGGGAGAAAAGTCATGTAGAGAGGCCAGCCTGGTCTACACAGTGAGATAGCTTTGGGAAAACAAAGTGACACTTCTGGCAACACCAGAGGAAAGACCAAATACAAGACACAGAGAGGCTTCTGCAGACTAGACTAAACCTTCCAAGACTTTAGAGTACCCATCTGATGCATACATAAGAACAAGGAATGGATTCTCTCTTTTAGTGGCTGTGAAACATTTTTTGGTTGTGAGCCTAGGCTTTAGTGGCTGAGTCATCTTTCCAGACATATGAAACATTTAAAAAAAAAAGTTATATGTTGTTCAAAAAATCCCTATACGTGTGTGTATACTATATATGTGTGTGTGTGTGTGTGTGTGTGTGAGCGAAAAATACTATGTACATCTTTGAGTGCACCAAAAATGCACACTAGATACTAATAGCGTTAGATGTCAGAGACCGAATGATCCAACCCTTGTCCCAGGCCAGCCTGGGCATCATAGCAAGACCCTGTCTCAAAAAAACTGAAATAAAATGAAAACCTATCCTATTGATTTATATGGCAGACAGCCAAAACTTATTTATGATCTAGAACATATAAAGGTAAAATATACCAGGATATGCTTGTAAGTTCTGCTAGGTATCAGGAGACAGCTCGTCCATATGATCAATATGTTGGGGATACATGTATAATGTGCGGTTGGGAACAGAGAAGGTGGATGACTGGATGAGGAGATGTATGACACACCACTGATTGATACCTTGAAACCCAGAACTGAGGATTGAGATGAGGGTTCACCATGGGGGCAGTATAGGAAAGTTTAAGACTGGTTAAGGCTGAAATTTAACCTCTAGTCAAACCCACCTGGGCTGGCGGAGCCTTCAGGGACGACTTGTTTTCTCCTGAAACTGATAGTTCTGCCAGTATTCACTGGCTAATCCAGACAGATCAATTAAAGCAGCAAAACCCGGGAGGCTGACAGCTTCAGGACCTGCCCATCCCCCTGGGCCCGCCCCAGGAGCTCTGCAGGTGCACTCTCTCCAGGGGGCAGTGAGAGCCATGAATAGTAAGTTGTTTTAGCTCAAGCACATAGAGGCGTTTAGCTGCCTAAACTTAATCCCTTAGTAATCGGATTATGTAAATTCCTACTCCAACTTCTTGCACCACAAGAGAAAGGGATGGGACCAGGCCCATCACTCTGAAGAGCCACCGCTAGGAAGATGATGTACCCAAATGGCTTCTAAAAGCATAAAGCCAACAGTAACGTTTAAGAAGGTTCTAGAACAAAAGCCACCCCTCTTCCAGTGCACTGACACACTTAGGTTGATTTCTCTGAGTCTTCGTCCTGTGTCTCAGTTCCTGTCTACTCGCACAGGTTTTCACTTAGCACTGGCCACGTCTTCTTCACAAATGAAAACGTACCATTGAGAAAATCTGTCACCTCACAGCTTTTGGCTAAGATGAAGGACAGTAGGCTTTTGTGGGACCTGTCAGAATTGTGATATAATCGAACAGGGTGGAAAAGGCGTGGACACCATAGAAACGTTTTTTCTCTCACAGCACACCGGAAGAGCAGGGGGCAGAAAGAGGAGCTGGCTACAAGTGGGTTTTGCGAATATTAGGTTATGCCTCTTTGCACAGATTGGCCGACTCCTCTTACTCTTCCCTTCACTCCATCTTTATGCTACAACTAGGAGGCTGGGAGCCCCCAGCTGTACTTTCTGTCCCAGCTTGGCAACACACTGTTGTCTTCCCGTTCTCCAACCTCTCCACCGAGACGCCAGGCACCCAGGGCTCTGTCCTGGGTTCTTCACTTTGGAAGCCCTCCTCTTGGCCTCCTCCGTTGCCTACACTGTACCCACCTTCCAAACAACAACCTGGATATCTGGAGGCCCTGAATTGATTTGCAGAAGACGCCCCCCCCGCAGACCATTTTCAGTGTTGGTTCTGTGGTCTTTTCAAGTCCACATAATTAATATACAAGACCCTTCACTGAAATGAAATGGGCAAGAGAGTCGGAAGAAAACAGAGGAAGAAGTTAGGAGTCTCCATTTTCCCCCTTATCCTCAGTTCCTCAATTGTGGGAGCAAGCCTTGCTTCAAGGCCTTGTTTCAGTACCATCCCCCCAGCAAACAAGAACCTTTTACTCCTTGTTCTAAGTAAAATCTATGCTCTCTTTTACTCAGAACTGTCAATCTTACGTTTAGTCTGTTTGTAATGACCTCTTCACCTTCCTAGCTCTGCCCACAATACCTGAGCTTTGTAATTCAGGCAGTACCTTTTTGATTTATAATAAAACTACTGAGTTTACAAGCAGGGCTTGGTGGTGCATGCCTTCCATCCCAGCACTCAGGATGCAGAGGCAGGCATCTGTGAGTTCAAGGCCAGGCTGGTCCAAAGAGTCTTAGGCAGCCAGGGCTCTACAGAGAAACCCTGTCTCAAAAAGCAAAAACAAACAAACAAACAAAACTATGCGTTTACATAGGTGTAGGGTAAGGAGTCCTAGGGGTGACAAGTACCCTAAGGGCTCAGTGTCTCGAAGCATTGATCTCTCCCATTGCATTAGGGCTCTGAGTGCTTTGGGGTTTGCTCCATGGTACCCAGGCTACAGGAGCAACCTCAAACTTGACTTTCTTTTCTTCTTTTATTTTGTTCTTTTCTTTTTTATTTATTTATTTATTTATTTATTATTTTATTTTATTTATTTAATTTTTTTTGAGACAGGGTCTCTTTGTGTAGCCCTGGCTCTTCTGGAACTCCCTTGTAGACCAGGCTGGCTTCGAACTCACAGCGATCCGCCTGCCTCTGCCTCCCGAGTGCTGGGATTAAAGGCGTGCGCCACCACCGCCCGGCTTAAACATGACTTTCTTGATGCTGGTTCAGCTGATAGTCATCCCACTGGAGTGTCTGCTCACATTCCATGGCTGATGCAAGGCACGTGACCAAGCCTGGCAGTGGAACAGGGAAGTGTATTCTCTCCACCTGTACAGAACTGCTGGGCACATGGTTTCTACAATACTCTCACAGAGAAGGGAACTAGAATGCAGTTGTAACAACAATACAATCAACTACAATAAAAATGTATTAATACTGTATCATGTGCTTGCTACTTGTGATCCTAAATACTGTACCTGGTTTTCCTTCCCACTTGATTCCCACAGTTCTAGTGCTATACCCAATATATAAAGGAGGAAACTGAAGCAGAGAGGAGGTTAGTAATTTGCTAGCATCACCCAAGTGAATAAATGAGAAGTTTCAACCTGGGTTAAATACAACCTCAGAGTCAGTTGCTCTTATTCACCAAGGTGCAAAGCATTTATGAATTTATTGTCCCAGCTCCTGGGACTTTCAGAGAGAGAAGTTCCCAGAGAGTCATTGTTTGCTCATACACTAATCAAGCCACATTTGATGAACATGTATTTGATGGGTATGGAAAAGATAGAAGATAAGATAAGTAAGTATTATTAAGCACTGAGAATACAGCAGATGATGAAGTACGCATATGCCTGTGCTTCTGGGGTGTGGCAGCGGGCAGAATCTTAGCCAGTATGCTGAAGAGATCCTGGGTAATGGGCTGATGAGATAGCTCAGCGGAGAAAGACGCTTGCTGCCAAGTCTGAAGGCCTCAGCTTGATCCCAGGAACTTACACAGTGAAGGAGAGAACTGCCTCCCTCCCACTCTTCTCTGACCTTCACACATGTGCCTTGGAGCACCACCCTCAATAATTGCATAAATATAATCTTTTTTTTTTTTTTTTTTTGGTTTTTTGAGACAGGGTCTCCCTATGTAGCCTTGGCTGTCCTGGACTCGCTTTGTAGACCAGGCTGGCCGCGAACATCCATCCATCCACCTGCCTCTGCCTCCCAAGTGCTGGGATTAAAGGCATGGGCCACCACTCCCGGCCCTTATAATCTTAAACATTGTAACGCCTTCCACTGGGAAAGTGGCATCTTAGCAGAGACCTAAAGAAAGTCAGTGTTTTGAGGGCAGGGGCTTATGTCTGGGTCTGTTTGGAAGTGTTCTCTCAACACCTGATTGGTGTATGAGCTTCCAGTACTGACCCAACTCACAGCAAAAGAAGGGGAGAGAAGAACTATCTGGATAAAGTTTAGGCAGAGTGAACCCTGCAAAAGCTAGCAGGCTGAAGGATGTCTGATGTGCTCCTGAAAAGGCAAACCAGAGTGGCTAGAGCTAAGTGAGGCCCAGGAAAGGAAGGGGCTAATAAAAGGGATAAAGGGATCTTAGGGGCCATTTAAAGCCTGCAGCTCACTTTCCCTGTGGGATTTTTGTTTGTTTGTTTGCTTTTCCGGAAAGGTTTCTCTCACTGCAGACCCCTGGGGCCCCCAAGTGTCCCACCCTCTAGCCTTGGTGTTGCGGATGGGTGCCACCATACAGATTTATGCTTAGCTTTGAATGAAACAGAAAGCCACCGAAGGAAGAGTTTAGATCTAAGAAGTAACAGAGGTCTCACCTGAGTTTTCTCAGATCTCTCTGAGAGATACAGAACAGAGGGAGGGAGACAAGAGCAGAGTCCCTCCAACCCTGAACTAACCACGCCCTGTGCTGACCAACAGGAAAACCCAGACCAGACACATAGGTGAATCCACCAATCTGTCCAGTACGGTGCTTTTAAACTCTGCTCTGTGTCTTCGCTTCCTGGGGGTAGTTGGTAAAAGTACAGTCCACAGGCCTGAAATTCATGTAGAAGATCTGGAGCCGAGCATTTGGATGGGTCTACACCTGCACTGGGGTTTGCAAAAGCACTCAGGGAGTTAGCAGGACAAAGCATTAGGATGCTTGTCTATATAAAGGGAGGTTGGAAGCGGCAACCCCTGCCCTAAGGGCTTAGACAAAGAGGGGCCCTCCTTTCTCTGCTGCTCCTTGGCGCCTGTGCTTGGGAAGGCTGACTGGGCAACGTGGGGAGGGACTGGCTGGAGTCCTCTACAGGAAGCCCCCCTCCTGCAGCCAAACAAAGGGCCGTGTCCTATAAAGGCTGTGGCAGAGACACTGCGTCCAGGCGAGGGCGCACATGGACAGTCGCCACAACAGCCACTGGGACTACATCGGCTCCCAGCTCCTGGCAAGAAGGTGCGTTGACTTAGAGGAGGGGACTGGGAGAGGGTACGAACGTGGGGGCCCTCAAGCAGGCCACAGAGAACGAGAGAGAGAGAGAGAGAGAGAGAGAGAGAGAGAGAGAGAGAGAGAGAGAAAGAGAGAGAGAGAGAGAGAGAGGAGAGAGCGCAATTTGGTAGCAGTCACCTAAGGAGTCCCGGGAACTTTCAGCGGGACAGCAGCAGTGGCGCAGCACTTTTGGGGAGCCTCTCTGGTCTCCTAAAGCGTGTTGTCAAAAACCGTTTTAGTTGGAACGCAGGGTCAGTCTCCTCCACCCCAGTGCATCTCCAGGGTTCTTTATAGCGTCCCCAGATCTCTGTTAGCAATCCTCCGACGACACTTTGCAGACGTGAAATTTTAAACACTAGACACTTTGCCAGATTCCTGAAACAACGAATCCACCAGGTCAATGGTTTGCCGCGGTGGAGTTAGATAACATTTTTTCAAGGGTGGGGAAGGGATAGGTGTGAAATGAAAAGGAGTTACAGACAAGCGGCAGATTGGACAGAAATAAGCAGAGAAGTTACGCGCTGTTAAGTGCGCCTCAGAACCGATGGCTGCCTGGGCACCTGAAAGCAGTGCGCCCTACTGACGCAAAGCATAACGCGGGCTCGGTTAAGAGAGACAAACTTGCTTGACGTATGTCTAGTGGGTGCTAAAATATGAGTGTATGTGTATATGTATATGTGAGTGACCATGAAATGTGTACCTGAGACCCGCATTGATGGGGAGTAGAATGGGTTAAGTAGATAGGAAACCTTCCTTCTATGGTTTACCTTTTATTTATTTTTGAACTGGCATAGAATAACTTTTTTAAAAAAATCAACAACATGTAAGGTGTTAGATATCACTGTAACATTTTCAAATAAACTGTGTTTTAGTCATTTCCTCCCCACGTTTCCCACTGCCCTCTATCCCCATACCATCCCGCCCCCTTGTAGCCTTCCCCTGTTTTTGCTTGGGACTTTTTCCTAAGGGAGCAGAGCTGTGACTATTGTGGCTGTTAGACCCCATCCCTCTTCTGTCTCGCTATCCAAACTGCTGTCCAGTTCTTTCTTTCTATGGAGTATTTGTGCTTCCAAGTCAAAGTTGTAAGAACGGACAAATACACAGGATCGGGTTGCAGAGACACCGAAAAATCCTAAGAGCAGAAGAGCTGTCTGAGCCTGTAGGCCTGGGGCTAGCCATGTAGCGATGTGAGCCACAAGGACTTTTGTGCCTTTCTAGTTTGGCCTGGGGTTTGTGTCCAGGAGCTGCAGGAACCAAAATGCAGCACTATCAATTAGCTGCATCACCATCTCTAGGCACATAAGTTGTTTTTTCCAGTAATATATTACCTTCACTGGTGACAATATAATATATTTATGGTTTAACATGATATCCACCCAGGAGCTTTCTACAGCATCCAGGCAGGCCTTGAACTTATGGCCCTTTTTTTTCAATTAAAAAGAAAAGCTATGTGCATGGGTATGTATCTGTGCCCGACTTTTATGCCTGGTATCCAGAAGAAGGCATTGGGTCTCATGGAACTGGAGTTATAGACAATTATGAGCTGCCATGTGGGTACAGGAATTTGAACCCAGGTCCTTTGGATGGAGAGTCAATGCTTGTAACCACTGAGCCATCTCTCCAGGCCCTTTCCATCATTATTAACTTGAGTTATTACCCCTACCTACCCAGGGATATGTGGATAGAATTCACGAGTCTGTAAACTCGAATAAGGAGGCATCCATCTTTAGTTCTATTGATACTTATTCTAAATGTAAATAAACCATTTTTTGGTTTTCTTCTCAGAGTAATGACTTTAAGTATATTAAATACATAGGAACAGGGACTACCCAATTATATATAGTGGCTGTTCAGATACTATGACTTAAACTGTAATACAATAGCAAAGTTTTATCCTAAGACAAGGCAGTTGTGACACATATGTCACCAGTGGAAGTCCCATATATTTACATCTCATATCCCAAATGTTTCAGATCTTTTGAAAAAAATTCAAATGTCGCTTCTTAGAAATTAAGCAAATGTATTGCCCATATTGCATTTTTAATTTTGGTATCTTAATAACTACTAAGTGTAACTGATTATTTTTGTATCTCCTTATTTTAACTTATGCATTTAAAAATTTGACATGGGAACCAACATATATTTAAAATTATTGTTCTAAGTGGACTGAAAATCCAGGCTTCCCTAGATCACAAAAAGATTCATGGAGGAAAAAAAAAAAAAGCTAATGAACCCTAACCTAGTGGGAGCTCTCAGTTGTGACAGTGATGCTCGGCCTGTTTCAGCATCTATCCATAGCATCTGGTGTGGAATTTTCCCTATCTTGTATTGCTCTGAAATCAACATTAGTGGCAATCAGCCCTTGCAACTGGAAAAACACTAAATGCAATTTTCCTTTGATTTAAGAAGTACTGCAGCAATTTTCCAGTGGCCTCTATTTTGAGCTTTTCCAGCTTGTTAAGTCCCTGATTTCTATTGCCCTCATGGAAAAGGGGAGCAAAACACTCAAGGCTAAATCAACAAGTAATTACCAAGCAGCCCTAGGATGGATGATAGGCCACATTTTAGAAGAGTCTTTCTTCTTTTTTTTTTCCTTTCTTTCCTCCCCCACTGTTCCTCCCGTCTGTCTAGTACAATAGGCTCCAGCCCTCTTAGAAAAACACCACAACCAGTTTATCCTGCCTAATCTTCTTTCCTCCCAGCTTGAAAAGGACCCCACCCCCCAGGGGACTAGAGTTGACTTGGCTGTGAGCTAAACCCTCTTTTGATAAGGCAGCTTTGCCCCTTCAGTCCTGGCTAGATCCAGTGTGAACCACACCTAACAATTTTCTTTCTGTCTTCAAGTCCCTTTGATCTGGGTTCAGGTCTAGCTTTCTGTTGCGGGTACAGTTGGGTCGAGTTCTGTCAGCATACTTTTACTGTGGAACCCAAAGTCAAAATATTCAGAAATTTCTCAGGCTGGATACAAGATAACGGGGCAGTGTACATTTGTAAAGAGGAAGAGAGACCTAGCCCAGTCAGCTGTTTTCCGGGGAGGTGTGGTCTTCCTGGAGGCAAGCTCTAGCATGTAGGGGTTGGTCCTCTACTTTCACAGGACCTGTTTTCCTCCCTTGTGTAAACAAAATGCATCTAGCTCTGGTTTTGGCAGCAGTACAGCAAGGTCATGCCCTGAGATGGAGTTCTGCTCCCTCCTCCAGAGTCTGCCATAGGTGGAAAAATGCACATTGAGAACGCATTTGACACACTTGACCTTTCATTAACTTAGGTCATTCTACCTTAACATGTGCTCAGAACACTTAGATCAGCCTGCAGTTGGGCAGAATTACCAAGGCAAACTCTAGTTTCTAAGAAAGTAGGAAACATCTCATAGAATGTATTGAAAATCTCGATCCACAAAACACTGTCAACACAGTAGTGTGCACTGCAGCTTACTCTAGTGATGGTGCTGCTGACAGAGAGCTGCAGTTGATCCCAGTGTCTCCCTCCCAGTGTCAGGGTTAGGAGCAACCTGGGTAGAGCTTGTCCCTTCCCCCAGTACCGGAGATGAGCCCCAAGCTTCCATCATGCAAGTGCTGTTTCCCAGGAGGGCTGAACTTAGAACTCTGTAGCTCAAGAAGACCTTGAAAGGGGAATCCTCCAGCTTCGGCCTCCCAAGCAGCTGGGCCTGCGGGCCTGTGTGGCCAGGCCCAGCTGAGGGCATCCTTTTAAAGAATATGGAGAAAAAGATGGAGGAGAGTGTGAGGAGGAGGAGGTTCAAGACAAAGGGAATGGCATGAGGAAAAAGGTACAGTGAATTAGCAATACACACTCTTTTTGGAGGAGGCAGAGGGGCTAAGTGCCCATGGACACCGAGGCTGGAGCAAGCGGCAACTGTGAGCCACAAACACCAGGCTGCCTGGGGCTGGCCTTTGCCTTAGTTGTCAGTGTATCATGACAGCTCCCACTAAAATGCACTAGTCCAGGCCACCTTGGAGTCTGTGTCTCCAAGAGTTAAAGATGGCAAAAGGAGATGCAGCAGTATTTGATGATCTTTTCTAATGTGGAAAAGGTCAGCTGTGGGAACGCCAAGAAATCCAGGTGTCTTCTGGAGATCCGTGCCACAGGTCGCCAGTGCCTGTTCTTTTTGTTCTTATTCGATTGGTCACCTCCATGTCTGTGTTCATAAATCTGGGTATTACAGCCTCTTCTCCCCCTGCTCATAGTCCTCCAAATGTGCTCCTGCGTGAACATTCTAGCTGTTGGATATTGGAGCCCAGTCTTCCAGGTCAGCTGAAGCAAGGAGGGTTGTCCTATCTTCTCCAGTCCAAATAGCATTTTGTCGATGAAACCTGCAGCTATGGCTTTTTTCTTTCTTCTTAAAAATTCTTACTACAGGGGGCTGGAGAGAAGGCTCAGAGGTTAAGAGTGCTGACTGCTCTTTCAAGGTTTCTGAGTTCAATTCCCATCAACACATGATGGCTCACAACCATCTATAAAGAGATCTGGTGCCCTTTTCTGGCATGCAGGTGTACATGCAGGCAGAGCACTATACACAATAAATAAATCTTTAAAAAACAATTCTTAAAACACTACACATTCACACCCACCACCTCATGGGCTAAGTATATATATTTTACTCACACATGGTCTCAATTCTATGCTGTAGATGATTCTGATCTACTGGGAAGGAGAAGGCTATGAAAGAAGCAGTGGGTTGGAGATGAAGCTCACTTGATGGAGTGCTGCATAGCAGGCATGAAGCCTGGGGTTCAATCCCCAGCGTGCATAAACCAAAAATGCTGGAGCATATCTGTAGTCCTAGCATTCAGGAGGTGAAGTCAAGAGGATCAGATGTTCAAGGTCACCCTTGGCTGCATAGCAAGTGTGAGGCCATCCTGGAGTACATGAAATCAGGCCTCAACAAATGGGTGGGGTAGGCGGGGGCAGGGGGTAGGGTAGGTTGGGGAGCGTGAGGGGTGCAGGAGACGGACTAGATGCAGATTTACAGCTGGTGACTTCAAAATAATCTGAGAGAAAAGGCTGCAGAATGTTGTTCTTCTTTTGCCTTTCTTCTTAAAAAAAATTTCCAAAAAAAAAAAAAAAAAAAAAAAAAAGTCTTTAAAAACTCAAAATGGATTTCCTAAAGTCTGAGTCAAAGGACCTAACGCCCCTTTCCTCTCCCATCTCAGGAACCTGGACATGACGAGAAAGATCTTTACAAACAGCAGAGAGCGGTGGAGGCAGCAGAATGTCAACAGCGCCTTTGCCAAGCTGAGGGAGCTCATCCCCACCCACCCTCCAGACAAGAAGCTGAGCAAAAATGAAACACTGCGCTTGGCAATGAGGTACATCAACTTCTTGCTCATGGTCCTAGGAGAGCAAAGCCTCCAGCAAACAGCAGCAGCTTCACAGGGGACCATTCTGCGGCTCTTTCCACAACGGCCCCACCTGCCGGATGTGGACAACAGAACTCTACTCAATGACTACGGATTTTCTTCCCCTGGCCCAAGCCACGGGGCTCCCTAGGGCTGCTGTGACTGGCCCTAAAACCCCAGAACTCCAGGCAGAAGGGCTTGCAGCTGTCTGTTCTATAAAACCGCGTGCGACAGTATAAAATAATGAAAAATAAAAAAGCAAATCAAAAGAACCGTAAGTTTAAAACTGCTGCCTCCATCGTGAACAAAGTGTGCTGCCCTCTGAATATATTTAAAAGTTTACTTTGAAAAAGGAGACATGTTTGATGGAGGGCAAATACAGTAAATCTTAAGACGGATGAATGAAAAGATAGCCACTGTGGAAAGAAACCAACTTGGGAGGGTCATGGGCCCATCTCTGGAAGGATGTGGTGTCCCGTTGCGCCCTTCCCTCACCTCTCCTGCACAGTAGAACAGTGAGGATTGTGTGTGCAAAGGCTCCATATCCTTCGGCCTCTACAGAATCAGTTGAGCCTTTGATACAGATACTGTCTCTGAAACCAAATAGTGGATTTCATCCATGTGAGGAAAAACCTTAGTAATTTATGAGCTAGACTTCATTGTGTTCTTAGAAAAGTTAGCTAAAATGAGTGTGCAAACCCCTGAGTTTGACACATTTGATACTGACACTTTTAATTCAGCCCAACTGCCGGCCCACTTAAGTCCGGTAAAATTCAATGATAATTTTGAAAATGCAAGTGTTGCCATTTTATGATTCACCGAGAGTAAACAATAGAAATAGAAGACCGCCTTTAACTTTGCCTTCCTGCCTCCCAGTCTTAAGCCGGGGGCAGGGCAGCAGCCAGCAAATCAGTAGCGCACTGTAGCTCTTTGCAATCATCACCACACACCCTCCCGGTCCAGATGGTGCCTGGACTCCAAGATGAATCCTGTGGCTGAGCCCCAAATGCAGACACTGTCTAGCTCTGGAACACTTAGCCCCAAATGCAGACACTGTCTAGCTCTGGAACATTTAGCTCTTTTGGCTTTATAGTCTCCTGACTCACAGGTGGGAAATCTATGGATTGTGGTTATGAGTTTCCAGTGTCTACACAACACAGAAATGGAAGTGTCTTGGCTCTCTAGAAAGGATTTTCTTTGTGAGTAACAAGGTCACTACATCATTAAGGTTGATTTAACCAATGAACTTGCAGCACAGCAGGTGTTCCTCTAAATCCTTTATGTAACCTGCACTTGATTAATTTCCCCACAGAAACAGTACAGAGTATGGGGGACACGTAAGCACAGAGGCCAGAGGATTCCTTCCTTCCACTCCCAAACGTGCATATTATTTTTACCAGCCTGGGGAGATTCAAGCTTGCTCAATGTTTTTATGGTAGCTGTCAATCGAGTAACATTGCCCTCTTACCTGGCATTAGATAAAAGTGATACATGTAACGGTGACTTTATTTTTATTTACCTTCTTTGAATATGAGGATGGCACAGGGGACCTCTGTCCCTAAATACAGAACTTTTGTGCTATACACAGAATCCACTCTTTTTCCTGCTTGCTGGAGCAGTTATCTGGGCTCAGAGAGGGTCTCCCCCTGCAGTGTGGCAGGGACACACCAAAATGACATGAGAAGGTTGAGCTATCATTCCACTAAATGAGGGGGATAATTATTTAAAGACCCCCCTAAAGGAAATCCTTTCATAGATGAATAAACCTTGGCAATATTATTATATGTGATGTACTCCCTAAAATATTTATTCAGCTTGAATATTTCTATACCGAGTTGTATTAAATTAACATGACTGTCCAAACAAACAAACAAAAACAAAAAAAATAAAAACACCTAGAAAATCACATGTGGTCCAAAGCCTAGTCACCCTATGTGTGAGACTGAAAGCCAATTCAAAACTCCCTCTATTGTTTTCTTTGGTGACCACATGTCAAGGCTTGGTGGTCTGAGCAGTAGCCCTTCATAGTTCAAATGCATTACATTCCCCCAATTGCTGCATCTGTTTATGGGTCATTTGCATCTAACAGAAGAGTTAAACCACGTTCTCTAACTATGCTTCTCTCTCCTTGAACTAAATCGAGAGTTTGGTCTGCTTTGGACAGTAATGGAAATGTCTAGGAACCTCCTCCCAGCAGGACCTTGCTCTATACAGACTATCCACTTGGTTCCTCCATCTCACAGAAGAAAACAGCTTCAGAGTGACTTTCCAAAAGTCTTGTGGGCCATCAGCAGAAACCTCGGACACAGATGCCTGTCTCCTGAGCCTCTCCAGCTTGTGCCTGGTGCTGACCAGTCACTGTGCATTTGGGATTGAAAACAAATAAGCGCCCCATCGTTATGTTAACCTTTTCCCAAGAGCATTTAGTGATCTTCACACACTTCTTTGTGATATGAAATTAACATGCTTGGTAGAATATGAGTAGATGAGTCAACCAAAGAGTTTACCTGTTGCTATGCTTTGGGAGTTTTTGACCTTGATTATAATTTGCTATTTAACTGTTAATTTATTACAAATAAATTATTTAAGAAAACAAACTGTCCTTTAATCTTTAGGTATAATTTCATAAACTTACTAAGCATATCCACCTCCCTCTCTACCTTTATGGTCAGTGTCCTGACTCAGGAAAAAACAAAAAACAAAACTTTCCACAACTCGTCCTTAGTTTAAGGGGAAAAAAAAAAAAAAGCACGAGTCCACATCTCTCCCTCTCCGCTCATGTCCTCACAGCAGCGTGCTATCTTTTTTCCCCGTTCTTCTTTTCTTTTCCTTTTTAGACCACAAAGGATCCTTGTGGTTTTGACTCACGACCCTTCTGTGTCAGCCTCTTTTACACTGGGATACAGGCAGGTGCCCCAACGCCTGACTCACGTGCTTTCATAATTGCCTCAAATTACAACTGTGGTCAGACCACTTCCCTACTACCAAACCTTCAGTGTCATCTACCATACAAACACAATACAGCAAGAGCAAGGCCACCTGCAAGCCTGGCTCCATCATATCGTCTTCTCTTTCTACAAACACAAGATGTTTTACGTGGGCCAATAAAATGGCTCCACTCAATGACCCATTTTTCCCTACTTCTTCCTTTAACCTTCTTCCTTCTACTTCCTCTCTGTCTGTGTCACTAAATCCTTCATGGTTGGTCTTAATAGGTGTCCCCTTCCACTTTCCAATCCTTACCGTCACCCCTTTTTGAGATGGGGGCTCACTCTGCAGCTCAGGCTGACCTCAACCCTCTAGCCATGCTGGTTTCTCAGCCTTCCCAAGTGTTGGGATTACAAGCTTGAGCCACCAAGGCCCTGGCTACCTACTCTTACCTAGAATCATGGATTCTTCGATTCAACCCACTCACTGCTTCCTTATTTCCCTTATCAGATTTACAACCCTCTTTTCTCTTACCTTGAATTATAAACACCTGTATAGATTTTATTATATATATATTTTTTGAAACACTAAAACTCACTCAGAACAGGGATGGATTCTGATGTTTACTCCTCACCACAACCTGGCAACTGGCCCCACGTGCAAAATGTAAAAATGATGCTGTCCATTTCAAGAATATGCTTGATGCCGGACAGTGGTGGCGGACGCTTTTAATCCCAGTACTCCGGAGGCAGGGGCAGGTGGATCTCTGTGAGTTCCAGGCCAGCCTGGTCTACAGAACTAGTTCCAGGACAGCCAGGGATACACAGAGAACCCCTGTCTTGAAGAACAAAACCAAACGAAATGACAACAAAATAAAAACAAAAGAATATGCTTGGTTTCCTCTGATGAAAAGAAAGACATTAAAATGAAGCTGCACAGGCTGATTTATTTCCCCCTGCGTGCTCTTCTCTTTAAAGTTTCCCATAATTATCATGCTCAAGAATACCCCTTACAGCACCTGCCTTGTGAATTTCGTCACCTAGGAATGGCTGGAGGCAGCCAAAATAAGTATGAAATTATGCACACCTGGCATTGTCCTTAAAAAGGCAAAAGATGAAAGGGGTTGGAGATAATGGGCAGCTTAACTGCTGACCCACAGGCCAAAGGTTAGTCAAAAGTCACATCCCTAGCTACAAAGGTCAATGAGATGGGGGGATCTGAGAGCCCAACCCAACAGCAATGCAAAGTGAGGGCTTTGCAGCAGGTGTTAGAATGTCCGCCAGGGATCTCAAGAGGCAAGGGCAGCACAGGCTCCCCAGCCCAGCGTCTTCTTGTGCCCCACTTGCAGCTTAGTGGAAACAGACAGATTGGCTTCATTTTCTTATCCTCGCTAATGGTCTAGCATAGAGAAGTTCTAAAGACACTGGATTTGTACATAAGCCTCATTTAGGCTCATAATTTGCCAAGTAACACTTATTACAAGAATTTAAAAATGCCCACTCAAGGAATTCCCCTGGTAGACTAAGGAAAGGGACTGGTAAGGGTCCTCACTGGAGAAGTAGTGAAATGTGTGGGATATAGTGAATATAACCCCATTATTTGATCTAAGTAATCATAAAAGAAATGTATAAAGGTATAATCAGAATTCTGGTCACAGAAGTATGTCCATGAACTCAGTGCAGGGACACTCTTGTAGTCCTAGCTATGGCACAGGTGAGACACAAGGATTGTTTCTGGTCCAGATTTCATGACTTGTGCAGCACATGAGACCCCATCCTTTTGGGGGGGGATTCTTTCTCAAAGAATTATAGACATGAGTATTTTAGAATTATATGTCAGGAACATATGAATATAATATTAAGAATAACACTGAACCCAAGAACTTCTCCTAATTTTCATAATAATAATATATTTGCTGATACAGCACCAAATGTATTCTATTAAATATACGTACTTCTCTTTGTGTTCCTGGGATCTTGGGAGTGTTTAGTGGGTACTCTACCACTGAGCCACGTGCGTGTATCTACAGGCTAACTACAGGCGTGTATCACATCAGTATGATTGTTGCCATTTCACAGGCTGTCTGAGAATACATAACTACAGGCTCACAGTGCTGAATCAGAGCTTCACTCTCAGCTGTTTTTACACAGGATAACTGCATCATAGAAAGCGAGGGTGGCTTCTCAAGGCTGTTTTATTTACAGACGTGCCCTCAATTCTTTTTGATTCTAACCACGTCCATGGAACTTCATGGCCAGGCACACCCTTAGGTAAAGAAGCACCAAAGTCCCTAGAAAGAGGAACTTCCTCTTCCAGAAGCACCAGGCTGTAGTTAACACCAAAGGACCCGTGAGTAGACAGCTGTACACAAGGCGACGCCTTCAGTACCACAGGTGGTTCATGGTGTGCAATCGTTTGGTGCCAGCATGAGACGGTTTTGTGTTTTTGCAGCCCCTGCCAACAGATCTGTTCTGCCTCAGCTTCCTTTCCTGTTCCATAATGCCAAGCATGCCAGATCAGGCCTCTTCAAACACTTAATGTAGTTCCTTCCCGGGCACTGTCTCCTCCATCTCGCCTACTGTCCTGGTCTCAGCTCTCTGGACCTGGAGTGAAAGGAGGACTTGCACAGCATGTTTTCTTCCCTGGGTGTAAGATGACATTCTTGCTTTCTGTAAAACTTCTTTGTGCCTGTTGTTTGTTTGTTTGTTTGTTTGTTTGTTTGTTTTTGTTTTGCCAGCTAGTCATGTGCATGTGTTAGGCTTCAAGGGACTAAAAAAGAAGGTCAGAGAGAAGATCTAGTGGTTAAGAGCACTTGCTGCCCTTGCAGAGGACGCAGGGTCACTTCCTGGCACCTGCACGGCAGCTCACAGCTATCAGTAACTCTAGCTCTTGGGGATCTGATGCCCTTTTCTGTTCTCTGTAGGCTCCAGGTTTGCATGTAGGACAAATACACATTCATGCAGACAAACACTGATACACATAAAATAAAAGCAAATATTTTTTTTCTTAAAAAAAAAAAAAAAAAGGAGAGAAAGACTGAGAAAGAGCATAGAATTAGATTCCTTGGGTTCAGCAAAACCAGCCACATGACCACTGTGACCAGATTCTCCCTTGGGATAAGTGCAGTGCTATTTTGAAATAACTTTCATCTATCCCAGAAGTATTTTACTAAAGAAATCAAGATTCAATTGGATCTTCTGTGTGTGTTTGTATGTGCACTTATCCTGTCTGTGTAGCCTTGATGCTTTTTCTCCCTGCACACAGTGCATATGAAAGAGTACAATTACACCAGAAACTGGGGTGTTCAGACCCCCTCAAATTCCATCTTGGTACTGCCTACTGGGTACATTTCGATAGAGTTGTCATAGTGAGACAAGGTGCCTGGAAAATGCCTGGAGGGACTAGATATCTGTTTACCTGAGTTGTGGAGTGTCTAAGCGATGGTGGGGGTGGGGTGGGCGTGGGGTTGGGGGTGGGTCGGATCAGTGAAATCTGACAGTAGCCCTCTCCTCTCTCTTTTCATAGGCACCAGTGAGTAGCTACAGACCGTTACAGATGAGGATCAGGCAGCTGAGATTCCCTTTACCCCTCCTGCTAAAGTCATGGAGATTATGTAAGACTTTGAAAACATTTTGAGAATAAAATTCACCCATAAGGTATGAAATTGTATTGCGGCTGGGGGGACAGTTCCATGGTAGAGCACATGGTTCATGCTCTGAGTCCTGGGTTGAATTCCCAACCTCTAAAACAAACAAACAAACAAACAAACAAACAAACAAACAAAAACCCACTCTATTGAATATCACACGAATAGAACAGCTATTCTATTTCTACCCAGTTTTATCAGTGGACATATGTAAATAAAACTACGTATTCTTTTTTCTTCCTCTTCCCTAATGTCTTAATACAGTATCCCACAGTCCTACAAGTCATAGAGCACTTTTCATGTTCTTTTTAACATCTGCATCTATAACATTGTTCCTCCACCGAGGGATTCTGGGCCGTCTCCAGTTTTGCTGCTATGAACAAGTGTGCAATGAGCATCATCAACACACTTCTGCTTCTAGGCCTGTGCTTCTGCAGGACAATGAAGTCTCAGCAAGGATACAAGTGTTTCAGTTTTCACACAATGTCACCTGCAGACCACGCTGACAATTGCTGAGATGCTTGCCAACCTGGCAAGTGAAGTGTTATCTCAATGTGGTTCATTTGCATTTTCTTATCTTGAGGGAGGTGATAATGTATGTTTATGGGTCTTTTTTTTTTTTTTTTTTTTTTTTTTTTTTTTTATTGTTTTTTTTTGGGTTTTTTTTTTTTTTTTTTTCTGTTCTGCAGTATGTCTTAGCAGTTCTCTGCCTTCTTTTTTTAATTTTTTTTCTTTTTAAAAATAATTTATTTACATTAATCTCGGTTGTAATCCTCTCACCCTTATATTGCTGTTCCTTCCCTCCCTCCCTCTGCCTTTTTTTCTAATGATTTTTTGTTTTGTTTTGTTTTTTGTCTTTTGTTTTTCTGTGTAACAGCCCTGGGTGTCCTAGGCTCTTTGTAGACCAGGCTGGCCTTGAACTCACAGAGATCCATCTGCCTCTGCCTCGCAAGTGCTAGGATTAAAGGCATGCGCCATCTTTTTCTTCCCATTTTTGAAAGACATTTACATATGAAAGAGGGTAACATTTTTTCCATGGTGTGATCAATAGTATTTCCTCCAATATTTCATTTATATTACAGTTTTGTTTATAGTATTTTGTCATAAATAAGAATTTGATGATAACTGAGCAGTGGTGGTGCACACCTTTAATCCCAGCACTTGGGAGACAGAGGCAGAGGCAGAGGCAGAGGCAGAGGCAGAGGCAGAGGCAGACGGACTCTTAGTTCCAGACCAGCCTGGTCGACAGAGCAAGTTCCAGGATAGCCAGAGCTATGCAGAGAAACCCTGTCTTGAATCCCACTCCCTGCCCCCCCCAAAAAAATGATTTTAAGGCTAAAATGGATTTTGTGGTTCCATATTTTGAGTCATAGAGAGTTCTGCTTTACTCTGAGGCCTCTGTCCTTTTGGATTCATGATAAAATCTTGCAAGGCCTTGACTTTGAGGTTTTTAATTAAAGAAAAGTGTGTGGGAGTAGGTCTGCGGTGAGCAGTCTTTCTCCATTAGAGAGAACAACTTATTAAGGAGTTGAGGGTTCAGCCAGGGCTACACAGTGAGGCCCTGTTTAACACGAAGGAGGAGAAGTTGAAAGTGACACAAAGTAAATTTGAATAGAAAAAGAAAATTACTTTCTCATCTCATCAAATTTTAAGCTAGGTTCTAACGAAGAAATGCGTCAAAGACGTGCTTCCTGGAGCTCTGACCCAGGGATATAGAAGTCCTGGTCTAGTAGATCTGGGACAGATCAACGCTTCCTGCTTAGCTGGATGAGCTGATGGAATACATATATTCCTGGCCTGAAAAAGAAGAAGAATCCCCAGAAAGAAGGAATCAACCAAAACAAAAAGCAGAGCCAGGCATGGTGGCACACACCTATAATCCCAGCACTCGGGAGGCAGAGGCAGGTGAATCGCTGTGAGTTCGAGGCCAGCCTGGTCTACAAAGGGAGTCCAGGACAGCCAAGGCTACACAGAGAAACCCTGTCTTGAAAAACAAACAAACAAACAAAAAACCCAAAAAAAACAAAAAGCAGAGATTCACATGTTGTCAGCCTTATCTCACAGGGACAAAACACCCGAGTCCATTCACTTAAAGGAAGAGAAGTTTTGTTTTGGTTCATGGTTTTGGAGGTTTCAGACCCTGGGTCTCCTGTTCTTGATGCTTTTAGGCTTATGAAACATTTCATTTTTTTTTTTTTAAATATTTATTTATTATTATATATACAGAGCTCTGCCTACATGTACACCTGCAGGCCAGAAGAGGGCACCAGATCTCATTCTAGATGATTGTGAGCCACATGTGGTTGCTGGGAATTGAACTCAGGACCTCTGGAGGAGCAGTCAGTGCCCTTAACCTCTGAGCCATCTCTCCAGCCCAACATTTCACCATGGCAGAGCACATGGAGGGAGAAAGCTGTTTACTTCATGCTGCAGGAACCAAAGAGCAAGGAGAAGAGAACTGGTGCCCAGTGTGGCCTTTGAACACAAGCTGCATCCTCCAAACAGGCCCCAGCTCCTGAGGTCGCTACCCCATCTCATGAACCAGGACTGAGCCTTTAACCCACAAGCCTCTGAGAGACATTGCAGATAGAAACTCAGCAGTGCAATAAATATTGAAATTGAGGTGAGTTATATTAATATATCTCTTCAGACTGTTGAAGAAATCTTTTTAAATCATAGTATACTTTATTTCCATGTGTGGTCAAATTGCATTCCCTTTTCTATATCTTGACCATGTTATGAAATATCTCTAAAAAGCCTGATTTTTTTTTTTTTTTTTTTTTTTTTTTTATAGCCAGACTCTTACTAAAATCTGCGTGGGAAGGCACAGAAGTAACTTGTCTACGTGGAGTGCCTTGGCTTACTTAGGACACCCTGCTCCACTTCCTCCGGCACCACACAGGGGCTTTGTGAAGGGACGCACAAAATCAACTCTCTGAAGCCTTCGGGAGACTAATGAGCTTCCCTCTTGCCTGCTGCAGCTTACTCTTTCTTCCAGACAGGAGGCCTCAAGAGCTCAGCTTCTGTCAGACAGGGGTTATTTTGTTCCCTGCCTTCCCAGTCACAGAGCTTTTGAAAGCATCATATCCTTTGTTCCTCTCTGAGAGGATGTGGGCTCTGACTTCAAGAGGAGAGACACTCACCATGGAAACTGAAGGGGAACACATGGACTGGAGAAATGACAGGGAAGGCAAAATGGGGGAGAGGTGGCTGCTGGGACTATTCAACTCTGCACTCTGTTCAAGGGCTTCATGATGCAACCTTCTTGGACACACACTGTAAATATATCTGAACACTCAGGTTTGGGTTGAGAAGGAATCAAAGTCCAAACACCTGCAGTAAGTATTATCACGTGTCTACAGCACCAAGGATAGTATAAAGGCTGTTTTCTAATTTTTCTAAACACTATTTAATGATGCTCTTTCTCAAGCTACAGTTACAAGAAATTGTGACATTGGAGAGTCTAGCAACAAACTTGAGACCAGGCTGGTGAAGATAAGCAAGGCAAGGCTCTGAACCAGATCTGCTTTTTTGGCAAAAGGAAATTTTCTTTTAACTCTTTCTAATGCCTTTCAGAGGAGCAGTGAGATGGCTCAGCAGTTTAAGGTGCTTGCCAAGTAAGCCTTGCAACCTGAGTTTAATCTTCGCGCCCCACAGACTCTGCAAAGTTGTTCGCCAATCTCCACACTCATCCCAGGACACGTGAGACTACGTAAAATAAAATGAAAAAACAAAAAAAAAAAACAAAACAACAAAAAAACCCAAACAACTTTTCTAATGAGACTGGCCACTGAACTACTGTCTTTGTTCCTCCCAGCACTAAGATTACAGGTGTGAGCTGCTA
>OU015743.1:119263490-119290197 GCA_907169655.1 Acomys percivali
TGGGTAGGCAGAGCTTGCTAGGATGTCCATTAGATGATGCCTTTTTATAATAAAACATTTTACAAAGCTGGCCACTTCTCATCAAGCAAAAATATAAAAACAAGCAGATGTCTGTGGGTCTTCTTTGAGTCGTCTTTTTTTTTTTTTGCTGTTGTTTTTGTTTTCTTTCTTCTTTTTTAAAAAAAACTTATTTTATTAATTTATTCAGATTACATGTAATTTGTTATCCCCTCACTTTTATCTTCCTGTTCCTCCCTCCCTCCCTCTTTCACCTTTTTCCCCACCATAAGGTCACAGCTTATCAAGTCTTATCCTGGTAGCCTGCCTATCCTTTTTCTGAGTGCCACCAGGCCTCCCCACCAAGGGGAAGCAGTCAAATATGGGACACCAGAGTTCATGTCAGAGTCAGTCCCTGGAGTCTTCATTTTGAAAGGCTCTTGTCCCACTGAAAATTTGATTAGTTTTGTTAGGCCTGTCTCTTGTTAAGCCATCTTTAGTTATGTGTATCCACCCTGAGACCACATCTTCTGCCCCTCCAGTTTGCTGGCTTTTATGAAGACACAGGATTTCACCTCTGTGAATGCCTCCCCCCCCCTCCGCCCTATTTTTCACAAAGACCCAACTCAGAACTGGTGTGCAACACTAGCTTTCACCGTGGCTTTCTTTTTGCCAATTTGATGCCAATTCTCCTGAGTAGGGGCTTGATGTTGACCTCCTTATGAAAGGGTTTGTGGGCTATCATATAAATGTCTGAGATGCTGCAGAAGCCGAAGGTGGAAGGGATCATCTTGAATCATAGTTTGAGGGAAGAAAGTGTGATGTTGGGAGCATGGCTGGCCACATCAGGGCCGCAGTGGTGGAGCAGACGGAGGTGACTTCTGGTGCTCTGTCAATTTCTTTTGTTCAGCTTGAGACTCCAGTCCATGGAAGTAGCATTCTCGCCTAGGGTGGGTCTTCCCTCTTCAGTGAAACCTCTCATAGAAACATTTGTAGGTGAGGTTCTACGGCGATTCTGAATTTAGTCAAATGGATGGATAAGATTACACAAAACCTTTACTTTCAGAAGGTGCAGGGATTGTGGACCCTGTGGACCCGCAGCCCTGCGATGTATCCAGTAGGCAGAGCCGGGTACCTCAGAGAGCTCCTCATATAGCGGTATGGGAAGGCATACCTGGGATACTTGGGCCCAGCTCTTGTGATTAGATGTATAAACAAGAGCACAACACGCAGGCTGGTCTTCAGCCCACGCACGGTGGTCTGTAAATCCCAGCTACCCCAAATGATGGGTCAGAAAGATCACAAGTGCAGTGTCCACCTGGGCATCATAGGAAGACCCCGTCTTCAGAAAAGAAAGGATGATGGAAGAGCTCAGTAAACAACGGCTGCCTTGACGACTGGAAAGTTGGTTTACTAATTTTAACCACAAATTGTTATCTGTTCTTGAACTTGGGTTTGAGGTTTTAAGAGGTGTTTGTTTCAAGACATGCAGACTAAAAGAGGCCTGGCTTTCTTCAGTTGGAAGTGGGTACACGGGGAACAGTGATCTGGGAGGATGCTCACACATTTAGCGTCCCAGTTGGTTATCATGGGGATTCGCTAGGAGTCTCCTGAAAGAAACCTCCTACTTCAGACCCAGGGAGGGCAGGCAAACCAGTGCATTTACAAAGTGGGGTTGTCACGCTAGTGTCCTCGGCAGCCAGCTCCTTCCTGGATCTTCTTCATTTCTGTGTTTCCGGTGGCAGCGCGGCCCTCCTGGACTTCCTCCACTTAGCTTGCAGCGACAGCTTCCTGCTGTTACTGTACATTTTCTGCAGTCTTCACACATTTGTTAGTGTGCCTCTGCAGAAGAGATTTCCAAGAACCGGAAGAAAGCGCTTATCTAGACATCTGTTGATTAGATGCGCGAAGCTGTCTTTTGGGACTTCCTCACAAATATTTCTCAAAAGTCTACGTGGGCTGCAGTGGGATGGTGGTCATTTTTTTTTTTTTTTTTTTAATCTAACTGCTGGGTCATTCTCTATACTACTTCTGAAAGGCAATCTGCAGGAGAATTGATGTGTTCTCATCTCGCTGGCTCATGTGGTCTAACAGCCACGGAGAATGGCAGTTTGGTGAAATTGAGCCTCCCCTCAGGCACCCCGCCTACCCAGCCTTTGAGGACAAATATTGGCTTCTAGCTAGCTATTTTCTAGCATATCTGGAGCTCAAGTTATATGGTTGTTCAAAGACTGCAACAGACTGACTAGATGTTTTTATTTGACCTTTGCAAGAAGAACAGGGATGCTTTTGTCCCATGTGTTAGCCATGGTCACAGCATTTTGTAAACTTCCTCCATTTAGGTTAAGCAATGACAATTGCTCAGCCTGACATAATTTGTTTTCCAGACACTAGGTGACTTGTTTTTCTAGATTTTTGCCTTCTTACCCTAACTGGCCTCAAGTAATATCCAGTCACACGAGATGCTTTTCCAGACTTGACATTCTTTAATTAGCCACGGCCAGCTGCTGGCCCAAAAGGGAAACTTGTCAATTCCTAACCTGCTTTCTGCACCTAACTACCCCAGCCTGTAAGCAGACAGTGGGCTCTGGTTCATAGACTAGAGGCTCCCTGCCCATCGTGTCTTTTCCTGAATAATGCCTGAGCCCTGGGAGAATTGTTTTTTTCCTGTCTATCTTTCCTCCTAGCTGACCTCACAGTGTGCCAAAACATATGATTGAGGGGCTCCACAATAGTCATGGAATCCACCGCCCCCCCTGACTTCCAAGCAACTCCACCTCTGGCTATTAAAAAAAGTTCCAGCCAGGCAGGGTGGCGCATGCCTTTAATGCCAGCACTTGGGAGGCAGAGGCAGGCAAATCTCTGTGAGTTTGAGGCTAGCCTGGTCTACAAAGTGAGTCCAGGACAGCCAGGGCTGTCACACAGAGAAACCCTGTCTGGAAAAACCGAAACCAAACAAACAAACAACCCAAAACAAAACAAAAGTTACAGTAAATGCTGATTATTTTTAAATGTCAGATCCTCTGGAATGGAGTTACTGGTGGCTGTGAAACAACTCAGTCCTCTGGAAGAGCAGCAAGAGCCTTTAACTGCTGAGCCATCTATGCAGCCCCAAAGCTGCACATTCCTAAGGCTTGAGGTTCCCTATGATGATCTCTGGATGACTGCAATCAGCCTCGTGTGCTCTGGAGAGGATTGTTTGTGGGTCAGACCATGGAAGAGTACAACACTATGGACATTACCTGCACTGTAGCTGTAGCTGAGGGTTTGAGAAGAAATCCTTGAGCCAATGACATGATGTCTTTGAGTGAATTATAAACTTTTTTTATTTTTATTTTTAAAATATATTTTATTAATTTATTCATATTACATCTCAATTGTTATCCCATCCCTTGTATCCTCCCATTCCTCCCTCCCTCCCTCCCATTTTCCCCGTACTCCCTTCCCCAAGACTGTGACTGAGGGGGACCTCCTTCCCCTGTATATGCTCATAGGCTATCAAGTCTCTTCTTGGTAGCCTGCTATCCTGCCTCTGAGTGCTACCAGGCCTCCCCATCCAGGGGACGTGGTCAAATATGGGGTACCAGAGTTCCTGTGAAAGACAGACCCCCGCCCCCCCTCCACTCAACTGTGAAGAGCGTCCTATCCATTGGCTAGATCTGGGTAGGGGTTCGAAGTTTACTGCATGTATTGTCCTTGGCTGGTGCCATAGTTTGTGGCAGACACCTGG
Organism: Acomys percivali; assembly: GCA_907169655.1. Lineage (NCBI taxonomy): Eukaryota > Metazoa > Chordata > Mammalia > Rodentia > Muridae > Acomys > Acomys percivali. The sequence continues at coordinate 119,267,218 of OU015743.1, forward strand.
GCCCAGATCTGCCGATCCTAATGTTCTTCTTATAGGTTCCTAGGACCTTCTGGATCCTTTTATTTCCCCATTCTCCCATGCTTCTCTCACCTAGAGACCCAATAGGATGTCCTCCCCTCTGATCCACTTTCCTGGTGAGTGAATACTTTCATGGGACATGCCCCTTGGGCTAGTGTCCAGATATAAGTGAGTATATGCCATTTGAGTCTTTCTGCTTCCGGGTTAACTCACTCATTATGATCATTTCTAGTTCAATCCATTTGTCCACAAATTTCTGGAATTCCTTGTTTTTTTTTAATTTTTAATTTTTATTTTTTGGTTTTTTGAGACAGGGTTTCTCTGTGTAGCCTTGGCTGTCCTGGACTCCCTTTGTAGACCAGGCTGGCTTCGAACTCACAGCGATCCACCTGCCTCTGCCTCCCGAGTGCTGGGATTAAAGGCGTGCGCCACCACCGCCTGGCTGAATTCCTTGTTTTTAATAGCTGAGTAGTATTCCATAGTGTAAATGTAACACAGTTTCTTTATCTATTCTTCTACTGAGGGACATTTAGGCTGTTTCCATGATCTGGCTATTATGAATAAGGCTGCTATGAACATGGTTGAGCAAATTTTCTTGTTGTGTGCTGGTGCATCTTCTGGGTATATTCCAAGGAGTGAAATAGCTGGGTCTTGAGGAAGCCTTATTCCCAGTTTTCTGAGCTAGCACCAGATAGATTTCCAAAGTGGTTGTACTAGTTTGCATTCCCACCAGCAATGAAGGAGTGTTCCTCTCTCCCCACATCCTCTCCAGCATGTGGTGTCTCTTGAATTTTTGATCTTAGCCATTCTGATGGGTGTAAGATGGAATCTCAGAGTTGTTTTGATTTGCATTTCCCTGATGACTAAGGTGGTTGAGCATTTCTTTAAGTGTTTCTCTGCCTTTTGATATTCCTCTGTTGGGAATTCTCTGTTTAGTTCGGAGCCCCGTTTCTCAATTGGGTTATTTTGTTTGGTAGTGTTTAGTTTCCTGAGTTCTTTATATATTTTGGATATTAGACCTTTGTCAGATGTAGGGTTGGTGAAGATCTTTTCCCAGTCTGTAGGCTGTCGCTTTGCTTTTAGTTTTTTGAGACAAGGTTTCTCTGTGTTATCTTGGCTCACTTTATAGACCAGGCTGGCTTTGAACTCACAGCAATCCACCTGCCTCTGCTTCCCAAGTGCTGAGATTACAGACGTGTTCCACCATGCCCAGCTTGAATTATAAACATTTAAATATGAATTAGGATAGGCTTTTATTTCTTCTCTGGATTGCCCTACTCCCAGACTCCCCAGGGAAACCAAGTAAAACAAAAGTGAACCCCAAACCAGACAGACCCAGACTGCCTACCAAGTCCTAAGCTGCCTAATGCCTGTCAGAGCATCTCAACTCCTCTTCTGCTGAGATTGTTTGACGTCTAATGTTAAAAAGCTAGGATTCAAGTATGCATATATTTTGAAATATGCATCAGTGCATAAAGGGGAAACTCAGCTGGAGAGTTGGCAAAGTGCTTGTTTTGTAAGTAAATAGTGCCTGGGCTCAATCCTCAGAACCACATAAAACAGCAGGTGTGGTTTTACACACTTGCAATCCCAGCAATGGGGAGGCAGACACAGGTGGGTCCCTGGGCCCCTCTGGAAGGACAGCCTTTCTTGCTTGTCTAGTTTTAGGCCAGTGAGAGATTTTTTTTTTTCCCTCAAAATAAAGCTGCATAATACCTTAGGACCAATACCTGAGGCTGTACTCTGGCCCCCACGTATTACACATACACATGAGCACACAAAGTAGTGAAACCGCAACTCTAAGTAGTTTTACAAAGCAAACCTACTAATTTTATGACTAGGAACCAAACCTCAAGATCTCCAGTCTTGCCTCTAGGAGTAGCCACAATCCTGACTTCCAGTTCTAAGATCAATTCTTGTCTGGTTTTCTTCTTGTTGTTCTTGTTGTGCTGCTGCCACTTTTTTCTTTTCTTCCTTCCAAAGCATCTCACACACCCTTACTTGCTCTCTTTCAAACTCATGGCCTCTTTTTTTCATATATGTTTATACACAACTATTTCCAAATGTAACCTGGTCAATCTGTGCAGCATTGCTTGCGTGTATGTTTTACAGGGCTGACCCTAGGATTTGGATAACCAATTGGTGTGTTCTTCCCCGGGGAAGACTATATCGCCAGTCTTCAGCATTCCTTACTTGCACAAAATTCTTCAATTTTAATGCATGTTTATATGTGTATGGTATTCCCATGTATGTGGGTGCATGTGGTACAGGTATGTGTGCACATGTGTGCACATGCATGTGGAGGCCTGAGGTTGGTGTCAGGAGTCTTTCTTGGTTGCTTTCCACCTTATTCTTCGACACAGAGCTTTTCAGGTGAAGCCAGAGCTCACCAATACGACTAGCTATCAGTGGCTCTGGGGAGCTCATATCCCTGCCTTCTAAGGGACATGCATTTATGTAGGTTCTGGTGATCTCAATACCAGTCTTCACAGTTGCAAGACAAACACTTCATTTACTGAGCCATCTATCGCTCAATTTTGTCTGTCTTAAACACGCATACATGGGCCCAAGTATTTTTAGTAAGGCTTTTAGTTCCAGCAGAGTTTGTGAGATTCACTGAATCTCACCTCAGGCAACACTGTTTCATTTTTACTCATAGAGTAGTTTATAGCCACATGTAGCTAAGGCTGCACTACAATGTATTAATCTGCATTACTTTGATGAACACTTGGCTTGACTTCTGTTTGGGCCTGTTGTAAGCAGTGCTGCTATGCATATGTAGTTTTGTTTTTGCTTTTCCTTCTGACATATGCACTTTGAGGAATGGAGTCAGTGAAATGTATTTACACTTAGCAAGTTCGAATTGTCTTACATTTTACCAGTATTTGCTATTATCTTTCCTTCTCATTTCAGTCATTTTGTGTTTGTTTCAAGACAGATTTTTCTCTCTGTAGGCCTGTTTGTCCTGGAGTTCACTTTGTAGGCCAGGCTGGCCTTGAACTCACAGAGATCCACCTACTTCTGCCTTGCAAGAGCTGGGATTAAGGCTGTGCGCCACCACTGCTCTGCTGATTTTAGTCATTTTGAAAAGCATTCCCTTAAATGTTTAGTTACTATTGTGGGTGTGTTTATGCACCATTGCACATGTACCAAGGTGCGCTTTGAGGATAGAGAGAGAAGTTTGTGGAGTCAGTTCTCGCCTTTTACCTTTATGAGTGTTCTGGAACTTGAACTCAGGACACCAGGCTTACGTGGCAAGCACCTTAACCTGCCAAGTCATCACACCAGCCTGAGTATTTTCTATTACTTAAATTGCTTAAATTTGTATTTTCATGCTGACTATCAGACTGAGCATGTTGTGATGTATTTACTGGTGATTTAGACAGTCTCTTTGCTGTTGTTATTGTGCTGGGAAACCTGGTGCTGCCACAGGCTAAGGGTTCTGTGTATGCCCCAGGCCTGGACACCCTCTTTATGACTGCCTATTAACATATTTTCTCTTTTTCTTGTACTCAACTTTCTTTTTTAAAAAAAGACTTTTTATGATTTATAACAGGTTTTATGTATTTTGCATAAGATGCACATTTTAAAAATATGTCTTTTGATTATAAAAAGTTAGTAATTTTTTTTATTAATTTATTCTTGTTACATCTCAATGGTTATCCCATCCCTTGTCTCCTCCCATTCTTCCCTCCCTCCCATTTTCCCCTTATTCCCTCCCCTATGACTTTTCCTGAGGGGGATTACCTCCCCCTGTATATGCTCATAGGGTATCAAGTCTCTTCTCGGTAACCTGCTGTCCTTTCTCTGAGTGCCACCAGGTCTCCCCCTCCAGGGGACATGGTCAAATGTGAGGCACCAGAGTATGTGAGAAAGTCATATCCCACTCTCCACTCAACTGTGGAGAATGTTCTGACCATTGGCTAGCCAAGGACAATACAGGAGGTAAACTTTAAAAGTTAGTAATTTTAATGTAATTTCTTTCCTTTTAAGATTTAGCTATTTTATTTTTTGAGAATTTTGTGTGTGAGTGCTGTTGTTATATCATTCTCCCCCTCATTTAATCTTATTCACCCTTGTTGAGGTGTGTGTGTGTGTGTGTGTGTGTGTGTGTGTGTGTGTGTAGGTATTTTTTTGGACAGCAAATTCTTTTGGGAGGATAAGTGCATGTTTTTACTGTGGTGATTTGTTTGTTGGTTTACTTCAACTCTTTACCTGTGTAGAAGAAATTCTTGCTTGGTTCTAGCCTAGAGGAGTTTTATATGGCTAGTCATCCAAACTTCCTTGTCTCTGAGCTGTCTTCTTGCTTTATTGGCTTCATTTTTTCTCACCTTTCTGCCTGGGCAATGCTTGACCACATTCTACTGAAGCCAATAGACAGTACATCATGTGGTTTAGGATGGATTTCTTAGTCTCAGCTATGATCTAACTGAGCAGACTTGCCAGCCTGTCCCTCTAATTAGCTAGTCTCTAATTTTATCCTCACCACTCTCCGGGTCATGGATTTGCAACAGCTGCTGACCAGTTGTCCTAACCTTAGTTGGGAAAGGAGCATCCCCTTATTTAGAATATGTCCTAGCTAATCCTAATTTTTACTTTGACATGTCAGGGTTGGGTGAAGTGAGAGCAGCAGAAAGCACACCAAGCTTATTTTCTTTCTTTACCAAACAAGCTACCTTTCAGTGTAAGTGACTTCCAGCTGAGAGAATGTGAAAACGAGAGCTGGAAAAACTCAGGACGTGCCATATTCAAAGCCACAGTGTCACCTCCAAGTATCATAGCGAGCGTCATTGTTATTTGCTTTGGAGAAGTCTAATAATCATTTACTAACATTAAAAATAAAATAAAAAAACAAAGCACAAACCAAAGGGAGAAAATAGTGAAAAAAAACCCCCACTCTTCTTGGAGTGCTATAGACAATTTTTGGTTTTGTGTGTGATGTATGTATACATGTTTGAGTGTGTGTGAGCATGAGTGTGTGTGTGTGCAAGTATGTGTACATGTGAAGGTCCAAAGTTGACACGAGATATCTGGGTTTCTCTCCACTTTATTTGTTGAGGCAAGTCTCTTCATGAGCCCACAGCTCATCAATTCTGGCTGCTCTTACCAGCAAGCTTGATCTAAGGGCCCCTAAATCTGCCTTCTGAGTTCTGAAATTCTAGGCAGCTGCCAAACCTGCCTGGCTTTTATGTGGCTTCTCCGGCCCTCTACTTTACCCACTGAGCCATCTTTATACGCTGCTCTAGACAACTAATTTCACTAAACATTCAAAAGTGCACACATACCTAAATGAAATCACTGGTCTCTTCATTATTTCCATTAGGATACGCAGGTAATGGGCTGCGGATAATGCTCACTGGTCAAGCACCTGCCTAGCAAATGTGACACCATAATTTCAGTTCCTGGCACCCAGGGGGTGCATGCCCTAGAATACAAGGTTGAGTCCTCTTATGTGCTGTTTTCTATTCATGACAAGTGAAAATTATTCAGAAAATCTTTATGATATCAGACAAATAAATATTGGTTCTTCCTGACAGGCTATCATGAGGGCTTCCTATGTGCTAGGTAGTGTTCTTCATATAGATCACTATACTAATCCTCCCCCACCGAGTTCTAGAGTTTACTTTTACTATTTTAGGAATGAGAAACAAGCAGAGAGACACTCTGCCATGGTAATTTTGCTAGCATGTAGAAGACTCAGAGCATCTGGCATCGTTAGTATGAAAGGAGGAGAGGACCGCCTAAGTTCCCTTTGTGCAAAACAGTGTCATGGGTTATCTCTTAATTTCTAAAACGACACTGAAACAGAGCTGTGATGTCTATGTTAAGGGCAAAGACCAGCTTATAGAGATTGATCAATACCCTCAATAATGGTACACAGCAAGTGGGTGGCCTGACTGCAGACAGAGGTCTGTCTTCTACGCTGCTGCCATGCTGCATGAAATGAAACATTTTTTCCACGTCTGTTGGTAGTCATGGATGAGGTTGACTAGCTGCTAATTGTGGGCCCGTGATAACAGGGAGACAGAGGGGAGAGGAGGACTTCCGTATTATAATCTGTTGGGCCCTGTCTGAAAGATGAAATATGTATTTATTGGGTGAATAAACACTATAGCTAACCTGATTTTTACCTGAAATAATGGAAATCTGAAAAAATTTAAATAGTATTTTTAAATCTATACTCCAGTTTAATAAATTGCTTAGGCCACTGGGGTGGGCATGGATTTTCCATTTAAATGACTTTGGCAAAGTATCCCTTTTTTAGGTGCCTGTAAGAAATTCTATTAAAAAAAAGAAACTCTGCTATTAAAATATTCTCCTTATTTTTTATATATTTACTTATATACTTATGCATTTATTTAGTATTAGACAGAGTTTCACTGTGCAGCCCTTATTGGCCTAGAGTTCACGCCTCCTGAGCACTGGCCTTACAGCTCTGTGTCATTGGCCTTATAGCTGCATGCTAACACACTTGACTTCTTAGTTGATTCTTTAAGCTAAGGAAACTTACAAATCAGCGTTTTAGACAAAACCTTAAGAAGATTCAGCTTTACAAATAATAAGTTACGAATGGAGTCTCACATTTTACAGATTTTATTTTATTTTAATTAATTAATTTATTTGTTTGTTTGTTTTTCAAGATAGGGTTTCTCAGCGTAGCCTTGGTTGTCCTGGACTCGCTTTGTAGACCAGGCTGACCTCAAACTCACAGAGATCCGCCTGCCTCTGCTTCCCAAGTGCTGGGATTAAAGGCGTGCGCCACCACACCTGACTTCACAGATTTTATATTTCACAAGATTTACAGATAGCTGAAGAACACAGTGTGACTGAGGTGGTCCTTGGAGTATACATTGTACCCAGCCATCCATGATGATGCTAACTGAACACTGACTTAAGCAGTAGACTTAGGAGATATGTGATGTATTCTATAAGAAAGTCATACTATTTTTTACCTCAAGCAATGGGGTATGTATTTATGGTCACTTGTCACATGGACAGCTCATAATGGAATGATTTCCTTCTGTACCTGGTAGGGGTCAGAACCCACTTGCAGTTTCCTAGGATCTATTTCTGGATCCCATTGACTCTGATATCCGGTTCTCATAGAGAGAAAGGAAGGTGTTTGTCTCTGTCTGCTTCCTACTAGTGCTACACAAGGCATCTCTGTTTTTTTTTTTTTCTGTTTTGAGATGCAGTAGTTAAAAAATACAGGTGCTGGAGGGCTGGCCAGTAGGCCAGGCCTTGAATCCTAGCAGTCAGAAGGAAGAGGCAGGATTTTCTCAGTGAATTTCTTGGCTAGCCTAATTTACATAGTGATACCCTGTCTCAAAAACAATACAAAAAAAGAAAGCAGGTGCTAAAGGCAGCCATGTTGACTTCTCTGTTTGCTGGAGGAATTGCCTGTAGGGTTCTTTTCTGAGCACCAAGTGCTCATTTTGATCTTGTCGCCGGTGCACTGGGTTAATCAAGACACCTTCATAATTTACAGGCATCTTCTGGGCACTCAGAACTGCATATGTATGAATTTTCTTTCCAACCTTTACTGCCATCTCCATCATTTGCCCATTTTCTGGAGTAGAAATATAGTTAATAGCATTCTTCTTGGAACCTAAAGACAAAAGATGTTATCTCTGCATTCTAAAAACGAGAGGCTAGATTGTCTATGCGGGATGACTACAAGTTAACAACTGGCCCTGGATCTTCGACAGTCTAAGCACTGGGGAGGCTAAAGGGAAGTTTATAGAAGAATTCAGAAGGCAGAATGTTTGCCTTCCTACTTCTTTATGAGGAAAGATGTGCTTCCCCTCCCCAAGTCAATACCAGATTATATTTTATCTCACACAATAGAAGGCAGAGAGGCACAACTGATACATTTGGTTATCTACTAGGTAGATAACCTCATGGTCACAAGATGGCTGCCCAAGACTGAAGGCAGGCCACAACAAGGGCATAGGTCTCTCTTATCAGGGAGATTGCTTTTCCCTCTCTAGTTGATCTACTTTCCTGCCCTTTCATTACTATTGTGTTTTGCTTGCTGCAGCTTTATAGCTGATCTTACTGGTGGACAGGATCCGTCTTTCCCCTTTGCTCTTCTTTCTTCACTTTGGTTCAGAAGCTGCTAACAGAATCCCCTCTTCGTTTCATTTGTCAATATTTTATTTTATTAAAGATTTATTTGTTTTGTGTTCATCCACATTTTGCTTGTATGTATGTCTATGGGAGGGTGTTGGATCCTCTGGAATTGGAGTTATAGACAGTTGTGAGCTTCCATGTGAGGGCTGGGAATTGAACCCAGGTCCTCTGGAAGAGCAGCCAGTGCTCCTAATTGCTGAGCCACGTCTCCAGCCCTTGCCAATATTTTAATAGATATGCCCCTTACTGAGAGGCTGGATAAGCCACTAATATGGAGAGGATACACATGTTGAATGCATCATGTATGGTATCTGCTATAACCAACCCTTACAATCTAGGAAGCTGTCTTAGTTAGTAGGGTTTTATTGCTGTGAAGAGACACCACGATCATGGCAACTCTTTTTTTTTTTTTAAAGATTTCTTTCTTTCTTTCTTCCTTCCTTCCTTTCTTTCTTTCTTTCTTTCTTTCCTTCTTTTCTGAATGCTCCATCTGCATGTATACCTGCATGCCAGAAGAGAGTATCAGGTCCCAGTATAGATGGTTGTGAGGCACCTGTGGTTGCTGGGATTGAACTTAGGACCTCTGGAAGAGCAGACAGTGCTCTTAACCACTGAGCAATCTTTCCAGCCTCATGATAATTCTTATAAAGGACAACATTTAGTTGGGGCTGGCTTACAGCTTCAGAGGTTTAGTCCATTATCATCATGGTGGGAAGCATGGCAGCATGGAGGCAGACATGGTGCTGGAGGGACCAGAGTTCTACATCTTGATCCACAGGCAGCAGGAAAAGAGAGCAGCATGGGGCCTACCTTGAGCATCTGAAACCTCAAAGACCACCCCCAGTGGCATACTTCCTCGAACAAGGACACACCTACTCAAACAAGGTTATCCTCCTAATAGTGCCACACTCTATGAGCCTATAGGGGCCATTTTCATTCAAACCACCACCACCTCCTTCTCCTCCTCTACTTCCTCCTCCTCCTCTTCCTCATCGGTATGTTATCCCAGGGCAGCCAGCCACAGCTACACAGAGAAACTCTGTCTCAACATTCCCCCTCCCCTCAACCCTCCACCAAGGATTAAATGTAAAGTACACATCTTCTATTTGACATATCTTATTGTAATATAATTTGCTACATGAGCAGCTATTAAATTAACTTTAGGTGAGGTGGTGAGATGGCTCAGGTGGGTAAGGATGCTTGCCACAAAGCCTGAGGCCCTGAGTTAGATACTTGGGAGACCTACATGGAGAACTGACTTCCATTAAGCTGTTCTCTGACCTGCATATGTATGCTGAGTCTCATATACTTCCACACACACAGAATCTTCACACACATAATAAATAAGTGTAATTTAAAAAAAAAAAAAAAAGCAACCAACAACTTTAGACAAAAATGCCTATCGAGTGTACTAAAGTTTAGAAGTGCAATTTGGTCCCTTTAATATAGAACTTTCTTTTCGTGCATTCTTTATGGTTGTTTTTTTGTTTTTGTTCTCTAGGTGGAAGGCACGCCATTCAGTGGCTAGGAGGCAGTATTGCAGGAGAGAAAGAAAATGTGAGCCAGGGGAAATGTGAACAAGCTGAGACTAAAATGGGTTATGAGAGTAGTTCTAGAATTAACCTTCTGGCTAATTTTATGACATGAGCACAATGTTTGTATTACTAGAGGCACATTCTGCCAAAGACCTTTATTCATTTACCAGTGTAGCTCTGGACTGTGCATGATTTTGTAATTCTCCCCACCCTGGGAACATTTCGAAATATCTGGAGATATTTTTTGATCAGCACGCTGGTGTGTGTGTGTGTGTGTGTGTGTGTGTGTGTGTGTATACAAACCAGGGATTAAATATTCTACAATGCCTAGGGCAATAAATAAATAAATAAAAAGTCTTGCCCAGTTCAAATGTTAACGGTGCTACTGTTGAGAAAGCTGTTTTAGAAAATACTAGTTTTACATGTTTCTGAACAAAGAAAAGCTTTGAAGAGCTTGAGTCAAAATTCCTTAGATGCTAATCTGATCAGCCCAGCTTTGTTTCTAAGGTGTATTCTTTGAATTTATTTGATCAGCAACTTTTATAAATCACTTTCAGATCTTAGGAAAGGTCTGAATGCTCCCAGACTGTTTCCCAAATCTTGCCTTTCTTTCTTCTTTCCTCTTCTAAATCTTCCTGCTTTCATTCCCTGTTTTCCTCAACTATGCAGCATTTCATTAGACTAAATACTCTATGTAGTGACCAGAAGCAAATACAAAGTCTAGATAGAATTCTTTTGTGTATAATATTACTAATTCATTTCTTTTAGGTCTTAAAAACATTGTCCTTAGGTGCTAAGCAGATGTGACCATGTTTGTACATTTGTGTGGTGAGTCACATGTCAGGGGACCTCTAGTATCTATGAAAAGAACTAATAAAGCCCCGAGTGTTTCTTATTTTGTTATTTTATAACAAAGTATGTGAGAAGTTCAGAGTGCTTCTCTATAGAAGGTGTTTGCTTAGCAAAGCGGCCTGGATTTAATCTTCTTGTTCAAGGCCGTTGTTTCTTGGCAGGTTATGAAATGCAGACAGTTGCTGCCATTTTCTTACATTTGAAGCCTTGTGTTTAGGACATTGACTCTGGCATCCAGTAAAATGCCTGGTACAAAACACATATGCAAGTCACATTTACTAAATGAGTTTAATATCCAAGGTTAAATTCAGGAGAAAAGAAGGTGGTTGTCTTTTACAGTGACACAGCGGTCATCTACGTCCTCACTCAATAGCTTTTGTGTTGACATGTTCCAAGTAAGATGTGTTGACATGTCAAATAAAAATGTGCCAAACTCATTTTTCCTCCTCACTCAGACTTACTTCTTTTCCTTTATTTCTAGTTCTTTTTGCAAGCAATTTTCTCAGATTGCTCCTTTCCTTGTTTTTCCAAAACCTGGCTCTTTTTGCTGTCTTTCCAGGTAGAGTTTGCTTCCACCTCACTGTGCTTGGACAGCCTTTCTCTAGCTGGGTCTTTGTCTACCACTCACTACCTTCTTTCTGTCTTGGACCCATGAGTACACTATGATCTCCTTAGTCTCTTCCCATAAATCTTGGGTGCTGGATTGAAACATCAGTGCCCTTCCCATAGTTTTAACTTGGACAACCAACTTTTGGTAAACAATGCAGCGGTTGATCAGAAGGTTAAACCGTCTGGCTTTATTATGAAAGGCTTATTTCTTTTCCAACTTCATTTCTCAGTTTGTAGCCAAAATACCTTCTACCATTTTCAGATTAGCCCTTAAAACCTTATGCATTTCCCTGCAATGGTCTTCCCTAACTAAGTAAGTAAGCATCCATATTTTTTTATGCTTTGTGAAATTCTGTGAGTCCTTTAAAAAAAAAAAGGTCGCCCTGGGAAAACTCATGTTTCATGAGGCTACGGATAAATCATTACTATTTTATTTTTAATATCTTCAGTAGGAGAGTTACATAGTGGTTGTTTAATAAAAGACGAACGGTATCCGTTTGCATAAAGAATCTGACTCTGAACGTCGGCCCTCTGGTCAGTTGGCACTGACGGCAGCACAGAGAAAATGTCATACCTTTATTAGGAGAATGAGGGCCAGGCCCTACCCAAGGCCCAGAACCCGCGGGACCCGCCTCTCGTTCCGGCCCCGCCCCTCGTCACTGGCCACGCCCTCGACGGGCCCCCTGGGTGCCAGAGCGCATGCGCCGGACTGGAGCTGGCGCGGCCGTCCCCTCCCCCACCCCCGCCGCCGGAGGGGAACCGGCAGCTGCGGCTGCTCGGGCCGGCGGGGTAGGTAGTCGTCATGGAGTACCCGTGGGATGAGCTGACCCTGGCCTTTTCCCGCACGTCCATGTTTCCCTTTTTTGACATCGCCCACTACCTGGTGTCGGTGATGACGCTGAAGCAGCGGCCAGGTGAGTGAAGGGGGCCGGACAGGCTCCGGGTTCCGCGTCCTCTCTGCCTGGATGGCCCAGGGCCGGCAGGTCGGGATCCCCTGCGGCCCACCGGACTCTGACCTAGTCTTAGGAAAATGATACAGACCCCTGAACAGAGCGTCTCAGGTGGGACCTGGCACCTTGTTAGGGTGTTAAAACCATAAGAGTGGGTGGCTTTGCGTTTTCTCACTCACTCGAGAGAGACGTGGACCAGGTAACAGTCATTTGGAGTGTATTTCAACATCTGTGAAACGTGTGGGAAGGCATGTGGTTCTCACAACATTGAGTTCCATGAACCAAGTGACTAGAGAGCAATGTTTGTTCTCCTGCTTCCGACACTGACTATGTGGCTTTACTTTTATGTCCATTATTTTTCTGACTCTTTGTCGTGGAGTTGAGGCATTTCACTGCCCTCTGCTCCCTGCTGCCTTCCCGTGTCCAGCCGGTGAAGTGTGAAGGCTTAAGGCTGATTTGATTGCCTCACTTCTATGGACTACTAATTTTCTAAATCTTTGACTTTCATACGTTTTTGAGAGTTTCTAAGTCTAACTCATTGAAGGACAGATTATCTGTACGGGATACTGCGTCTGTGATTAAAGAGATTTTGTTACCACTCTGTATCAGTATTGACTAAATCAGACGCTTTCAAAGGGTGGTTCACATCACTTACTTCCCTGCCACACACTGTAAGATTCATTATTTTCATGATGATATTCAGAGGTGATTCGTCTTTTCACTGCCTTTATGAGTGTGCAGTGAAGTTTCCCAGTGGCTATGTTGTAAGAGATGATTGAAACAAGTGGTGAGTCCAACCAACCATTCCTGTTTGAAGCTGGGCATTAAGGAGGTACGCCTAAATAACAGAGCAACGAGCCTTTTCTCATGAAATAGTTTTTGCTTTGGATAATACAGTTATTTTAGTAAAGAACACATTATTTATTTTAACATTTAATGTATTGTTTTAATAACCCATATGTCAAAACTTTAAAAGTGGTTGACATTTCTAAATGCTGAATGTAAACAAACTCCAGGCCTGTTGTTACTAGAGATGGGTGCTAGGGAAATGCCCTTTGACCCAGTGTAGCCCCAGCTCTCGGAGCTTTTAAAGTCTCCCCCACCCACCCCATTACCCACACAAGGTTTCTCTTGTAGTTCTGGCTGTCCTGGACTCACTGTGTAGACCAGGCTGGCCTCCAGCTCACAGAGATCTGCCTGTCTCTGCCTCCCGAGTGCTGAGATTAAAGTAATTTTTTTTTCCTTTTGTTTTGTTTTTTGAGACAGGGTTTCTTTGTGTATCCTTGGCTGTCCCGGACTTGCTTTTGTAGACCAGGGTGGCCTTGAACTCACAGTGATCCCCCTGCTTCTCTCTCCTGAGTGCTGGGATTACAGGTGTGCGCCACCACGCCTGGCTTAAAAAAGTCATTTATAAAGGTATGATTTACATAAGGATGTTCACTTTTATCACAGAGTCACACGATTTTGGATAAAAACAGTAATAGAACCACGGTCATGATGAAAGTGTTGAGTATTTTCCTGTCTTCTCCAAGTCCTCTTTGCCCTTTTCTAGTCTCTTCCTCCACACCCTCACAACCCATTCCCGATCTCTTTACATCTTAGGGGTCTGTAGAGAGGCACAATTTGAGAATGACTTGGAGGGAAACAGGTTTTTCTCTCAATACTTGGTAAAGGAAAGCGTTCACAGGAGAATGCCTGCGTAAGCAGGCGTGTGCTAGAGTGCCTGTTCACTTCAACCGTAGTGATTATTTTCAGTCCGCAACATCTTGTCATTTTCATAGAAAACAGTTTTTATTTTTCATGGATATTATTGTGTGTGCTTCCTTGGCTTATTGGCTGTTTTATTTAATTCCGGTAACCGCCTAATATCTTCTGCCTGTTTGTCAGGATGTAGATTGTTGTTTTATTTTATTGAGCCTCTTCATGCATCATGGACATTCTACTGTAAGGGCTAAAGCTTTTTATTTTACTTTATTTTAGTTTTCGATTGTTCAATTTTAGCTTTTAGTGCAGAAGTTTTAAAAACTTCATGGTTGAATCTATTTACTATTTTTATTTTCAGACAGATCTGTTTTTATAGACAGATCTCCTTTATGGCTTTGAGGATTTATTTATTGTTTCAGGAAGAGTGGTCCTCATGCTAAGGATTATAGAAATACTGACTTATGCTCTTTTAAAAATATACTTATTTTTATTTTTAATTTAGTGTGTGTGTGTGTGTGTGTGTGTGTGTGCGCGCGCGCGTGTGTGCGCGCACGCGCGAGCGCGAGCATGTGTTTGTCTGCGTTTGTACAGGTGCCTGCAGAGGGCACTGGGTCAGATGTCCCTGGAGGGGGAGTTACACTAGAGTTACAGGTGTGTCTGAGCCATCCAATGAGGGTGCTGGAAACCAAATCAGGTTCTCTGTATGAGAAGTAAGTGCTCTTACCAGCAGCTGCTTATTTATGTTTTTTTTTTTTTTCCTTTGACTTCTTCACTAAAAGACAAAGCTAAGTGAATGGTACAAAAGGGAGTTTGGGGCTGGAGAGATGGCTTGGTGGGTAAGAAAGCTTACTGCACAAGCCTGAGGACTTGAGATCGAATCCCCAGTAGCTATGTAAAAAGCTGAGGGTAGCTACATGTGCTTGTAACCTCAGCTCTGTGGGGTTGGGGAAGACAGGAGGATGGCTGGGGCTTGCTGACTGCTAGTCTAGCTTCAGGTGCAGTGAAATTCCAGACCTGTCTGGAAGGAATAAGAGAGAATGATGGGATAGGACACCGATGTTTTCCTTTAGTGTCCATGAATGTGTGCACGCGTGTGCACACACACACACACACACACACACACACACATACACACACACACACACACACACACACACCCTTCTTAATTTCTCTGTAACCGTTTGGTGGTAGATGGATATTCCTTTTAAGTCTTTGAATCTCAGTGGTGAATTACTCCAAAGAGCACTTGGAACTCAGTGATCTGGGCAGAGTGCTTAGCTGGATTGGGCTTGCTGTGTTATGGAGACCATTCTCCTGCGTGACCCTTTGCAGGCCCTTAGGGTCTACTTGCATTCTTCAGCCTGGCATTTCTTTTGGGAGTTACTGAAATTCTTCCCATAG
Organism: Acomys percivali; assembly: GCA_907169655.1. Taxonomy (NCBI): domain Eukaryota; kingdom Metazoa; phylum Chordata; class Mammalia; order Rodentia; family Muridae; genus Acomys; species Acomys percivali. Next base: position 119,282,420 of record OU015743.1, read on the forward strand.
CTCCTCTCTGCCTTAACTTTGTCATATTGCTTGTAGCCGAGAGCCACATTTCCTTTTCTAGCCTCCGTATGTGACACAGTGTGGGTGCAGAGTGGCCAGCAGTACTGCTGACAGTAGTTTTGCCCTACTCCTGACTTTACTGAGGATGCTTCTAGAGGTTAGTGAAATGTGATGTTTCCCTACAGGCTTTTTGGTGGCAACTCGTCAGAAAGCCTTATTGTATTTGTTAACTTTCTAGGCTGTCCCTCTTTATTTACTGCCCTAATAGAGAAGGTGCTAGATTTGATCAAGTTTTTTTTTTAAAAATAAATCGGACATTTATTGACCAAGATTGGTGGGTAATGTCTGTAATCCTGGTACTTGGGAGGCCCAGGTAGGCGGACTGGAGAAAGTTTGAGGCGAGCCTGGGCTGCATAGCAAGACCCTGTCTCAAAAACCAAACCAGAAGAAATCTATTGACATAAATAATTATATGTATTGCTTTTCCAGTGGGAATATAATGTAGATTTCAATAATGTAATTTGAAAAGTTACGAATCACCCTTACATTTTTGGAACAAACTTTACTTGCTTTATGCATTATTTCAGTGTATTTACGATTTAACCTGCTAATACTTGATCTAAATTTTTTCGTTCATGTTTATAATTGTTTTTTTGTGAATTAGATTATGTTTTTGTGCTCTCCATTTCTAGCTTGGGTAGTAAGGTTCTGCTGTTTTTATAAAATAGGTTTAGGTCAAGATGATTTATTTAACAGGCATTGCCTGTTTTTAGGTATTTAGTAGACTTCAATTATGAAATCTATGAGTCTCTATTTCTTAGTAAACTATTTTTTGTTTGTTTGTCTAGTTTTGTTTTTGTTTTTGTTTTTTGGTCTTTTGAGACAGACTTTCTCTGTGTCTCCTTGGCTGTGCTGGAACTCACTCTGTAGACCAGGCTGGCCTCAAACTCACAGAGATCTACCTGCTTCATCTCCTGAGTGTTGGGATTAAAGGCATCCCCTCCCCCACCCCCAACCTGGCCTTGGCACCTTCTAGTGGGTAGGTGTTTCTTTTCTCATCAGTTGTAAGTTGCTTGGTAATTTACCTTTTCCCAGGAGTCACCTGTCTCCTTTAGATCAGGCCTGTCAGAGCAGATGTGTCTGTCTCCAGATCTTTGACTAGTTTAGCCTGTACCGTTGGTACGTGTGTATGTATGTGTTCATGGAGATGGGTACATGCATGCACACAGGTGCTAGTGCACGAGCCGTCGAAAGTGGGTGTTGGATAGCTTCCTGGATCCCTGGCCAGACAGGCTTTCTCACTGAACCTGGCTGGCTGGGCTAGCTGGCCTCTGGGTTGCCAAGTGCTGGGATATGGGTGTGTGTGTGTGCATTGCTATTCCCAGCTTCACTGTGGGCACTGGGGATCTGAACTCAGGCCCTCAGGCTTACACAGCAAGCACTTTCCCAGTGGAAACACCTCCCCACTCCACCCTTTGTTTATTCTTTTTTTAAAATATTTTTTATTTTTTATTAATTTATTCATATTACATCTCAGTTGTTAGCCCATCCCTTGTATCCTCCCATTCCTCCCTCCCTCCAGCTTCCCCCCTCCCTTGTTTATTCTTAAGTGTTTCTTTGAATCTCATGGATCTCATTATAGATGGTTGTGAGCCACCATGTGGTTGCTGGGAATTGAACTCAGGATCTTTGGAAGAGCAACCAGTGCTCTTAACCTCTGAGCTATCTCTCCAGCCGGCCTTATGATAATTTTTATAGGTTCTCTTTTCATTTTGAATAAAATATATTTGCCCAGACCTCTGTCTGTAGAGACAGTGATTAGCTTGTCTTCTCTGTCTGTGTAGTCAGCATTTCTCTTCCTTAATTTAGAACAGAAGCTCTAGTAATTGTGAGTCTCATCCAAAGTTTAATAGATCTTCACTCAGTATATCCAGTGCTTTTGTGATGACCAAGGAAAACTCCATTTTTGTGCCAGGTACCCATGTTAGTAGCTACTTGTCGCTGACCTAAATTCCTGAAAGATAGGTTCCCTGCAACCCTGACTCCTTATTGCCCCCCACCCCCCAGAATTGTGTAATTATTGTAAAATGATTAACTGCTTGCTCTGGCTTCTATAAAGCTGCTTATTGCTGTATGTAGGGGGAGTAAGATCCTCAACAATCTGTAAATTCCACAGAAATGAAGTATACGTACGTCTTGCCTTTAAAAGCCCTTCCTTCACCTGCTTCTGGGTGGCAAGCCTCTGATTTGGGTTAGAGACTCTAGCTCTGCTAGCAGTTTTAATAAATTTGGCTAAGTATAATCTGAATTGAATCTGGTGGTCTTTTCTAGGTGGTCTTGAACTCCATAACACTTTCAATTCCCCAGTGACTAGTTCTCCAGAGCTTTCGAATCCATAGTACAGTGGAGCTACAGTTCATGCCTGTGAAAAGAGCAGTTCTTTTCCCACCCGCAACAGGGCCCTAGGGCTTGCTTTTTTTTTTTTCTTTCTTTCTTGTGGGGCTTTGCTTATTTTTTTTTTAAATGTATTAAAACTTTATAAATTTTTTATTATAAAGAAATTGCAACCAGGCCCCATGGCACACATCTTTGATTTTAACATTTGGGAGACAGAGACAGGTGGATCTCTGAGGCTAGCCAGGGCTACATAAGAGAGGCAGACAAAATCCAAACCAACCCAACCCTCAAACACCTTGCAAAAAAGAAACTCACAAAGCAAAATTAACCATACTTAAACTGTATATACCTCGGTGAACTTCTATACAGTTAGAAAAGCCATTCTGAAGCTGTGGGGCGTCACATTGGATTGTATATGTTCACCCTCAAATATATTTATGTACTTGTCTACCACTAAATATAAATAAAAATCCAAGGCGATTAGCTTTTTATCCTCTTCAGTGACTGAGAATTTACTTCAAAACACACATTTGAAATTATATTTACTTTTACATAACAAAATACCTCCAAACTTAATGGATTAAAATAAATCAGTTCCTGAGAACGGGAATCTGAGAGTGCCTTACTTGGGTGGCTCCAGACGACTTCCCTGTGCTGTCTGCAGGCCTGAGAATCTTTGTAGCTGTTGGCAAGCGGCCTTAGCTCTTCATGACGGGAGCCTCCTGTGGGGCTGGTCAAATGTCTTGTGAAGACATTAGAGAGTGAGAGACAGAGAGTGCAGTGACTTCGTCCCTTTCCCTCGAGGGTAACAACACACTGTCACGTCTGCTTTATTCCACTCACCGAGATAGAAGGTATCCCCCTGCCTCCATCTCTGGAGTGCTGGCATCACAGGCTTGTTTGTCACAGCCCTGGCGTGTGCTGTAGGACCTAGTGCACTCCATCTCCTGGACTACAGCCCCTGCTCTGTTCTTCAGGAAGTTGAGCCGTAGGATTCCAAAGCTAGCCTGAGTTATGCATTGATGTCAAGGCTAGCCTGGGCAACAACAGGCTTTGTCTTAACAACCACCTCCCTCAGCAAACTCTAAAAACAGCGTGTCTGAATAACATTAGAGTATTATTGGGTAGCTGTTGCCTTTCTATTCAAGATAATTTTTATCCAGCAATTAAAATTCAAGCTACTTTAAAACGACACTTACTATCATTAGAATACATTTAGCAGAGTGCATAGACACACACACAACACACACACACACATACACTCACACTCCACCTTAACGATGTGCTATGCAAATGAGCTCTGCATCTAGACACTGGCAGCAAATGCAGACAACACTACCACTGGTTTTGTGATGGAGGGAGCGTGGGTGGGCTAATTCTGTTACCACAGTTCTTTCCAGCTTGGCCATCTCCCACCAGAGGAAGATATGACAGGCTCCTGTTGGAGTGCGGCTGGCAGATGTTGGGTTCCATCTCACACTCACAGTGACGGCTGTGTGCAGCCCACACTGCAGGCAGACCTCCAACCCGCTCAGAGATGGCTCAGGGGCAGCCATGAGCTGTGTCTGTGAACAGAGGGGTTCAAGAGTTGGGGATGAGGAAAGATTATTGAGGAGAGATGCTAGGAAGGCTTCATGTTTCACATGTACAACAGTAAGTAAGTGGGATGTGAAAGGAGCGGTTAGACTGCTATTTTAAGGAACGTCATTTTAATACAACTGAAGAGCTGTTTCCAGAATAGCCTACTGGATTATAGCAGATACTAAAATACTATTGGTTCAGGATCCTATCCAAGAGTTTCCAGAAGGCAAAGACACTAACAGGAGGATTTTCTAGCTGGTGATTAAAATGACTGAGTCTTGGGGCTGTGGATGTAGCTTGGTTGTGGAGTCCTTGGGTTCAGCCCCCAGCACAGAGAAACAAGCAAGCAAGCAAAGCAGCCTATAGACTCCCTTAAAACGGAAGGGTGGTCAGCTGTACGCCACCAGCATGGCTCGTGTAGGACCCAGGGCTGCTCACAGAGAAGAGACTGGGCCACTCCTTGGTTCCAGCGCCCTGCTCACTTCGTTTGAGACAGGATCGCATACACTCCAGGCTAGTTTTGAACTTGCTATGTCACTGAGGATGGCCTTGAGTTTCCAGTTCTTCTGCCTCCAGCTCCAGAGTGAGTGCTGGGATTAGAGGCTTGTGTCACCACATCTGGTTTTATGTGGTACTGGGTTTGAAATCCAGGGCTTCATGATGTGCGCTAACCGCTCCACCAGACAAGAGCTCCAGCCCTGGCTGCTTCTTCATATTTTCTCCCTTTTCAAACTTGTTATTCTCTAAGACCCCGGCTTTATTTCCCCATCTCTGCCAACATTTCACTACTCGGAGTCCTCCCATTGTATCCTATCATTTGTAATCCCGGTGTAGGTTTTACAAGATGCAGTGTAGGCTAGAGTAAAAGTGGTTTTGTGAAAAGTTGTTTCTCTGCCCAACCTGGCCAGCCAGCTATGAGCCAACTGGACTTATACTTTCCATGCCAAGGAATCCAAACCTCTCACTTTCCTGCACACTGTAAAACCATCCATGCAAATCTCTCTCACCTGATAGAACACTTGTTAAGAGAGGCTCTCCACATCCCAGACTGGCAGGTCCCTTTCCTCTCCCATTTGTCCCAGTTCTTTTACAATTAGCCAACAAGGAAAAGACCTTGAGGCTGTAACCCAGCCAATGGGGAGAGGTTTGATTGTCCTGTGTGGATATTGAAACTGTGTCAGATTTCCTGCTTGGTGACCTTACTGGTCTCCTGAAGGGCATTGCCTCGCTGGGCTACTTTTGTATTGTTCCCATGTTTCTTTGTGTGGCTTTAAACATATTCCTTTCCAACGGTGTGGAGAACTGCCTGTCATTTGCGTGGCTGAGAGTGTAGGTTTTTGTTTCTTTAGATTCATTATGTTTCTGTGGAGGTATGCATAGATGAGCGCCGGAGCCAAGGGAAGCCGGAGCTCCCGGGGGACTCTAGATCCCCTGGGACTGTGCTTGCCTACCGGCAGGTGTGACTCACCCAACATGGGTTCTGGCACGCGAACTTAGGTCCTCTGAGAGAACACCGAGTACTCTTAACCACTGAGCCATCTCTGTGGCCCTAAAATTGCTGTTATTTAAACCTAAGGAAACAGTGGCATCCTTCTCCTCTTTCTAGATTACTTTTGCTTCATAATCAAAGACACAAAAGCATCAGTGTATGAAAAAGCATCGGTGTGTGCGCTGGGTCTTGGTTCTCCTAAGTCTCGGGATCTGCTCGTCCACAGTTTTTGGTGTGGGCTGGTAGTGTAATAGTTAGTTAGTTAGTTAGCTTTTGAGATAGGGTTTCTCTGTGTAACCCTGGCTGTCCTGGAACTCAGAGATCAGCTTTCCTCTGCTTCCCAGCATGCTGGGATTAAAGGCGTGTACCACCACACCTGGCTGGTTTTGTTTTTAGTTTTCATTTTGTTTTGTTTTTTAATCTTTTCAATGTATTTTATTTTATTTTTAATTTTTTAATTTTTGGGACAAGGTCTCACCATGTAACCCTGACTGGCTTGGAACTAGAATGAGCCTCTCAGCTGCTGGGATGAAAGGTGAGCACTGCCATTCTTGGCTATATCATCAGTTTTAGCTTATTTTGTACTTAAAAATTTCAGCCCCTCCCACCCCCCTCTCTATGTTTTGTTTATGTTTTCCAGTTTTTGTTTTGAGGAAGAGATTTACGTAACTTGAGTGGCTTTGAACTCGCCTTAGAGCAGTGGCTCTCAACCTATGGGTTCGACCCCTTTAGCAAACCAAACCTGTTTTTAAAAATATTTACATTAGATTCGTAGCAGTAGCAAAATTCCAGTTATGAAGTAACAATGAAAATAATTTTATGGTTGTGGGTCGACACAACATGAGGAGCTGTATTGAAGAGTTGCAGCATTAGGAAGGTTGAGAACCGCTGGCCTAGATAGAAGTTCCCCTGAGTTTCAGGTTTATGGGCTTGTGCCACTGTTTTTTTCTTAAATCTTTTTTTTTTCCTTTTGTTTATTTATGTATTTGTTTGTTTACTTCACATACTGATTGAAGCCTCCTCCTGCCTCTCCTCCTAGCCTTGCCCTCCCACCCTTTCCCCCATTTCCCTTGGCTTCTTCTGAGAGTAGCCTCTCCCCACCCAACCTTACCATCCCACCCCAGCACTTCATGTTGCTTTAGGACTAATCATGTCCTTTTTGACTGAGGCCAGACAAGGCAGCCTAGCTATGGGAAATCCCAACGGCAGGCAACAGAGCCCATGTCAGGGACAGTCCCCACTCCAGTTGCTAAGGGACGCACAAGAAGACCAAGCTGTCCATCAGCTCCGTAAGTGTAGGGGCCTAGGTCCAGTCCATGTGTGTACTTAGGTTGGTGGTTCGGTCTCTGTGACCCGCCATGGGCCTGGGTTAGTTGACTCTCTGTTGGTCTTCTTGTGGAGCTCTTGTCCACTTTAAGTCCTTCTCTCCTTCCCCCAACTCTTCCCAAGGTTTTCTTAACTCTTAATTAAAATAATTTGGCCATGGACGCATGTGCTATGGTGAAAGTTTGAAGTCCCAGTACTGAGGAGGCTGACAAGGGGTAATCGTGAGTTCCAGGCCAACCTAGGCTGCGTAAGGAGACCCTTTCTCAAAAACAAAAGAAAAATAACCAACCAGTACCCCCTGCCCCCCAAAACCCTACCTTAAACACATTTCTTTAAGTCTTTGTTCACATCCAGTTTTTCTGTAAGGTCACCCCATACCAAGGTCTCGTGCAGTCCAGGCTAGGTTTGAGCCAGAAGGTAACCTTGAAGTTCAGGTCTTCTTGCCTTCACCTCCTCAGTACTGGCATCATAAGCATTCATCTTCATGTTTTTTTGCACCATTCCCATCATTTTACAATGCTGGAAATTGAACCCAGGACCTCCTGCATGCTAAGCAAGCACTTTAGCAACTGAGCTACACTCCCAGTTTTCTGTTTTTGTTGTGTTTTGTTTTGTTTTGTTTTTTTTGATACAGGATTTCTCTGTGTAGCCTTGGCTGTCCTGGACTCGCTTTGTAGACCAGGCTGGACTTGAACTCACAGAGATCTGCCTGCCTCTGCCTCCTGAGTGCTCGGATTAAAGATGTGCACCACCACACCTGCCCTTATTTTTCTGAAAATTTAATCTAAAATTATTATTCCATGGCACCTGTTATTTTAGTCTAGAGTCTTCTACAGCTATGTACTAACTTTCAAGTCACGCGCTTCACTAAGTCACATTGTTACTGAACAGCGTGCTCTTTGAGGCACTGTAGGAGATACTGAGGATCCTCAAACAAAAGATATTGTGATAGTCCTAAGGAAGCGCAACTCTTTCTTCTTTTTTA
>OU015743.1:119296332-119307376 GCA_907169655.1 Acomys percivali
GTGTGCATGTGCACAGTCATGCCTGTGTGTGTGGTGGTTAGAGGGCAACTTGTGGGATTTGATGTTCTCCTTCCACCGTGTCTGTCCTAGAGATCAAATTTACTCTGTCAGACTTGGAAGCAAGTGCCTTTTCCTGCCGAGCCACCTCACCAGCCTCCTGCCATTCTTAATCTATTCCTTTGACACATCTCAGGGTGCTTACAATAAGCTTTGGGATGAGAGGAAACACTAAGTGGGAACCTTTTAAATAAGCCATCTATTACCAGGAAACTGGTAAGAAGAACTTGGATGATATTTTAAGGATGTCAAAATCTGTTATTTAAAAATCCTTGTAGGGTCTGGGAGATGGCTCAGTGAGTGAAGTGCCGGCTAGGCAAGCCTGAAGCCCTGAGTTCATATCCCTGGCCTCACATTAAAGCCAGGTGTGCTGATGTATGAGTGACCCTGTCTCTAAAAGTAAGGTAGAGAGCTAGGCATAGTGGTGCACGCCTTTAATTCCAACATGCAGGAAGGTGAGGCTGGTGGATGGATCTGTAGTTTCTAGTGTGAGACCAGCCATGTCCTACGTAGAGAGTTTCAGGCCAGCCAAGATTACATACTGCCCTGCCTGGAAACACAAAACACAACTCAAAACCACAACCAAAAGACCATAAAGACAGACAGTGGTGGAGGAAGGTACTGAGTCAACCCTGGCTCCTCATGTGCGTGCACAGGCAATTGGACCATCAGTGTGCACAGATCTGTGTGCTATCTTTCACTTTCTCCCTCCACCAACCTTTTTTTTTTTTTAAAATAGAAAAATATATTGTTAGAGGGTTGGATGACTTAGTGGATAAAGCACTTGCCGCATAGGCACGAAGACCTGCTTTGGGTCTCCGTAACCCAAATAGAGCAGTATGTGCCTGTAACCCCAGCACTGGGGCTGCAGATGGCAGATCCTGCAGGGTTACTGGCCTGTCAGTCTAACTGAGGCAGCAAGTTTTAGGTGCAGGCCAGTCCCGGTTTCAAAAAATAATGTGAAGACATGATTGAGGAAAGATACCCTGACATGAACCGCCAGCCTCCGTGTGTCTGTACTGGAGAACACTCCGCAATATACCTGCAGAGACGTGCATATGCACCCAGACTCACCCATCCCACCACACCCCACACAGGAAAGCCACGGACTTAAAAGAATGCTGGTTTAAGTTACCACGATTAGCACACTTGTGAATACAATTTGTTGGAAGTTACTAACTTGGTTTATTTCTCTAGTGCGATGGGAGCTTGGTACTTTCATGTAAATCTACAACTATCTCGAGCATGTGTTCACTCTGCCGTTTCAGGAGCAGTGGCCACGGCCTGGAGTAACCCGCTGTCCAGCTGGTTCAGCGCCATGCTCCATTGCTTTGGTGGGGGGATTTTGTCCTGTATCCTGCTGGCAGAGCCGCCGCTGAAGTTTCTTACAAACCACACTAACATTTTGCTGGCATCTTCAATCTGGTAAGTTGCCCTTGTGTTCCATTATGAGGTCTTTTAAGAATTGTTTTATAGATTGTAGTAAAGTGGCTCTTTTAAAATTTTTTTAATGTCCTTAAGTTAATGCATGTGCAGTGAGTGAACCCAAGTAGTGCCAAAGTTCTTAAGTGCAAAGTTTGTTTCTTGCCCTTTCTCCCTTTATAATTGCACTTGTTCTTAAAGTTTCTGTGGGAACATTTTAACATGAGAGAACATCAAATATTGGCCCAAATATTTTCTTTTGTGAAACAAACTCAAACACATAAAATTATGACATGATAAAAACAACGCTAGATGTGAACAACTAGACGGAGTCCCAGTGCTTGTTAGGGCTTATACATAGCTTCTCTTGTCTTGTCTTCCTGTTGGTGGCATTGATTCTTTGTTTCTAGCTAGTTAGCTAGTTTGGGTCAAAGTCTCAGTGTGTAGTCCTGGCTGTCCTGAGACTCAGTACGTAGATCAGGCTGTCCTCCAACTCAGAGATCCCCCTGCCTCTGCCTCCCCAGTGCTGGGGTTAAGGCGTGCGTTACCACACTGGCTATTGGATTATTTAAAGATGTCTGACGTCTTTATTATTATTTATTTTTATTTTTATTTATTTTTTATTTTTATTTTATTTTATTTTTATTTTATTAATTTATTCTTGTTACATCCCTATAACAATAGGGTTATCCCATCCCTTGTATCCTCCCATTCTTCCCTCCCTCCTGTTTTCCCCTTATTTCCCTCCCCTATGACTGTTCCTGAGAGGGATTACCTCCCCCTGTATATGCTCATAGGGTATCAAGTCTCTTCTCAGTGACCTGCTGTCCTTCCTCTGAGTGCCACCAGGTCTCCCCCTCCAGGGGACATAGTCAAATGTGAGGCACCAGAGTATGTGAGAAAGTCAAATCCCACTCTCCACTCAAGTGTGGAGACTGTCCTGTCCATTGGCTAGATCTGGGTAGGGGTTTAAAGTTTACCGCCTGTATTGTCCTTGGCTAGGGCCTTAGTTTGAGCGGGACCCCATGACCCAAATCTGCCTATCATAATGTTCTACTTGTAGGTTTCTAGGACCCACTGGATCCTTCTACATTGCTATTCTTACATGGTACTCTCATCTAGAGTCCCAATAGGATGTCCTCCCTCTGTCTGACGTCTTTAAACATGAATTTGGTACTTTTGAAGTGAAGGAAAATGTTAGTAGGAATTGGCTTGGATTCTTCCTCATGCAAATTTAGATGTTCTTAAGAGGACTAATCAATTAAGTTAATATTGACTATTGATACAAATCACTGTGCTTTGTTTTATTTAAACTATGCTTTCTATTACAAACCCTATCAACTTAACATGTATTAGGAACATTTGGGATTCAGTTTTACTGGAGCTGGTGAGAGGGCTCAGTGGGTGATAGAGCTAGCCATGCACGCCTGGCAGCCTGAGTTCCAGCTGCAGAGCACACACAAAGGAAGAAGTAGACAATGTCTACACAGAGCAGCCCTCTTGACTTCCACATGCTCACTGTGGACACAGCCCTCTGCCCATCATGCACATACAACACAGTGATAAAAATAACCAAGAATTCATTTTATTGTAATAATTTTAACTTTGTTAAGCAGTGATAAACAGGGGGATTATAAATAACAATAGTAATGGTAAAGTAATAGTGGGCGCCTGTGGCTGTGGAAAGTAGGTAAATAGAATTATTCACTTGATAGCTAGTAACTATTGAATTAATATTACATAGCAGCTCAGCTTTATTTTCTTATTTAATCATTAGTTCTGTAGCTATTGTAATTATTTTTTTCTGACAAAATCTTTTATTGGTGACATTAAGAGAAAAGTTACTTAAATGCTATGAAGTAATATGTTGCATTTCTCTGATCTGTGACTAAATATTGTAGAACTCATCTACAGCTGTTCTAAACATCCAATAATAGTCACATCATCGGAATGTTCTGCAGGATAGTCCTCTTCCATATGCACAGGAATCCAAGTTTTACTGTGTTTTTCTTTTTTAAAATCCAATTTTGCCTGTGGAATTGGGATTTTTTTTATTTTTATTTTTTTTATTTTTACTAACAATGAATACAAGCCAGCTTCTCTCTCAAGTAGCTGGTCTCAAGATCATGACTCAAACTGTCAAACGAGAATGTTAGAGACACCATTTAAAGCTAAATTGCAAAGTCTCAAAGTGACTATAGGTTGCTGCTTGCTTTCAGTAAAGACATCACCTTCTCTATTGTAATAGTCCCCCTCCCCCACCCCTGTGTGAAAAGTAGGTGGAGTGGAAGTAACCATTTGATAGCTAGTATGTATTGAGTTAGTATGATATATTGGGTAAATTCTTTATATTTTTCGTTATACTTTGGAGTCCTGTGAAGTAGCTATTATAATTATGTCTTTAAAGATTAATTTATTTTTTATTTTATGTATATGAGTATTATGAGTGTTTATGCCTGGTGTCTGAAGAGGCCAGAAGAGGGCAGTGAATGCCCTGGAACTGAAATTACAGCTAGTCGTGAGCCATCGTGTGGGGGCTGGGAACTGAACGTGGGTCCTCTGCAAGAGCAGCCGCTGTTCTTAACTGCTGAGGCATCTCTCCAGCCCCTTTAAAAAATGGCTTACATGTAACAGGTGTCTTTATGGCATTTTCATACGTGCCTAGTTTTGCCTGACTTCCTCAGCCTTCTTCCCGGCCTGCGTGGCCCTCTTCTGTCTTGTGTCAGTGTGTTTTTTCCGCCGTGCTTCCAGAGGCAGCTGTTGCTGTTACTTGCATTTGACAGCAAGGAAACTGAGACACAGGGAATATTTGCTGTAATCTCATATCTAGGTATATCAAGGCTAGAATCAGAACAAGTGTGACTGTGGAGCGTCCACGCGTGGCAGTTACAGCATCTTGTAGACTTGCTTACTCATCATACAATATTGTCTTCCAAAAGCACTTCTAAAGACTTCCATTTCTATAATGGCATTTTAAAAGCATACTAGCGTTTTGGATTTTTTAATGTTGTGTAAATGCTGAGACTATATAAAAAGTCAGCTGGCTGATTCTCATGCTTTCCATCTGTTCTGCTTCCAGTATCAAATACTAACCCTCTCATTTCTGGCCTGGACTTTTTGTAACTTCCTAAGTGGGCTAGTTTCTTCCTTCATTACCCTCCCCCTAGATCTAACCTTCACATAATGATGCAGGGATAATTTTAAAGTAAGATATGGTATGTCACTCCGGTGTGCAGTGATGTATTCGGAATGACATCTTTAATGTGCCCTGACCTGTCCATCCCCACAGAGTCGCCCCTCTGTGGGCTTTGCTGTAATGTGTTGCCAGGCAACTCCTTTCACTCCCTTCTAGCATACTGAACTTGCTGCCTGAGCACGTTTCTACCTCTGTGACCTGGCTCCCCGCTCCCCAGGCAGCGCAGAAGCCCTCTGTGGCTGCCTTGTCACCCTCCCCTATTGTTCCGCTCAGAGTCACTAGTGCTGGAGGAATTCTCAGTTGTCTTTTTCTTATGCTGGCTTGTCTCACTTCTAGAGTAACAGTGTATCAGAGCAGGAACATCACTCTGCTGACTGTGCCACCAAGTACCGTTCAAAGTCAGTAAGTGTACTTATAAAGCAACAGACAGCTGTGTTCTGTGATCTCTGGTTTTGAGTAGCACAGAATTACAGATCTTGATAATTTGAGGCAGTAAATGAAATAAAATTTTATGCCTATAAATGGATGCCTTTACATTTAAAAGATATGTTAGAAGCAGAACAAAAGAACCCATTTTCAGTACACACGCATACATGTGTATGTATAGACACTTCTGAATTGCCTGGTTTGAGGTGAGCCTGTTGTACTACCCATAAAAAAGCAGGGCGGTTGCTTGGTCTTTTACTTGCTGATCATCCTGCAAAGATGATCAGTTTTTTTTAAAAGTAAGAATGGTAGCTGGAGAGATGGCTCAGTGGTTACAAGCACTGGCTGCTCTTTCACAGGACCTGGGTTCAATTCCCAGCAGCCACATGGCAGCTCACAACTGTCTGTAACTGCAGATCCAGGAGATCTGATGCCCTCCCTCACAGACATACATACAGGCAGGCACCAGTGCACAGAAAATAAAAATAAATGAAAAGAATACTATGAACTCAGATTAAAGGATGTTTTGTGAGATTCCACAGATTTTAATTTTTGTCATTAATTGAAACCAATTGTCCCATCTCTGGCCACTGGAGCCTTTTCAGAGGACCCTTCAGCCCTGGGATTAACTTCCTTGCCTCTTGGTACTATGAGATTCTTATGCTTTTCTTCTGGAATTAGTTTTAGTTTCTTTTAGTGGAAATAGCTTTTCCACAGCCACTTGGAGCTTTGGAGGCACTGCTGGGGCAGCCTTTGAACTGAGCTGGAGCAAAGAAAAGGATCTGAGTTCTTATTGATATTTGTCTCCAGTGCAAATTCAAGACTATGGAGTTGTTTATCTTGTCTCTGTTACATATGCAATACTTAGAATTTGCCTAGATATGAGAATTCTGGTATTTGTTGGGCAAAGGATGTAACAAAATTAGAATATTCTGACATTGCTAGTTAATTTTATTCTGTTCTTTGCTCATGTACATTTAATCTTATTCATCTTTAAAATACGAGTGTGTTCTACACTGTCATAGTTTCGTGGCCACTGTGCCATTCTTCCCGTAGTTTTTATCCACTCCTGTTTTGCTTACTGTGTACTTGATGCACATTGCTAGTTATATCTGGTCCCTAAGATTTTGCTTCTTAGAAGGTCTGGTAAATTCTTTGTGCTGAGTACTGTTTTATCCTTAACAGATCAGGAAGGTGAGGCATGAAGAGGTTAATGACCTAGTCAAGGTATCGGAGACACTGAGCAGCTAGAGCCCGTTATTTAATCTTTTAATTGGTGCATAGCAGTGAATCCCTTTGAACTCTGGAACAAGAATGTTGTCCTTACAGTCTCTTAAATATGAAAAATGATACTGGCTTCAAGGCAGTGCATTTTACTGTTCGGTTATGAGCTTGAAAATTTACAATAAAATTTATGTCTTTGCTTCTTCTGACTTTGAGAGTCAAATGATTTGGGGAATCATATACTCAAGTAAGGCCATCTTTAGAAAGGTAGCCTCTCAGGACACTCGTTGCCAGCAGATGGAGGCTAGCACCATCTGCTGGGGAAGACAAACAAGAGCTTCCTTCTGCCAGAGTGTATCTACTGTCTGACGACTCCACAAACTTTCATTTGAGTTTTCTTTTTAAAAAAAAAATCCATTTGTGGGACAGTACATACTTTATAATTCTTCTATCTATTGATTATCAGGATGTTTTCCTTAAACTTCAAGCATTCTGTAGGGAGGTTACATTTTGATATATGAGAATATATGAGTCATAGTCTTATAGTCTTTTTCAAGACATATCCATGAAATTCTTAGTTTGCTGGTGTCCTAACCACAAAACAGAGCTATTGCATTAGACTAACAAGGCTGTAGTTGGGTTCTGTTTGCCTCAGGTAAGTGACACTGCCTTTCTGCCTTTGGTAGGAAAGGCGAGTTGATAGTAAATGAAGCGGTCTTCTCAGTCATTAGCTCAGCAAAGCTCCTCTCTGCTCGGCCTCTGGTTTTAACATAAGTTCTGCTCCCATCTTAAAGCCTGTTAACACTGGTTTATCTTATACTTACTGGTTGTGTCCTATTTAGACTATTTCTACTCTGTCATTTTTCTCTCTGCATTATTCTGGCCCAGAGTACTGAAAGCCGCGAGAAACCATTGTTCTCACTACATGTCCTTTTCCTTTCCTGTATATATATTTAGGTGCTTACGCGGTAAAGGCATGTTAGATATTACAGACTTGGGTGGATTTACAACCTTTACACAAGAGCCATGCTGTTTAATTAGTGACCACTGGCCCAGTAATTCATCCGATCCACATTATGTAGCTAACTTAGCTTACAGAACAAGAGCCGTTTTGTCTGGAGTCAGTTGTCTGACATGCTTATTTGTGAGTCTGTTGAACGTGACAGAGAGCTGTCCCTGTTGCTCCAGGGCAACTCAGGCGGGTACAAGGGGTTCCATTAATATGTGAGGTTGTTGTAGTTGTACTTTAGAAATATCTAACGCTGGCCGTGGTGGCACACACCTTCAATCCCAGTGCTTGGGAGGCAGAGGCAGGCAGATAGATCTCTTGTGAGTTCGAGGCCAGCCTGGTCTACAGAGCTGCTTCCAGGACAGCCAGGACTACAAAGAAAGCCTGTCTTGGGGAGTAGGGGGAAAGCGGGAGGGAGGGAGGAATGGGAGGATACAAGGGATGGGATAACAATTGAGATGTAATATGAATAAATTAATAAAAAATATATATTAAAAAACAAAAAACAAAACAACAACAACAACAAAAAAAAAACCAAAAGAAAAATTTGTGTTATTTGATTAAATAGGATAAAAATGGAGGACTCAGGGAAAGCAATAATTATAAATTATGGATAATGTCACATAGTTGAATATAAAAAATCCAAAGTTGCTATTGTGGTAATAAGTTTTAACACATGTTAAAGATAGAATTAGGGAATGCAAATGGAGTTGCTGTAATACTTTTTTTGTCTTCTTTTGAGTATGTTATTTTTAGCATGAATTACCAGTAAAGTAAAACTATATAATTTGTTCTTTATCTAATCTATAATAGATACCACAGTATAGTTTTATTTTATTTTATTTTATTTTTTCATTTATTTATTTTTATGTCCATTGATGTTTTGCCTGCATGTATATCAGTGTGAGGGTGTCAGATTTTGGAGTTACAGACAGTTGTGAGCTGCCATGTGGGTGCTGGAAATTGAACCCCGGTCCTCTGGTGCAGCAGTTAGTGCTCTTAACTGCTGAGCCATCTCTCCAGCCCCCGTGTTTGATTTTATTATTATTTAAGTGCATACGCTTTTTCTTCTTCATTGTCTAACTTCCTGGAAATAACTTCTACATTTAAACATTTCAAAATATTATGTGACCATGTAAAAATTTTAAACCATAAAATCTTATCTCAGATAAGATAAAATTTCTCAAGATACCTCATTTTTTCCTCTCCTTTGCCTCCAGATTGAATGCTAATAAGCTATTCAGTTCAGTGCTGTTTTTCATTATACTGAGTTTTTTGTTAGAGGACGGCTGATGCAGGATTCCTGCCATCCAGTGACCACAGATGAGCACTGGAGCCTTTACTTTTATGTTGTAAAGGACAATGTATAAAGGACATTTTGAGGCATAAGAACCAATGGCTCCAGTTGTACGGAGCCATTGTTTGTCTGTGCCGAATGAAACAGGCCTTCCACTGTCTATGGTATGCTGGTATGTGTGCGGGACCTTAAATAAGAAGGAATTAGTAAGTGAAGAAGAAGAAGGAGTGTGAGGCCGAGCAAACCGTTGCTTGTGGTATTAGGTCTCTGGAGTAGTATTGGCAAATATTTCATACTCTGTGAATGCACTTGAGGGTTTTGAGTTTATGACTCATGACTTAGAATAAAAATTAACACTTGCTTTTAAAGGGTCCCCATGCCCTTTGCCATGCCACGTGCTCTGTGTCACTCTATTAGAAAAAGATCTGTTGTGCGTCACACACCAACCTGTCTGTTAGGAATGCAGGGGAAAAAACTGTGTTTTTCTAGTAAGTCCTACTGGCAGTACTTGAGGCGATGCTGAAGAACAAATGAAGTGTAAAACTGTGATTCGCCAGAGAGTGGGTGAATTATGGTTAAGTTAGCAAAAACATCATTGGCTAAAACTAAGCTTACTCAACCAAATTAAAGACTGAGCTTCGTATTCTTTCTGCTGCGCAAGCATACATTTTCTGTAAATAAACCCATTTCCTTGTGAGCTGTCTCTCTTTTTGTATCGATTTTAACTTATGGCCTAGGCTAAGGGACACAGGCCAAGATGTTAACAGGAGTTGAAGTGCAACATTTGCTCACTTACTGAAAGGCTCCTTGGTCTAATTCCTTTTCCCTAAGAACAAAGACACCGTATGGCCATAGCCCACATCTCCGGGAACTGATGATACACTTGTTTCCTTTTCTATATAAATTATGTACCTAACTTATTCTAAAACTGTGGGTGAATTAAAAAACTGCATAGAATATTGCAAAGTGTATGACTTCTTCCCCTCATTTTGACATACATAGACATGTATGTTTTGTGTGATTTAAAAAGCAATCCAAAATCTAGTCTACTTAAAAAAAAAAAATGAGGCTCAAGATTGTATGGATAATTGCACTGGTTGTGTTATGCCATGTTGTTAGTGATGATGATTTAGATTTTTACTTCTATTCTTCTGATATTATTTATATATTAAAAATTTAACTTTTAATTTCAGGTATATTGTATTTTTTTGCCCACGTGACCTAGTTTCCCAGGGCTATTCATACCTACCTATTCAACTCCTGGCTGCGGGAATGAAGGAGGTGACGAGAACTTGGAAAATAGTAGGTGGAGTCACACATGCTAGTAGCTATTACAGAAATGGCTGGATAGTCATGATAGCTGTTGGATGGGCCCGAGGTAATATTAACAATATGTGTTCATGAGTGTTATGTTAGTAACATGAGTGTGATGTACTGTAACTCCTGAATGCTTTCTGTTTACAGGGATGTGGATCACATACATTAATAAACCTTGTCTCTTTTTTTAGCTAGTAATATTAATTTAAAAGTTATATCAGTATTAGTGATCAGCCATTATTTTGAGTCATAAAGTTTTTTATGAATAATTTATTTAGGTGTCCCTGAACCAGATGGAATCACAATTAATTATTTTACCATAAATGAAATATGTTTAATAACAGATGCAAATTAAAAAGACCATGGCTGAGGCTGGGCATGATGATGCACACCTATACTCTGAGTACCTGGGAGACTGAGGAAGGAGGATCGCAAGTTTGAAGCCAGCTTGAGCTACACAGTGAATTCTAGGCCAGCTTAGAATGAAGATGAAAACAAATTGCTTATACTCTTTCCTTCCTTTTGAGTTTTTGAAATAGCAAATATTCATATTCACATTGTGAGCTGCCGTGTAGGTGCTGGGAATTGAACCAGGGTCCTCTGGAAGAGTAGCCAGTGCTCTTAACCTCTGAGCCATCTCTCCAGCTCCTCCTTTTCACATTGTTTTTATATTTTTCTTTAATTTTCTTTCTTTGAATCTTTCTTTTTAGATTTTTCTTTAATTATTATATATACTGTATTTTGCCTGCATGTATGCTTGTGTGCCAGAAGAGGCCATCTGATCTCATTATAGGTGTTTTTGAGCCATTATGTGGTTGCTGGGAATTGAACTCAGGACCTTTGGAAAAGCAACCAGTCTCTTAACCTCTGAGCTGTCTCTCCAGCCCCCAATTTTCTTTCCTTTCCTTCCTTCCTTCCTTCCTCCCTCCCTCTCTCTCTCTCTTCCTTTCTTCCTCCCTCCCTTCCTTCCTTCCTTTCTTTCCTTGCTCCCTCCCTCCCTCACTTCTTCCTTCCTTTCTTTCCTTGCTCCCTCCCTCTCTCTCTCCCTCCTTTCTTTCTTTCTTTCTTTCTTTCTTTCTTTCTTTCTTTCTTTCTT
>OU015743.1:119307386-119333790 GCA_907169655.1 Acomys percivali
CTTTCTTTCTTTCTTTCTTTCTTTCTTTCTTTCTTTCTTTCTTTCTTCTTTCATTTTTGAGACAGTATCTCAAGGCTTCTAGGCTGGCCTCAAGCTCACTATGTAGTTCAGGATGATCTTGAACTTCTGACCATCCTACCTGTACCTCCTGAATGCTGGAATCACAGGCAAATGCTACCATGCCTGGTTTGTGCAGTGTTGGGGATTGATGCATGCTAGGCAAGTGCTTCTCACAGTGAGCTATGTTGTTAATAACCCTGTTGTTCCATCTATAGGAGTTGAACAGATTTCTGTAAGCTCTGTTATAGTGTACTGCACCTAAAACCAACCATACCAAGGAAAGAAATGTAAAGAGAGGGTCCTAGTTTGCCTAAAACAATTTTTTGTATACATATCTGTGCTTGGAATCCCAACCTAACCTTAGGTTATAGTAAGACATACAGTTGTCATGCTGGGGAGGGAGATTACTCTTGTCTCAGATTATAATGCACGGAAGACTGCATTCTTCTTCTTGAGAATTCTGTTTTGGTAATCTTGGATTTTAAACTGGGAGGGGAAATTCTGACTTCCCCTGCCATGTATTTTCTTAAGAAAATTGGTTAAATATTCTTGTTTCCTTTTTATTTTGTTTTTAGGTGCAGGTGGTGCTATTGTCACAGCTTGTGAACAGTTGCTAAGAGGGGATTGGAAGCCAGAAGGTGATGAGTGGCTGAAGATGTCCTTGTAAGTAGTTTGTATTATACTGAGAGCTGGACTTACAGCCTTAGACACTACCCAGTGTCTTTAACATGAACCGTGTCAGAACTGTGGATGTGACCGAAATATACCTGCGTTTTCTCATTGGGAAGAAAAACAGCAAATTCACTAAGAATTAGCTTTATAAGATAAAATATTAAACATCTATTTTCTATAGAACTCCCCTCTTTATAAAAAAACAGTTCAGGGCTGAAGAGATGGCTCAGTGGCTAAGATAATTGCTGCTCTTACAGAGGACCCAGGTTCAGTTCTTGGTACACACATCCAGTTCCAGGAGATCTCATATCCTCTTCTGGACTGTGAGGGCACCAGGCACACATGCATGCACTATACCCATATACCTAAAACAACAACAACAACAAAACCCTATTTAGACATATGACATGGACATGTTTTATCTCATAGGCAGATCTTAGCTTTTAGTATATATGATGTGTAGCTATGAGTCGGGAATAAGTCCTGAAACTAGGAAGGGGGCAGGAGAAGGGGAAAGTAGTTTTGAGGAAGGAGGTCAGGGCCATGCTGTGTGAGGCTGGAGCATGGAGCCTGAGGCCACAGCCCTTGGATCCCTGTGGAACTTGATGAGCTGGATCTTGAGATGTTTGGTGTCAGGGCGCTCTCCTTTCCCTTTTTGGAAGAGGACTGTCTGCTGCCATCTGTTTCGCCATTGTGATTTGGAAGGAGGATCTTACTTCCTGTTTCTTAGGAAACAACACTAGAATTTCCAGTGCATCTCAATCTTGATAATAAACCGAACACTTTGATTTAAATCTTCCTTAAATCTTCGTCAATGCCCTTTCCTAATTATTTGCAAACTGCTTATGTTTTAGAGTCACTCTCTAAGAAAATCTAACCCCAAATGGTCAGCGTGTATATCAAAGCCATCTCACTAAAGAGCTACAGTATCACAGGAACCAGACTATTAGGGTAACAAAAATAACGTCAGGATAAATCTTAACCCACTGGGCGGGGGTCATGTGTGTGCGTGTTCACTGTGTGCACTCATGTGTACCATCATGCATGCTTGTGCATGTGGAAGCCCATGGCTGGTGTCAGATGCTTTCATAGATGCGTTTCCATCTTATATCGTGAGGTGAGGTCTTTCAGTGAGCATGGATCTCTCTGTCTCGGCCATCCTAGCTCTAGCCTGCTCCAGGCATTTTCCTATCTGTGCCTCCTGTGTCCTGGAATTACTGGTGGGCTTTATAGGTTCTAGGGAGCCAATGTGGTTTTCACACTGTAAAATAAGCGTTTTACCACTGAGCCATCACCACAACCCCTCATTTGCCTTTTACTTTATTTAATGTTCAATTTCTGTACATTTCATAACATAGCTATACATATATACATATAAATATATTAATATTAATAATTGTTTAAAAAAGTAGGAATATACAGTAAAAATTTAGAGATCACTATTCCTAGACATGATTGTTATTCAATTATATTATGTAAAGTCCAGACGTTATACTGTTTTGAACTCATTCCTTAGTTTATAATACTTAAATAACCCTTAAAAAACAAATTGGTGGCAGACGGAAACAGATCTCTTTAAGTTCAAGGCCAGCCTGGTCCAGAAAGTGAGTCCAGGATAGCCAAGGCTACCCAGAGAAACCTTGTTATTTGAAAAAACAAAACAAACAAACAAACAAGCAAACAAATAAATTGGCGTATAGATTTTGCTTTTATAATTTTTACAGTGTGATGTTCTCATAGTTTATAATTTATCATCTATAGGCAGAGAAGCTGGTCAGAGATTTTTTACTGAGGTACTTTTAAGTATGTGACAAGCGTGTAAGATAAAAATACTGCTTAAGTAGTATAGTAGTTTTGTAATTAATATTTAAGATATTGGAAAAGACTGACCTGCTGTGCTCAAGGTAGCTGAAGGTTATGCTAGAGCTGGCTCATTCTGCCTTTTTTTTTTTTTTTTTTAAAGACTGGGTCTCACTGTGTAGCTACACTGGCCTCGAACTCAGAGATCCGCTGCCTTTGCTTCCCCAAGTACTGGGATTAAAGGTGTGTACCATCATGCCTTGCTGATCCTGCTTTCTGAGAGTGACTGTATGCATCTTACCCTTCATTCTGTGTGGCAGCCTGAGGTTATCCAAGGGTGGCATTTATACCACAGAACAGGAAAGACATTCCCTCACTTCTCTTATATGTCTTGGGGCCTTGTTTATCATGGAAGGTTTTTATTTATTTTATTATTTTATTTTATCATGGAAGGTTTTTAAGACCAATTCCAGATTGTGCGGTGAGGCATGAGACCTTCAGGTCTTTTAAAAAAAAGTGTTAGATGGATAAATATGTTTCCATACTGGAAATATAATGGTCATTCTAAAAGGTCTTGGGCTTGAAGAGTTAGCTCAGTGATCAAGAGCGCTTGGTGCTTGTCTTAGTTAGGGCTGCTATTGCTGTGCTGAAACACCATAACCAAAGAACCACGGGAGGAAAAGATGTATTTGGCTTACACTTTCCCATCAGTTTTCATCATCAAAGGAAGTCAGGACAAGACTCAGACAGGGCAGGAATGTGGTGGCAGGAGCTGATGCAGAGGCCATGGAGGGTGCTGCTTACTGGCTTGCTCATCTTGCTTTCTTATAGAACCCAGGCCTACCAGCCCAAAGATGACATCACCCACAGTAGCTGGGTCCTTTTCCATCAATCACTAATTAAGAAATGCTTTCCAGCTGGATCTTCGGGAGGCATTTTCTCAACTGAAGTTTCCTCCTTCCACATAACTCTAGCTTGGGTCAAATTGACATAAGACCAGCCAGCACAGTGCTCTTCCAGAAGAGCCGAGTTTGGTTCCTAGTACCCAAGTGAGGCAGCTCACAATTGCCTGCAACTCTCATCTGATATTCTCTTCTGGTTTCCGCAAGTGTGTGCATGTATGCATGCGTGTGCGAGTGTGCGCACGCGCACACACACACACACACACACACAGACACACAGACACACAGACACAGACATACAGGCACATACACAACATACATACATACATACATACATACACACATACATACATACATACACACATACATACATACATATATATATATATATATATATATACACACACACAATCTCAGTACTTTATGCTGTGAGAAAAGGGTTTTAAGTTTATATAACTCAGCATTTCTGAAACATTAAACATATATTCACACAGATCATTTTATGTTAATATCTTTTAACAATCCACTAAGATGTTGTTAGTAGTGCACTCTGAGAAAATTGTAGGCAGAGCACTTTTTGTTTGTCACGGAGCACATTTGTTTGACTTCAAATGTTATTTCCTTTCAGCCCTTCGAAGGTCACGCTGCTGGGGTCAATTATGTTCACTTTCCAGCACACTAAGCATCTGGGAATATCAAAGCACAATTTCATGTTCCTTTACACCGTCTTCCTTGTATCCGTAAAGGTAAGAAAAGTCCAGCTATCCACCTGTGAGCACTACACATCCTGTTTCAGCCTCTCCCTTTGATGGGATTCTTCAGGTGAAGCTAGTACTGAGAGTGCTTATCTTTTTATTATTGAGTATAAAAAGATGAGTTTGGGGGAGCTTGCTGAGTGCATCTGGATTTCCTGAAGCTCTCCTGTGGTTCTTCAGCCGCCATCAGGAGATGTTTACAGTTGGGCAGGATGGGCAGGGGGTTTGTGGAAGGCTAGAGAGCAGTAGAGACAGGAAGGGCAGGAGCTGCGCAGACAGGCCTGCTTCATGTGTAAAATCAGGGTAGAGAGGGCAAGTTGATACTACTTTTTGTTTTTGTCAAAAGTATGCTGTTAAGTTTGGAGGTAGAGGAAATCACACACGTTTACAGATACATTTGTTCATTGTGGTTAGAATATATTGATGCTAATTTTTCCTTATCTCTACCTATGGTTCTTTTCTTCCTTGAGAGAAGTATATCAAACATCTTGCTCTCCTCCTTTCTTTCTTCCATCTCTCCTCTACAATTTCCTTTTCCTATTTTCGCCCAGAACTCAAGCAATCTGACCATTCATCCATGTTCAGCTCTATTCAGCCAGGTTAGTTAAAGGGGAGATCGTATACCTTTATAATGTCTCCAGTGCTGGATGAGTGATAGAACCCAAGCCACAGGGAAACAAAATAAATGGGAAAGAGCATCAGTAGAGGAGAAAGCCCTTGAGTATTGTTGATACACAGACTAACATTGAAACGGAGGCTTTGCAGTCTCAAACAAGTCTGTATTTCTTGAACTAGGGTTACACGTGCCCCAAGAGATATATGGCTTCTGGCATTGTCTGTATTAAGTCATAAGTGTGATATATTTTCTACCATTAATTGATCTCAATGGTAATTAATTTTAAATATTGTTAAATGAATTATTGGGTAAAATGCACATATGCTTAATGATTTTATTTTATTTTATTCTATGTGTATGGGTGTTTTGTCTGCATATATGTACCGTGTATATGTCTGGTGCCCAATGAGACCAGAAGACGGTATTGGATCCTCAGGAACTGGAGTTACAGATAATTGTGAGCTGTCATGTGGGTGCTGGGAGTTGAGCCCAGGTCCTCTAGAGGAGCAGCTCTTAACTGCTGAGCCATCTCTCCTGCCCTCTGACATAAGATAAAGTTTTTAAGTTAAACTTTTGCCTGTTTTGAAGTGTAGCAAATGTGGATCTCTTCTCCCATCAGTTGAAAGAACTTTAAGAACCATGCATAACTTATTGGCTGTTATACTGAAGAAGCCACAGTGAACTAGAGCAAAGGGACTGACCAGTAATGAGTAAAGCTGTAAGGAAGCTCTGGTTTAAAATTAAACTATGCATGATGCCCTTGGTGAAAGCAGTTTCAAAGACTGGTAGCACTGTAAAGTGATTTTAATTAATTGAGGTAAATAGAAGGAAGTGAATATGAGGAGTGTAAATGTTTTAAAGGGACTTGGGGGAGTGTAAACAAGAATATTCCTGGGAGAGCAGTTTGGCAGCTGTGGGTTGTTGCAGATTCAGCTATCCTGTGGCCTGTTAATTCCACTGTCGGTACAACCAGCGGCCATATCCCAGGTATGGTGTAGACACCAGCTTTGTTAAGGTCACTTAAAAGACTCATATAATAAATAAAACTTCTATATCAAAGTACTAATTAGTGTGTATTTACAACATACCTAGGAATGGGTATTTTTATTTTTAAAAAAATCAGTTTTATAGTAGAATAGTTTATGTGTAATAAGGTCTACTCAATCCAGAGAGTACATTTTTATATTAAGGTCACTGGCTGTTCTTCCAGGAGACCCAGGTTCAAGTCCTAACAGCCATATAACAGCTCACAGTCATTGCTGTTCCAGTGCCAGATGACTTACTAGCCTCCGTGGGCACCAAGAACACAAATGATTCATAGACATGCATGCAGACAAAGCACATGTGCACATAAACTAAACTAAATAAAAGATTTTCGAATGTGGTTTTGTGAATGTGGGTCCTTACACCACTGAAATAAATGTCTCTCTGCCTCCCAGCAACTATTAACTACATATAAATCCTCAGGGAGCAGTGGTGAGGCATCCTGAGGGCCTACCTCTCCCATGGCTGGATGTTGGCAGGTCCAGTCTTATACACATCTGATACAACCCATCACAGATGCTGTGAGTGTCAGTTAGGTCACACCTGGAAGTCAACACTCCATACCACTCCCCCACTTTCTCTGCTCCTTACATTCTTTCTGACATTGCTTCTCTGATGTTTAAGTCTTAGAGGGAGTAGGATAGATGCCCCAGTTTTTCCTGAATATTTAACAGTCACTAACTCTTATTACTTTGACCGGTTATGAGTCCCTGTACTTAATACTGCTCATTGCAAAAGGATGCTTCAGTCTGTAGCTCACAGCAGCACTAGTTGTAGGCATACCATAGTTATTTAGAAAGCAGTGTGATAGGCACACCATGTCCATTTAGCAAAGCAAAGGCAGTGGCCTCCCAGTTAGGTCCTATGAGCTCTGTAGCCAATGGCTTCTGATCAAGTTCTACAGTATGAGATGCAAGTGAACCCCCTCCTGTGGAGTGGGCCTCAATTTCAGGGAGCTTTGATTATTATATGTGGTAGTATTAGTATTCTATAGATGATATTGTGCCATTTTCATCTAACAGTGTGTTCTAAGTTATCTGCCATTATTGCCATCTAACTTGGACGACACACATTCCACCTGGCTGTCCTTAAGATGGGCTATACACTCATGAGACTTCTCAGCCCCTAGATGATGCCACACTGAATGGTACTTTACTTTTGATATCATGTCCCCCAAGAAAGTTGATTGTGTATGGGCCTATTTTAGGAATGTCATTCCAAAAGTTTCCACTTTGATTTCTTTCTGGGATCTGGAAGCACTGACTGTTGCACAGTTTCAGGGATTTGAAAGTTCTCCCTGCAGATACATTTTGGGATCACTCTAATTTCTCCCTCAAATCTGAACAATTCTGAGCAATGTGATTTGCTAGGGGAAGGATTGGAAGCACTTTCAGTTCACAGACCGAGGTCTTTGTTCTAGACATAAATCATTATAATCATTATTCAAACAGAAAAGATTGGTGGGGAGACGCTTTCTGCAGCGTCTCTCAGGGAAATGGTCTGCAATAGTGTGCTGCTAAGTAGTAATGGAACCCAGATCAGCACTGCATCCTGCTTACCACTCAGCTCTCCTTTTAGTTTGGAGCAAGTTACGTAGCTTGTCAGAGCTGCGACTCTGCCCGTCTCTGTGATGAAGTCGACAGTAATTGTTGGATGGAGTTGAAAGTAGAGAGGTGTGTAAAGTATTTACCACAGTTCTGACCCGTGCCAGACCTGCAGTCATGGTGGCTGCTGGTGCAGACTGTGGGGAAGAGGATCTCATTCCCTTTGACTTCCTTTTCTATGTACTTATCTCTTTCTTTTCTTTCTTGGTAGCCATGGTTTTACTTCATTTGGTGTACCAGGTACATAATTTTGATGAATCATATTCTTTAAATTCATAGCAGTCAGACATTTTCACAGAACAGAGATTATTTTTTATCCTGTAGATTAAATTAAAAAAGATACATTTTGAATCCCTTTGCCCATTATTTTTCTCTCTTGTTTTGAGAAACAGAAAGTGTTTGTACTGAAATTCAAAGTTGTTTTTCCCTAGGTAACCATGATGCTGACAGCGGACTCTGCCGTGACTCTTGCTCCCTTGGAGGACACCTTGAGTCGGATGTTGTTTGGCCGGCGGCAGCAGCAGTTCTCACCGAGTGAAAAGAAAGCAGAAGCGAAACCGTCTTCCAATGGCTCTGCCTCTTCAGTGTCCAAGCCGGCTGCAGAGGCTCCGCGGGCTGCTAAGAGACACACCAAGAAAGAAGACTGAGGACTTTGCCCAAGCCAAGGAGGAGACAGAGTTACTTCTGGCTCAGAGTGTGGTCGCCTTTCTCTGTGAATGATGTGAAACAACCTTATCTGTCAGGACGGAGGGGACAGACAGGAAGAAATGCTTTGTTTCAGGGACACCGCTCTGTTGATTGTAACTCTGGGGGCCATGAGTGTATCATGTGAATTTATTTTCCTGGTATAAGCGATTCTCATAATTATTTGAATAGTTTTATATTGAGCAAAGAATAATTTTTTAAATGTTCGAAAAAGTTCACTTGTTATTGCGAAATTCTAAGGATTTAACACAAAAATTCAGTATTTTTTTATCCTTTGAATGACTCTAATTGTGTTTTAATTCTACAGAATTAAACTTTTACTTCATATTTCTAGTATAATTCTTGTATATAGAAAAATATTCCTATTTAATTTTGAACTTGGAGAACTTTTCCTAAATACTTTTAACCAAAAATAAACAGATAGTGTATATTTGGTGTATAAATTTGTTTTATTTCTCTTATACACATTAAAAGTACCTGAAATTTAATTTATTTTATTTCAAGTATTATTTTTCAGGGAGGCCATAATGTTAATATGAGTCTCAGTTTGAAATTTGTTTCATGTCCTTGATTTAAAAATTATTTTTCCTCAGAAAAGCAGAGTTACAATTTATTATCTTTTTCTTTTTGCAATAATAGTTTCGCTCTGTGGCCCAGGCTGGCCTCAAACCTCCTCCTACCTCTGCCTCCCAAGTGCTGGGATCATGGGCATGGCCACCATGCCAGGCCAGGGGTGCAGGTTTTAGTGTTAATAGTACTGTGTTTGGAACCTGCAGTGTTTCGTCTCTGTCCTCCCCCATTTCAACAGCTGGAGAGATTCTTCATATATCATATGTTCCTCCTGCCTCAGTTGGACTGAATATGTTGGTGGCATGTCTCAGTGACTCAACGAAAAGTACTGTCACGGCTGAAAACGTCACCTTCTGTACCTCTTTTCCAGTGACCTCTGCTTCAGGCGTTTGACTGTCTCTTGTGAGTTTACATATGGGTATCTTTGCTTAATAAACATGTACATGAATTTCTAGTTTTATCTGAAATGAAAACTCCTTTCATGTGAAAATGCTCAGTTTCTTATTGACAAAATAAAAAGCAAACAAGAAAATGTACTAAATGATAGATTTATTTGCTTTATTTGGTATATACAAGCCCTGTTATAACATTAATGAGCCTGCCACCTGTATTAGGCATTTTTGGTTGGTTAAGAATCACTTACATGACATTCAATATGTAAATTTTTTTTGTTTTTGTTTGTTTGTTTAAGACAGGTTTTTTCTATGTAGCAGCCCAGAATTTTTCCTTTTTAATTTTTAACAAACATGAGCACTAGCAGATTCTATATTTTTACTTACTTAAGAATAAGATTTTGAGTGGGGCACTTTTGATAACCTTGGTATGAGAAAGTGCTTATTTTTGATATTGTGACAAAAAGCACTAAATTGCATTCTCTATTATATATTTGATATAATCTGTAGTTAAAGACTGCAAAATTAAAAATGTTACTGGTTAGTTCTGAAGTTTGAATTTAACTGTAGTTAAAATGGTAAGAATCTTGTTTTACATTTGTGTTAAAAAAACAAACTCATTAAAATAAGTATTTTAGCCCTTGAGGAGTATTCTTTTTTTTTTTTTCCCTTTCATTGTTTTGAAGGGGTTCGGAGCCTGTGTTGTTTTGCCTCCATTATATCCAGGTGAAATTGCATCGGGACTTCATCAGGCTGTGCAGATAGCCATAATTCTGCGTGCTTAGTCCTGGAGAGAATGGATTAGTCTTAAAACTTCCCACCTTGAATCTGCTCTGGTGACTCCCAGAGACCAATTCCTTAATTATCAGCTACCAGGAAACAGGGGCGCAGTCCAAAGGCCAGCTTCACACCAGTCGGCTGACCCGGAGAGGCGATAGGAAAGCTGTAAGAACATGGGCCCCTGACTTCAGCCATGCAGCCTCTGGCAGAATGTGCCTAAATACTTCTAAACCGAGCCACCAGATTCTTCATTCTTCCTTGCTGACAGTTTCTAGTAAGGGAGAGAGACTGGGTATGTGGTAGATGGTTTTCAGTGGGAACTCTGACCAGTGGCCTTTCCAGTGGGTAGAGACTGAAAAATGATGTGAGGGGTGAAGGGAGACACTTGTAGGTATAGCTTTTGTCTGTTTATTTGAGCACGAACACTGTAATTAAAATATACTTAAGGAAAAAAATCTACTTCAAGTCACAAGTTGATTGCAATTGAGAGGGATGTTGGCAACTGAATCATGTGTTTAAAATAGTTTAGTTTTACAGTTAAGCTTAGTTGTTTAGGGATTAAGATGTTTTTAGGTCTAGATAGATGTTTTAAGTTGATAGAGATGAGATATAATAGATCCTTATTTACATTTAGAATTTTAGATGCACCAAAATAGGAAAGATTTTTCTTCAAGGCTGCCAAATACAAATAGCCAAAACACTATGAATGTAATATTTTTAAAAAATCATTTATTAATATGTATCCAGCTCTCTACCTACATGCCAGAAGAGGGCACCAGATCACATTATAGATGGTTGTGAGCCACCATGTGGTTGCTGGGAATTGAACTCAGGCCCTCTGGAAGAGCAGTCAATGCTCTTAACCTCTGAGCCATCTCTCCAACTCCAAATGTAACATTTTTATAATCCCTGATTATTTCATGGTTCTTCTTGCTGTAGGTACTTTATTGTAGGTATGTATGTATGTATGTATGTATATATATGTATATATTATGTATGTAATAGTATAAAAAATATATAAAGATTTTATTAAAAAGAAAGGTAACTATGTGAACATAAGTGGTCAAAGCATAGTATTAAGTGAAAAACTGGTTCAAAAATATTCAAAATTTATTTAACAATGTTACTGGCTATAAGGAGCAGGACACTTATGTGTAATATAGATTTTAATTTCCTTTAAGAAGAGATACAACTGTCTTCCCCCATGGCCAAACAAAACAAAACAAAACAAAAAAACAAAAAACTGTTTTGGAAGAGGACGCAGAAAGACTGTAATAGCCAGAGGGAATGGGGCTGGTGGTTGGTCGGGGTGGTGCACAGGTCTAAGCCACATGGTGTCCCAGTACTGAGAGGGAAAGCAGACAGGGCTCCACCCCTAACCCAAAAGCTATCTCCAGTTGACAGTCACTTGCAAAGAAGTTAGTTTTTGCCAATGGAGTCTCACTTGGTATGCAAACCACACTTAGGGACAGGCCTCACGCCCAGAGTAGAAGGCCAGCACAAAAGGACCTCACTGGTATTTGGGGAGATTTGAATTAACTTTGCTTTATTTTATTTTATCTGTCTCATATTGCCTTGCTTGGTCATTTTTTACCTTACTCGTCTTTTGCTTGCATATTATGATTTCTGATTTTGTGTTTTTAACATGTGTGGTTTTTGTGCTTGCTCGTCTTCCTTAGTTTCTTCCTGTGTGTTTGTTGTTGTTGTTTTGTTTTTTTGCCTGTTTGTGTTGTAAAGACAGAAGGTGAGTTGGAAGAGTGGTGATGTGAGGAGAACCTGGGAGGATATTTTAATAAAAATATAGAATAAAAATGCTCTCCTTCCCTACACAAAGTCGTTTATGGTGTTTGCCTCAGGTATCAGTCAAGTTCATTTGCTTATTCAGCAAATATTAAGTGGCAGTTTAGGTCAAGACTCCTAGATTGTGAAGATACAGACCACAAGAAAAACGCCTGTTGCCATGGGCTTCACCATCTCGTGGCAGAGACAGGAAACAAATGTGTTCCTGTGGGGATGAAGACAGTGAATGGGTGTTAAGCAGGACTTAGAACACAAGACTTAGAATATCTGTTAAAATGAAGTTGTTAGAGACCTGAGGGTACCACGGAGCAAGGCAAGCATCATACTGGCTCTTCGTTAACTTGATTTAATGAATTTGTTTTTCTTAATAAGTACAAACCCACTGTGTCATTTAAAAGAGTTGTTTTTCTTTTCTTTTTTCTTTTCCTTCCTTTTTTTTTTTTTAAATAGGTTTTTTATTAGTTCAGGCTGGCCTGGAACTTGCAATGTAGTGCCGACTGTCCTGACCTCCAGATCCTCCCATCCTTGTTTCTGGTGTACTGTGATTGCGTAGCTAACACAACTTATTCTTACTGTCCATTTCTTTTTCTTTTTTTTCTTTTTAAGACTAAGTTTGAATGGAATAAAACACATTTTTAAGTGCCCTTACACTGTGGGATTTCTGACCCATGCCTGCAGGTGTGCATGTAGAGGGCAGAGGGCAGGGTTAAGTGCTGTCTTCAACTGTTTTCTACCTTACTAATTTTGAACTACATTTTCTTCAGCGTGTGTATGTGTGGGCATGTGAGTGCCATGCATGTGTATGAAGGTCAGAGGACAATTTCCAGGAGTCTGTTCTCCCATGTGGGTGACTGGGAGTGAACCCAGGTCCAGGCTTGGCAGTGAGTACTTTT
Organism: Acomys percivali; assembly: GCA_907169655.1. Taxonomy (NCBI): domain Eukaryota; kingdom Metazoa; phylum Chordata; class Mammalia; order Rodentia; family Muridae; genus Acomys; species Acomys percivali. The sequence goes on from OU015743.1 coordinate 119,319,980, forward strand.
CCCATGTGAGCTGTCCTGCTGCCCTAGGCCCCCTTTTGAGGTAGGGGAGCCTTTCTTACTTAACATGGAGCTCGCCAGCTTGACTACACTGAGCAGCAAGCCCTACAGCTGCTCCCATGGTCCCTGTGCTGGCATTGCAGGTCTTTACATGGATGCTGGGGACCTGAACTTGGGAGCTCACAGCAAACACTCTACCACTCGAGCCGTCTCCCTCGGCCCAATGAGTTTACACAGGTATCAATAACTATCTCCGCCTAACCAGAAAATGAATATTGTAAGGAGCCCAGGGAATTCCTGTCCAGTTGATTCCCTCCTGCAGTGGACATGGTATGAATAGAATTAGGTGCTAGGTTCTCGCTCATGTAGATTTCTTAGAAACTTACCGTACTTAGATGTCTTGTGTTTGTCAGTAGTCTATTTCTCTTCAGTTGCTTCTTCATAGCGGTCTGCGGTCCCTCCATTCAGTTGTCCTATTGATGCACATCAGGGCTGTTTCTAACTTGGGATGTTTCAAATAAATAATTGTGAACCTTTTGTGCAGCTTTTGTTAAATAGGGTTTTCTTCTTGACAAATAGGAGATATGGTGGGTTGTGTTTGGTTTCATAAAAATAAAACAAGTCGCTGTGTCTGTTTCCTAAGTAGTTGTGCCGTTTGCTGCTCCACAACAGTGTCTTGGGTGTTCTAATTGATCTGTGTCCTTAGCAAGGATCAGTGTTGTCAACATTTTAATTTTTTCCATCTACAGTGGATGCTTTGGGGGTTTGAGGCTTTCATTACCCTCACTAATGATGTGGAACACTTAGTGTGTGTTGACTACCTGACTGCTTTCCTCTGAATCATCTGTTCACAGCCCATATTTCACAAGACCTTTCTTCCTATTAACTTGTAAACATTCCTTATATATCTCAAATCAATTCTGTATACACTGTATTTCTGGTCTGTGACTAACATATGTATTTTTATCTATTTTCATAAATAGATTTCATTTTTGGGGGTGAGGTGGGGAGTTTGAGACAGGGTTTCTCTACATTGTCGCTGTCCTGGAACTCGCTTTGTAGACCAGCTAGCACAGAGATCTGCCTGTATCTGCCTCCCCAGGTGCTGAGATTAAAAACATGCGCCCAGCTCCAGATTTACCACTGTTATCTTATTTACTTATTTATAGATTTAGTTACTTATTTTTGTATACAGTGCTCTGCCTGCATGTATACCTGCACGTCAGAAGAGGGCATCAGATCACATTATAGATGGCTGTGAACCACCATGTGGTTGCTGGGAATTGAACTCAGGACCTCTGGAAGAACTGCCAGTGCTCTTAACCTCTGAGCCATCTCTCTAGCCTCCACATTTCCAATTTTTAGACAACAAATTTTTTTTTGTTGTTGTTTGTTTTTTATTTTTTTCTTTTCTTTTTTAAAAAATTATTTATTTATTTATTTATTTATTTATTTTTTAATTAATTTATTCTTGTTACATCTCTATGGTTATCCCATCCCTTGTATCCTCCCATTCTCCCCTCCCTCCCATTTTCCCCTTATTCCCCTCCCCTATGACTGTTCCTCAGAGGGATTACCTCCCTCTGTATATGCTCATAGGGTATCAAGTCTCTTCTCAGTGACCTGCTGTCCTTCCTCTGAGTGCCACTAGGTCTCCCCCGCCAGGGGACATAGTCAAATGTGAGGCACCAGAGTACTTGAGAAAGTCAAATCCCTCTCTCCACTCAAGTGTGGAGACTGTCCTGACCATGGGCTAGATCAGGGTAGGGGTTTAAATTTTACCGAGTATATGTGCTGCCGAAGCGAGCACTTAATTTTTTTATTAATTTATTCATATTACATCTAAATTGTTAGCCCATTCCTTGTATCCTCCCTTTCTTTCCTCCCTCCCGCTTCCCCCTCTACTCCCTTCCCCTATGTCTGTGACTGAGGGGGACCTCCTCCCCCTGTATATGCTCCTAGGGTATCGAGTCTCTTCTTGGTGACCTATTATCTTTCTCTGAGTGCCCCCAGGCCTCCCCATCCAACAGACATGGTCCAATATGGGGCACCAGAGTTTGTGTGAAAGTCAGATCTCCTTCTCCACTTAACGGTGGAGAATGTCCTGTCCATCGGCTAGACTGGGTAGGGGTTCGAAGTTTACTGCCTATATTTTCCTTGGCTGGTGCCATAGTTTGAGGAGGACCCCAGGGCCCAGACCCGCCTGTAGTTTTCCAGGACCCTCTGGATCCTTCTATTTCCTCATTCTCCCAGGCTTCTCACCCCTAAAGTCTCAATAGGATATCCTCTCCTCTGACCCACTTTCCTGTAGGTAAAGTTTTTCATGGGGGCGTACCCCTTGGACTAGAAGACAACAAATTTTTAAGCATTTAAAAAACATTGTTATTGCGCTTTCTGACCCATGTCATGAAGATACACACCATTCTGCCGAGCCCAAAATAAGACTCCTAGATCAATGGTTCTCAATCTGTGGGTCACGATCCCTTTGGGGGTTTCATATCAGGCATCCCACTTGTCAGCTATTTACATTACAATTCTTTTTTTTTTCATTTTAAAAAATTTTATTAATTTATTCTTGTTACATCTCAATGGTTATCCCATCCCTTGTATCCTCCCATTCTCCCCTCCCTCCCATTTTCCCCTTATGCCCCTCCCCTATGACTGTTCCTGAGAGGGATTACCTCCCCCTGTATATGCTCATAGGGTATCAAGTCTCTTCTTGGTGACCTGCTGTCATTCCTCTGAGTGCCACCAGGTCTCCCCCTCCAGGGGACATAGTCAAATGTGAGGCACCAGAGTATGTGAGAAAGTCATATCCCACTCTCCACTCAAGTGTGGAGACTGTTCTGACCATTGGCTAGATCTGGGTAGGGGTTTAAAGTTTACCGCCTGTATTGTCCTTGGCTGTTGCCTTAGTTTGAGCGGGACCCCAGATCGTATAAATCTTTCGCCTTTTACATTACAATTCTTAACGGTAGCAAATTACAACTATGAAGTAGCAAAGAAATAATTTTATGGGGGTCACCACAACATGAGGGACTGTATTAAAGGGTCAGAGCTTTAGGAAGGCTGAGAGCTATTGCTCTAGCAACTTTATGTTGCTTTACATGGAGGGAATTCTGTTACTCAGGAAGTCACTCACACCTCACTGTTGGCTCTGCACACCTTATATGAGTGGCTGCTCTTCCTGTGTTTGCTGTTGCCTATGTATCACAAGGGAAGGAGTTCAATGGCTCTGTCCTCTCAGGAATCCCCCCCCCCCGCCACTTGTGTGAGTTTCTCTCACTTTTCTTAATTTCTTGCTTTCCCTGAAGTGCTCATTTTTCTAGATGCCAGAGAAAGCTTGCTTATACTTTTCATACACCGATGAGAGTCCACATCTTCAATTCTCATTAATATGAGGTGGTAAACTTGGAGCCACTGCCTCGCCTTGCCCTTTGGGGACAGTGGGATGTCTGCCATCTTAGGACATTGAGATATGTGCAATTGGGCTATGAAAGGTCACTTTGTGCTTTGTAGTAGTATGCTTTGAAAATAAGGTGTAATGGTTTTTAAAACACGATTTTTAGTGAAGGGCTAACCAGTAGTTGAACTCAAATTGTATGTAAACTCATATGATGTGTCCCACGCATATCCGTTGCATCAGATGCTTGAATCTCATAAGTTGGGTGGGAAATTGAGAAGTTTGTGCTCCTCATACTATTTGGTGTTTTATCATAATTATTCTGATGATGTTGGGGTGATGGTGTAACAATAGAGGTTCTTGGTAGGGTGTTCTGGCTTACACATTCAATAATTCTATCATTTTAATCATGTGTTATCATCACATTCACATTCCATGTTTGATCTTTCATGTTCTCAGATACAAGTCTCAAAAGTTTACAGTATTCTTCCCTGTAGTTGTTCACTATATCGCCATGAATTTTGTGGTAATTAAATCTATTAGGCAGAAAACTCCCTTCTCTCCTATTCTGATCTGCACGGTTTGTATATTCAATAAAACGTGGGGTTTGGTCCAGTCTCCTTGTCCTGACTGGTGTTTTCCATGTTACTGACACTGAAGGATACATGCCAGAGTCTTCTGAATAAATCAACTTCAAATGTCCCAACTAAACCCATGGGATCCTAGAATGACTATATGTCATAATTACTCCCTAAAAGTGGCATTGACTTGGGTCAGTAGGTTTTAAAAAGCTTAGCTGGTGGAGTGAAGGAGTTGGGAAATGAAATGTTGGTGTGGGGCTCTGACAATCACTGAAGGAAGACCCCAGACTCAAATAGTATGTAGAAACAAAGAGCGTTCATTCTGCAGAAACAGCCCACATGCAGGGGTCAACCATCCATACAAAATGGCGGTGACTACGAGGAGGAGCTTGTGTGCATGTGTGTGTGTGTGTGTGTGTGTGTGTGTGTGTGTGTGTGTGTGTGTGTGTGTGTTTCCATGTTCATGTTGGGAGTTGTACATGATGGGAACATGCATAGAGGCCAGAGGGCGGTGCCTGGGACCTCCTCTATTACTCTATCTTATTCTCTTGAGACACAGTTGCTTACTGAATCGGAAGCTAAGGAGGGACACAAATTCCCCATGATGCCTGGTACCACGCCCAGCCCCCTACAACACTGGGGTTACAGGCATGTGTAGCCAAACCTGGCCTTTTACATGGGTGCTAGAATCAGAATATAGTTGTTTTTACTCCATAACATTTTGTGCCAAGTCCTGACTGCCCCAGAGGGTATATGTTGCCACAGGCACGCTGGTTATTCTTGTAGTTCACAGGATTCAGAGCTGGGTAAAACCGATAATGACTTCTCACTCCATCACCCTACATAGAACTTTCCAGTAGTGTGAAAGATGGCCAGCAGGAAGGAAGCTTCCTGGTCAGTACCAACTACCAACTTACCCTCTCTATCTCCCATGACCGAAGTGTGTGGTAGCTTTAGCAACAGGGTCTTAACATCCAATTCTGGTGGGCAACCCCGAGCAATTGCAGTAGCCTGTATTTTGGGGTGGGGGTGTCTGCCATACCTCTGACCAACAACTAGGTGGGGAGGTATCCCATGCTGGCCCAGGGTGTTTTATTGTCTTATACCTTTATTGTTTTATATCTTCTGGGATGAACATAACCCCTTGCCCAGGGCAATTCCAATTAAACTCATGTACATGTATATCGTTTCAAACACCTTTGTAGTGTTGTTAACCTAGCCTAGCCTCTTTCCTCATCCCTCATCCTAATCCCTATGTAAATGTCCCTCCCACTATTCCTCCCTTTTCCTTCGTGTCGCTTGTACAACCAAGTTTTTAAAATTGTGGTGAGGCTCAATATATTTGTCTCAGGTTGTGTATATTTTGGGTATTTTATTGAACAACTTTCATTAGTCCAAAATCATGAGCGTCTTTACTTATAATCCCAGTTCTAGCTCCTATATTTAAGCATTTGACACACTTTGTGTTATTCCTTATCTTACTGTATCTAAATCTTTGTTATTCCTTATCTTATTGTATCTAAATCTTAGAATGTTCTGATTTATGATTAAGTTGTTTACAAGAAAAGCTTCATTTCTTCCTTTTTATGTACTTCATATATTTTTCTTGACACACAGAAGCAAATTAGAACCTCTAGTGAAAATCTGGGTCTAAGTTGTGAATTCCTGTTGTTTAACCATAGCCTGAATGCTGCTGTTTTGGGCTGGGCAGTGACTTTGGCGGGTAGGAATGCTCCAGAGGAATATTACACGAAGTGAGCTTGTAAATAGATCCAGTTAACTCTTCTTTAATTCATTGCTTGCTATCTTCGTTAATTTATTGTTTGCCAAGTAAACTTTTGGTAGCAATTTATTCCTTCTATACAGGTGCCTAAAGGAAGAAAAATGAACTAGTCATGTCAATTTGCATGGTGGCAATTGTAATAATTATAATTTAAAATTTTAATTGGTAAACTTGCTGACTGGTTTTTATCGAGCATCTTGGTTTGTATGAGACTGCTTCTAAATTGATTCAGTCCGACTTATAGGCCTGCAAGGCTGAGAGGCACACTTCAGACTGTGATAAATTAATCATTCCGACACCACCTGTGAGGACCACTGGGCCCTAGGCCAGGCAATCTCTCCTGGAAGCACTCTCTCCCGTGTGCGTGTTTTCTGCAAAACTTCAGAAAATACACTGTGATGATGTCTCCATCATCAGAGACTGTAGAACTCACTATTTTGTGGTGTTGTTTCTCCAACATAAGAGCATTTGCCTATTTTATAAAATTAGTGTTTTTTTTTTAGAGGAGCAAACAGATTTGTGTTTTCACAAATTTCCTGCATGACATCTTTCACTTACCTTTCTACCAAAATGTTGTATTTTTATTATTATATTTCCAGAATCTGATGACCTCAATTATGCTTTATAAAAGTTGCTTACATTAGGGTTTACTCTTTGTACTAGAAGGTGACACAGACTTAACAAATGCATAATGGTGTATAGCTACCCTTAGAATATCCCACAAAATAGCTTTCCTGTCACCACTCCTTCCCAAAACCCGAGCTTCACTTATTCAAGTCCCCTTGGCCCCTCCATTTTGGACATCCTATAATATCTTCTTATATCATTGCTGGGATTTGCACTTTCTTTATGGTTAGAACCCATCAAAACAACTTTTCTTGGCTGGCCTTTTCACTTAGGCATTACTCACTTCACATTTATCTGTACCTTTTTCTGTGGCTTTAATGCCTCATTACATCACTCAATTGTGTTCTACTATTTAGAAATACTACATTTTGTTTACTCATTCACCCTCTTGATCATGAATGAAGCTGCTGCAGATGTGTATGTGCAGGTTTTTATGAATGTGCACATTTTCAGGTCCTTTGGGTAAATACCTGCTAATTGCAGTGTTGTATGGCAAGACTAAACTTAGCTTTATGGGAAACTGCCAAGCTGTCTACTAAAGTGGCCTTACTATTTTTACAACCCATCAGCAGTAAATGAAGGCACTTGACGTTCTTCATTCTCAGCAGCAGTTGATGTTGTCTGGTTTTGGATGAAAGCCATTCCAACAGGTGTGTAGTGGTAACGTGTTTTAATTTGTAATCCCCCTAACAAAAGATAATAGCCATTTCACAGGCTTTCTTCCCATGTTTCCATTTAAACATGAGGCCTTTTCTTCGATTGCTGTTAACTTTACAACTTTATATATGTTTTGGATCGAGATGATTGCTGTTAATTGTCAACTTGATAGAATCTAAAATCATGGGAGAGATGGGCCTTGGGGTGTGCCTTGTTTTCTTAGGGAATTTTAGTTTTGTTATTACAGGGGAAGAAAACCCCCAAACGTTCAGGACAATATTAAGTAATAGTAATAATCTTCAATTATCCTCAAACTCAGAGTTCACACAACTCAGCTGTGATGATGAGCAACTTATGTGACAACTTGGTTAGATTAGTCATTTATTTAACCAAATGTTAATATGGGTGTTGCTGTATATATATGTCACATAGATATAGGTAATATCCTATTGTTGAATTTACCAGTGAAGTGTGTTTCTTGGAGAACATAGGTAGTTGTAGCTTACTTTTAAATACAATTGAGTATTCCATGTCTCCTTATTGGTGAGGTTGAAGTAATTTACATTTTTAGTTACTATTGAGAGATCTTTATGAATTTTTAATTATCGTTGGTGGCTGTTCTGGGTGGTGGATTTTTTTTTTCTTCTCTTTCTCCCCTGCTAGCATCTTCGATTTGCTGGTTTTCTATGTTTGATGTGATAGATGTCTTCCTAGCTTCTTTTTCTGCCTATTCCTCTCACAAAATTCATTTTCCCTTTTCTCTTGGGATTGACTGTCTTCCCCCTCTGTGTGTGATATCTTCTGCAGTGCTGGCTTAGTCGTCATGAAGCTGGGCTTCTCTCAAAATGACCTTATTTCGCCATCAGTGTTAGAAGTTTTGTTGGTTACAAGCACCCTGAATTGGCAGCTGCTTTCAGGACTTGAACTATCATTTCCTGGATTTTAGGTTTGCTCATGTGAAACCTGACGTTCTCGTATGTCTGCTGTTGTGGGTGAGTTGATGTTTTCCCCTTACAGCTTTTAATATCATTTCTTCGCTTTGCATTCTTGACATCTTACTATTATGTATCTTGGAGAGGGTTTTCTGTGGTTATGTTTATATGAGATTATGAATGTCTCTTGTCTTTAAATGTCTATTTTTCTAGATTTGGGAATTTTCTAGTATAATTTCATGAAATATATTTGTCTATTGTTTATTTAAGCTCCTTCTATCCCATGAAGTCTTAGGCTTGATCTCTTGATCATATCTTGGAATTCCCAGATAGTGTGGTCATGCTTGTTTATTTTTTTTCTCCTTACTGATGTTTGGGAGCAGTATTTCTGCCACCTTACCCTACATCTCTGGCATTCTTCTTTTCTGCTATGTTGAGTGATCGGTGATGCATTCTAACATGTTTCTTATTAGATTGAGTTTTCTACACACACTCCCTAAAATTTAAGAACTCTCTACTAATGTCCTGAGTTTTTCTCTCATGTTTCTGGCTTTTCCACTTGTCTTGTTGATGTTCTTGTCTGTTTTGCTGGCGTCGTCTTCTGTGTTGCTAACTTTCCTTTCTGGTCCTTGATTGACTTCATCTACTTATTTGTGTCTTCTGTGAGGTCACTGAGCATTTTCACCAGTAAACCTTTGCGATGCTTGATGCCGTATTTTACCTTTTCTAGTCTTTGACTCCCACAGCTGTCTCTTTCGGTTTCAGTGGGGATCTTCTCATGGAGCTGCCTACTTTGGAAGGTTCAGTCTGTAGTTCTATATTAGGAAGAGTCTTCTGATTTCTCTCTCCACTTTGGGGAACCATACAACTGAAGCTGTGTTCAACTTGCCTTCCTTTCCTTACGTTGCCCATCCTTTTCTCCATAGCTGCAAGGTATCCTGTCATTGGCTTCTTCAATTTCTTTTCTTGTTGCTGTGATAGCATACTTTGGGGGAAGAAGGCAACTTAAGAAAGAAAGGGTTTACTTTAGCTTACAATCCAAGATGACCTATCATGGTGAGAAAATCAAAGCACCAAGAGCTTGAAGGAGCTCATCATATTGTATCTGCAGTCAAAATAAGAGAGGGATGAATAAATGAATGCTAGTGTCCAGCTCACTTTATCCATTCTTATGGTCCTGTTCCCCTGCATAGGGAATGGTGTCACCCACAGTGTGTGAGCTTTTCTACCTCATTTAATGTAATGTAATCTACTGGAGATTCTAGAGTTTGTCAAATTGACAATGAACACTAACCACCATACTACCTTTGGAAATTTCTGAAGATTTCCTTTTTTTCCCCGTGCTTGCAACACTATATTTTTTTCTTACTGACTCTTCTCTTTAACTAAGTCACCTAGAGGGAGTTCCCGTTCTACTTTACCTGGAAGTGGGAGTTAGCTCTTAAATGTACTTAATGTGAAGTAAATGCTCATCTAAATTCCTCTGTGCTGAACATTGTTCTACTTTGAACTATAAGTCTGATGCAATTCTCTGTACATAGTAACATAGCATTGAAGATTAACACTGCTGATGTTGGGATTGATATTCATAGAAGATGTTACTGCCTTCTGACCTCTATTCTCACCGTAGCCATCAGAGTCTATCTCAACTAGCTGACTTTACACAGAAAAATTTACCCTTCATAATGAGGGTTATGAGGTTAGATCTTATCTAGTCACTTTGGAGGCTTAAGAACTGAAGTAGTTCATCCAGGGAAGAAAAGTTTCTTCCTCATGACTACATATCAACCACTGCCAAAATTTCCAGGCTTCTCTACATGGTTTGGACATGCCAACTCCATAAAGGCACAAGACCATTCTTTCAAATAAACACCTCTATGTGTGTATGTTTCCATCCTTGGCCCACCCATCTTCACTGATCCAAGAGAACAGAATTTTAAGGAATACATTTAGTCAAGAATGTAAAGGACTTGTGAACAAAACAGTGCTAACATTCGTAAAAGAAGATTTAAATACATGGAAAGATTTCCCATGTTCATGTGATAACAGGCTTCATCTTGCTAGGATGGCCATAGTTCACAAAGCACTCTAGAGATTCAATACCATCCTAATCAAAATATCAACAATTCATTTTTGCAGCAATAGTAAAATCAGTCTTAAATCATATGGTGGCAATGCATGAGCTTAGCCGCGTGGATATCCCAGAGGCTAATCTGCTTCCTCCACTAACCAGTACTGTATCTGCCAGTACTAAGTCTCTAGTATTATTCCATTTCTCAGGGTTATCAGCCAGTTACACTAGGTTAATCACACTAGGCCACTTCTATTATGGAAGGGGCAGCATTGTGCTCTTAGCAGAACACGCGTTTACTCTGGGTACAGATTTGACATCCTTTCAGATAGTACTTCTGAGGCAAGTGGCATCTGTGGCCTTACAGAATGCCTTGTACCATTGTGGTATTCCCTGTAGCACTGCTTCTGATCAAGGAGCTCAGTTCATAGAGACTCAAGCATAGCAATAAGCCATGGTCATGGGATGTGTGTTTCATGTTCTTCTCCTACAGGCTTTCTTTTGCTTTCAGCTGGTTCATAGGCCTCAGTTTCAAGCTTCTTACAAAATTTGTAGGAAGAGCACATATCAGATGGGACTCAGGGCACTCTGTATAATATTTTGAAACTGGGTTAACAGAGGTTCTGTCTAGTTTCAGGCATTTCTAATTACTATAAAAGGCAACTTCCACATCTGTTCACAAGAACCAATTTAAAAATCTACAAAAGCAAAGAAGGTCATTAGTATAATAATTAAGAACTTGTCTTGATAGCTATACTTAACTCCAGGTCCCCTCTGTTGCTGAACATAGGGCTATTTTGTCGAGAGGTAGCTCAGGGATACTTTGGGGATGTTTCTCTCAATTATGTATATTACCAATAGGCAGGTGGGCTTTTGATTCTTGGGTCTTTCTCAGGCAATTTTAGCCATGTTCCCTGGCTTTTAGGACTTTATATTAAAATGGGGTTAGGGTAGTGGTCATAATCTTTAATGTCCTGTGCATCTCAGATGTGTACCTGGAGGCTAAGTAACTACCAGTAGGTTGTATAGGGAGAACAGGATCATAAATTGCTTTGCTTTTCTCTTTGGAAGTAGCAAAAAAAAAAAAAAAATCCTTTACAATTGTTTAGGGCTTTCTGAAAATTGTCTTTTAAGGACGATACTGCTGTACTATCAGGAGATGCTGTTGGAACAGATGTTGTGAGGCTCTTACATGCTCATATGCCAAGAATGCCCATGTATTCCCCTAGCATTATCGCAGAAAATCCTCAAACACATTCATAGCACTACAGGGCGTTGCCTTCCACTTGACCCTTTCATTCTCCTGGTTGTTCAATGCACAAGGGTTATTAAGAAGCTGAAAGATGATTATTATGCTCCATCGTGGATGCCAGCTATGTGCTGGCAGATTTCTGCAAACAGATTCTGGAAATTATTGTAGGTTAACAATATAATGGGATGAGGGAGATTCTAGTCCTTGAATAGACTAGGTTATTTTTATAGAGAATTCTGAGATGATAAAAGAAGCAGCATATTGCAGAACTTGAGCATGGCCTATGTGGAGAGCTTCCATTTACAGGCAACTTGACCTTGACTTGGAGACAAGGTCTCTGTATATAGCCCTGGCTATTCTGGAACTCTCTATGTAGACCAGGCTATCCCGGAACTCACAGACATCCTCTTGCCTCTGCCTGCTCAGTGCTGGGGCTAAAGGTATCTGCCATTACACCTGGCTAAAAACATTTTAGTTTTTGCTGTTGTTTGTTTGATTGGTTGGTTTTTGCTTTTTTCTCTGTGTAGCCCTGGCTGTCTGGAAACTTTCTCTCTCTGTAGACCAGGCTGGCCTCAAACTCAGAGATGTACCTGCCTCTGCCTCCTGAGTTCTGGGATCAAAAGCATGCACCAGCAAGCCTAGACCTTGACTTATTTTAGCTGCATAGTGCCTCAGTATCCTCATATGGAAAATGGAGATGATTGTAGTATAGTAGTATCCACTTTCATAGCATCAGCAATGGAACTAAGAAGGGCAAAGCACTTGGCAAAAATGCTTAGCACCTATATTTATATGCTTAGGGGTTAAATTTTTCATCATCATCATCATCATTGTTTTATTTTTAATTTGTTTTCCTTTACATCCCTACTGTAGCCCCCCTTCCTCATTGCCTCCCGATCTCACCCTCCCTCCCTCCCTCCCCCTCCTAGTCCTCAGAAAGGGGAGCCCTCTTTCCCTAACATCTGACCTCAGCCTATCAAGTCTCATCTGGACTGCCTGTTTCCTCTTCCTCTGTGGCTTGGCAAGGCTGCCCCGGCAGGGGGGAGCGATCAATGTGGGGAGGCCAGAGTCCATGTCAGAAGTAGTCCTTACTCCTTACTCCCCATGTTATGAGACCTACAAGGAGACTGTGCTGCCTATCTACTACATCTGAGCATAGGGTCTGTGTGAAGTAACACAGACCCAGAAATCCACTCACTTATAAGTGGATATTAACCAAATAATACAGGATAACCCAACTACAATACACAAATGTAAAGAAACTAAATAACAAGGAGGACCCTAGGGAGGATGCTTAATTCTCATTCAGAAGGGCAGATAGAATAGACACCAGAAGCAGTTGAAGAGAAGGAGAAGGAAGGGAGCCTACCATAGCTGTCCTCTGAAAGACTCCACCCACCAGGGGATTCAAGCAGATGCTGAGTGAAACACACAGCCTGACTCTGGGGTGGAGCACAGAGAGTCTTCTGGAAGAGTTGGAGGATAGAAGGACCTGGAGGGGTCAGGAGCTGCACAAGGAGACCAATGGAGCAAATAAAAAATATTTTTGAAGTTATATTTATTTTGTGCATGTGTTGGGGTCAGAAGGCAACAGCTAGAATCAGTTCTTTTGTCCCTTCATGTGGGACCCAGGGATTGAACTAAGGTCATTAGGTTTGGTAGCAAGCACCTTTACATGCTGAGCCATCTCACCAGCTCATGCTTAGGGTTTTTGTGGGTTTTTTTTTTTTTGTGAGTTTTTAAAAAACCCAACGTTTGATTCAAACACTTGCTCTTAGTGGTTAGAAAAGATTCCTTGGAATCTGTTGTTAAAGAAGTACTTTTGATGATCTCTCCCAGTGCTGGCACATTTAGTCATTCACTATGAGAAACCTAACAGCTCACATGTAGAAAATGGCTCAGTCTGTTGTCATTACATAGCACTGATGCCATCCTACCATCAGGGGACATGTTAGAAATACCTTAGACTCATTGAGTCATAGACACTGAGGAGCAGGCGGGCCCAGAAACAAGCCAGTGGAATTTTAAGCGTGGTATTGAGGACCACTGGCCAGAGCCACGAGAGACAGATGACTCAGCTGAGCTCTGCAGTCAGTGCACAACATGAATGGAAGCTCACGGTCCAGTCCTGCATCTTCAGTTGCCTGCTGGAGGCTCCATCTGGCTCCCTCCTTCCCTCTGCTCTGCCTCCTCCTGGGCCAGCTTGGATTTAGTCTCATCCTCCAGTCTTCTGGATTCTCCTACTTTCTCACCAACTACTGGTTGCTTCCATTTCCCAATGCTTATGTCTGTTGGCCTTGGTTTCCCTGGTTTGTCTGATCTCTCAGAACAGTGACAGCGGGTGGACGGCCAGTGGAGGGGTCAGTTGTGCTGCTCACATCTCTAAACCCATACTCTGCTGTAGACACGTTTCTGCCCACTGTGTTCCAGGTGTGCTCCAACCTCTCCAGGGAGGATGCCTCCAGATCACACTCCTTTCACCCACTCTCAGGTCTCCTTGTTCTGGAG
>OU015743.1:119334190-119344344 GCA_907169655.1 Acomys percivali
TCTCTCTCTCTCTCTCTCTCTCTCTCTCTCTCTCTCTCTCTCTCTCTGTTTATGTCTAAAACCAATAAATCTCTCTACCTAAATTACAAGGCAATTCATGCACACACGCAGAGTATCCAAAACCCCTTTTTGCAGTTGACCATAAACCCCTTTTGGAAGAAAATATAGGGCTATATAAAAAATGGCTGAACTGGGACTTACCCTAAAGAAGTGTGAGTCCAGGATGAGCTTGGAGACTCCTGACTTTGCCGCAGGTTGGACCCCTGGAAGATCCACCTGGGAGGGTTTAGGGGTAGCAGAGGCCAGCGAACACAGCAGGGACTCCTGAGGCCCCTGGCTTTTTTTTTTTTTTTTAATATAACAAAAGCCACAGAATCTCTGAGCTTCCACAAGTAAATGACCTTGGAGGTGGTCACAGGAGACCGGAAGAAAGAATGAGGAATGGAGAATCAGGCGTGTCCTTCCTTCAAAGTAATCTCATGTCTCAGCCAGTGCCTCACGACCGTTCTGCAGACAAGGCTTTATGCCCAGAGCACAGGCTTTCCCCCGAACAGCAATATTCCTGTACGTTCTGCTTTTCATTTTCTTGATTCTTTCAGCAAAGGTCTCCAAGCAATTTACAAACTGCAGGTTATGTTTGCGACTCGGGCCCTGAAAGTTTATCTTTCTGGCTGCTCTTCACTTTCCTTTTGTCTTTTACAATAGGGATGAAAAAGAGGAAGAAGGGTTGGAAGGCCAGAGCTCATGAATGGATATGAAGTCATTACATCTGCAGGGTGAGACGCAGGCACAGGCACAGGCACAGGCACAGGCACAGGCACAGGCACAGGCACAGGCACAGGCACAGGCACAGGCACAGGCACAGGCACAGGCACAGGCAGTCTTTAAAATGCCTGTCACCCCATCACCAGAAATGCCTTGCTGCTTTCCCTCCAATCGTACAAATTCATTATTTGCTTCTTTACTGCAACTATTTATAAGTCTGCATGGTCCCTTTAGGAAACGCAGTCCAGGCGCAGAGCACCTATAATGAAACTCAGTTCACTTCGCTCTGATGTACCTTAGCACTACTGCTGTCTGGAGAACTGACAATGTGCCTACCTCACTTTTTATTTTTGGAAGGTCAGCTTGACGGAGAACAAAAGATCTTAAACTGTGCTCAGTGGAATCCTGGAGTCCTGAGTAGGCTGCCAAGAGTCCTAGGACATAACAATAAAACTGGCCACAGATAGACACTTTCATTTCTCAAGACATTATGATTTTTTGGTTTGGTTATTAAACTTTTTCTGGGATTAAAGTCTATGTCCTGTGTAAGTAGTTCGTGCTTCCTGAAATTTCTCTTCAAAGCTGACCACAGACAGGTGTGGACTGAGTAGGTTTGGAAGAGCTGGAGGAAAGCAGGTCCCAGGCCACACCCTGGAAGGAACTTGTGGCTGGAGATAGTGGCTGAATGAATGAGTGAATTTACCCAGCGGTTTAATTTTCCTCCAAATCTGACAATGATTTTGACCAAGGAAGGATTTTCTTTTTCCTTTGTGATACTGGGGATCAAACTAAGGACCTCTAACACTTTATTAACTGAGCCATCTTCCCAGTCCTTTATCAGCAGCTGTGTAAGACTCCCGTGATTAGCATCAGAAGCTGTGCAGCTAAATGGATAAATTACATCTTTGCAACCTGACCCTGTCATGCCCTGTGAATCTTCTCTGGTGTTTGACACTGCATCTCTTGCCCTTGGTTTTAATTCTTCTCTATCCCTCTTAATCGTGGGTCCTAATCTCTCTAGCTCAAGGGTGGAAGTTCTGAGGTCCTGTCACCTATGCACTTTCCTCCGGACGAATGCCTACAGTGAGCTTCAAGTTCAGACAGACAGACAGAGAAGGAGATGCACAAGGAGACAGAGACAGAGAGAGACAGAGAGACAGAGACAGAGAGACAGAGAGAGACAGAGACAGAGACACAGAGAGACACAGAGAGAGACAGATAGAGAGACAGAGACACAGAGAGAGACGAGACACAGAGAGAGACAGATAGACGGAGAGACAGAGAGAGACAGCTAGTCTAAACATAAGGTGGAGAATAGGCAATGAAGATATCCATTGTTGGCCTCTGGCCCCCCTCCAGGTTCACACACACACACACACACACACACACACACACACACACACACACACACACACATACACACACACACACACACACACACTCACACTAGAATTTCTTCCTTCATATTATGTATGCCAGAGTTTGACTCAGTTTGTCTCTTCAGTGATACAAAACACTCCACACCCTCTGCCAGCAAATTCCCCAGAAAGATCAAGGTTCTTTAACTAGAGTTTGGAAGAAAGGGGAGTTTCTGACCTCTGCAGAGCTGGTCACAAGTGAATCAACAATACTCAACAGTGAACAGTAATTATTTCATCTAGGTAGTGCACAGAAGGATCCTTGGAGAGGGTGGCGGGACCCGGGATGCTTGCTCCCTGAGCTTACACTTGGAACACATGGGCAGAAGCTTAATTCTTAGGGGACGATGCTCTCTCAGTCCACAGACAGCCCGGCGGGTCCCAGCCAGTCTACTGAGACTCACTCTTGGTCGGTGCAGGAAGACCAGATAGTAAAAAACAAGCACCTAGAAACAGCTAAGAATCTACTGAGCATGAATGAATCTCCAAGTGGGAGAGCTGGCTCTAACACTTGAGAATAGAGAGATAAGAAAAAAAAATTTAAGAATCATTACTTGAGTTGTGTCTGTGATCTTTCATTTTTTAAAAAAATATTTTTCTAAGAGTAAAGTATAAAGATCAAATTATTTTTGCCTGCTAGGCTAGTTTATTAGATTGAGGTATCATCCTGGGATTAAACTACTTGGGAACCAGGGATTTTATTCAACAAAAAGTGAGTGCCAAATACTGGAGATAGAGTCACGAGCAAAATAGACTCAAAGGCCATCCCCGGAGAGAAAGAAATTAAGTAAAATACTAAGTTATGTCCTATACTGTGAAGTCATAAGTACTGTTAAAAACTACCATGGGAAAGAGTGGAAAGTTTTCAAGGTAGGGGCATGATGGAGTTCAGATCCAGTGACTGGGGACTGCTTCAAGAGAAAATGACACAGAGGGAAGGACTGAGGCTCAGATGAGCTAAGCCGCACAGCGATGGGACGCAAAGCCTTGGAATCCCACTTAGAGCTGGGACGTGTTTGTGAAGTGGCCAGCGGGGCTAGCACGGGCTGAAAGGGAGTGAGTAGAGAGTGCAGGCAGAGATGTGTTGGTTCTAGGTGGAAAGATCTGACTATATAGACGCTAAACCTCTCTGAGACCTCTCTTATTCCTCGGGAGAGTTCTGAGCAGATGAGAGGGAAATATGCCTTAAATGTTAAAAGAGGAACGGATTGGGGGGGGGAGGCCAGAGGAAAGAGAGAGGTCAGCGTGGACAAACTGGGGATAGCAATCGATACAGTGAGGAGTGTCAGAATTGCCTGACATTATACCTTTACTGATCAATAATTTAATTTAATAGTAATTTTATAAATGGCTGAACGAACTCCTTTAGTGAGTTCTTGTGGAGTCTACAATCTGAAATAAAAGGCAAACACCGAATAACAAGTGGTAAAGGCAGTGGCTCCAAAATCCTTAAGTAGCCCCAAGAGTGTGGAGCCAGCACCTTCCTCTCCTGGACTCTACTGAGAAGTCTACATGTTTGATAGGGCTGTCCATGTGACCACCGCCAACAGCAAGGTTGAGGGCTGAAGGCTTCCGTGGCCACCTTCTCCCTCCTTCTTTCAAGGGGACTCAGACTCTGATGTCTGTTGTCTTGAAGCCCTGCGGGCTGAGGGTGTGATTTCTGCATTGGTTGGTGCAGACTTGGTCTCAGTTTCTAGCAGGCGGTGTGCTTCCTCCCAGGGCTGTTGACCTCTGCCTCAGTTTTTCCCTCCTTGCCCTGTGTCTGGACTTGCTCCATCCTCTAAGTTCCTGCTCTGGGGGTTGGCTCCTCCCTCCCCGGTGTCCCATATGAGACTCTGCCAGTCTTTCCATCCATCTCCACACGGAACAGCGATACCAAAGCGTCGTTTCCCACTAAACACCCTAAGGGTCTTTGTTGCAGCCCCCCAGGGCTCTGCGTCCCTTTCCTGTGCCAAGTCTTTCCCTTTCTCTTTAGTTTTGGCACCTCCTTTTCAAACCCCAGTGTCTCCCTCTCTGCTTATATTACTTCCTTTTGTGATTAGCGTAGCAGTCATAGAAGTGTCTAGGGGACTGTTGGAAAACCTGTGGGCAGTGTGGGGGTGATTCACACTTTATTATTATTTTTTTTTCTGCTTTCTATATAAAGCAGGGCATTGCAGTTTAGGTTTGATTCGGATTGAATGGAGTGGACCTTTCTCTCTCTCTCTCTCTTTCTGTTAAACACAATATTTTCACTTTAAAATTTTCTTTTAAAAATACTTGGTTTTATGCCCTTCCCCCAATGGCGTGTGTGTATGTGTGTGTGTGTGTGTGTGTGTGTGTGTGTGTGCATGCGTGTGCTTATGCACATGCATTATATGCATGTGAGTATCTGTAGAGGCCTAAAGAGATGTAGAGTTGGTGTAACTGGTGCTTGTGATGTGGGCTGCTGGACGTAGGTTCCGGGAACCGAATGAAGGCAGGGCCTCGGGAAGAGCAGCTGTTGTTCTAGCTGTTGAGCTCTCTCTCAAACACCAAGACTTTCAGTTTTCAGATGATGCATTTTCACTGCCAGCCACTCAAGCTTCTTGATAAAACACATGCTCGTCCTCCTGTCTGTGATGGTTTGACTCAGGCTCCTTCATTAGAACACTTAGTCTCTAGGTAATGGTGCCATTTCAAGAGAGTGTAGGGCCTTTAGAGGCGACAGATGTGGGTAACTGGGGCAGGCCTGTGAAAGTTATAGCCTGAGCCTGGTTCCTGCCTACTCTTTGAGTCCCCGTCTGCCATGGTATGAAGACACTACACCATGCCATGGGCAGGCCTGCTCCCCCACTACAATGGGTCAGTATTGTAATGCGGCTTGCTCATAGGCACACGCTTTGTTAATTTTCTTATAAGGCTCAGCACCACCTACCCAGGCATGGAACCACTCACAGTGGACTCTTACAGCAATCAGGAATATGCACCACAGACATGCTCACAGGTCAATATTATTTAAACAATGCTTTAGTTGAGATCCCCTCTCCTCAGGTGAGGAGCTTAAGTTGTGTCAAGTTGACAATGAAACAAGTCATCATACAACCTGAAAGAGCTTACTCGAGGCACACGAGAGGTTTGCAGGACAAAATGCATATATATGTACATCGTATGTTGCAGCGGATATTTTAAAAAAAAAGCCCCCTACAAATCTTCACTGTTTAGGAGTTGCCTTTTCAACCCCAGCAGATAACCAGCTAAATTTGGAAATTGCCCCCGCAATAGGCATATATTGCCACCAGGTGGCAGGAGAAACCTGCGTTCCAGTTAAGGAGGCCAAATGTGCCAAGAGAATTAGTGAAATAAAATAAATGCTGATTGTTAAGAGCTTCAGCTGGTTAGTGATTATTAAATAAACAACAAAGCCTATTTGTAAACCACAGCATTTCAGAATAAAGCAAACATAAGCTTCTGACGCAGTGCGCGGCAAACAGTGCTTTAGACGGCCTGCGCTGCCTCAGCAGCTAGAGTCTCCCACGGATGTCCCCACAGATCAGAGCCCCACTACCCCGTCTGAAGCTGGGGCGGCGATACTGGGACGTCTCCCGCGTCCAGCTCTTTTGTCCCTGAGCCACCTCAGCTGAACCCTATGTCTTCATGGGAGAGGGTTTTAAATCATGGTTCTAATAACTGTTTCCTTAACACCCTTTAAAAATACGCTTCTACGGTTGCACCAAATACTTAGAACCTTTTCAAATTCATGACTTTAAAATAGATTATATAAAATATAAATTGTAAATAGAGCATGTAAAAATAGACTTTTTCTAAACCTTACACAGAGTGTGGACTAAACAAATATAACATCTAAAGCTTTGGAATGAAGAGAAGGTAATGATTTTTTAAAAGTAAAGTTGTAAGAAGGAAAAGAGAATTCTGACTATACTAAGTTGCCGTGTGCTTCTTACTTGAACCATTGAAGTTTTCTACCCAGGTTTTGGTATAAGATGGAAGATGGAGTCCAAGCAGCCATTCTCTTCCAGCCTTGCAAATAGCAATAAGTTAACTCAGTGTAAAAATGCATCTAAAAATAAGCGGGTTCCCTAAAAAAAGTGAGACTGGCTGCGGCCGATTAGGCAATCGAAAGTGGTGAGTTTCTGGAATACAGAGGGTGTATTATATTTAGACTTAAGAGCAAGCAAGCCTGGAGAGGCCCAGGGTTCAGTGTGGCCTGTGATGGCGATGCTGAGCAGAGGGAAACAGGTGGGACCAGGCTTGCCTGGGGAGCGTGAGAACTCTTTCAGAGTCCAGGGCACTGTGGAAACGGACTGCTTGGAGATGCTGAGCAAACTGTTTTGGCCAGGGCTGCCTTGTTTTTGTTTCCAACGCCCATCCTTCCTCATAGGCATCCCCCTAAACAACAGGAGTCTTTTCGATCCAAGACTGAAGCGATAGGAGTATTTCCTAAAGAAATCAGGAAATCTACAAGTAAGGGGCCGCGAGGTCAGTATTGTAATCCAGGATAGTCTTCTTGCTGCAGGCAGGAGTCAAGGGGGCGGGGTTAGCGGGCATCCCCAGCCATACTCCATCCAGAGATGCTGGCTACTGAACAAGGCTCCTTACAGGCAGAAGTCTCACAGTCCCCTCACCTCAGGCCAGAGGCAGATAAGCCCATCGTTCCACGAATCTATTTATACTAAACGTTTCTTCAGATATGTAAGTGGGCACCCAGTGACCACCAGAGTCATGAAGAGAACGGGCAGTGTGGATGAGAAGGAACCAACGGATCCAGCCTAGGGAAAGCAGCGGTAACTTAGGGAAAAGCCGGTAACTTGAGAAGGGATGTCAAAGATAGGAATTTGTGAGGATGTTGTTATTCTCATGAAATGGAAGAGATTCTTATAATAAAGAGGCAACCAGTGAGCAAGGAGATGCAAATGAATGAATGAAGGAAGGAAGGAAGGAAGGAAGGCTGGTCCTATGCACAGCTGTAGGTGCCCTCTGCCAGGAACGATGTGAGTGAAGATTGCTGACTGGTGTGCCTACAAGTGATGGCTTGAGTGTGGGTGTCAGGAAGCCTGGACTCAGGTACAGTCTGTGCTGCAGCGGGAGCGCTGACTTGATGCCTTGCGCCTTACATTCATTTCTTTCTGGCTCCAGACCACTGTGGGACTGGGAGTGCACTTGAGGAGGGCATAGTAGGAAACCTTTGCCTGTTTGACTGTTCCTGCAATTCTCTGGGTTGGTTACTCTTTCCATTTTCAGCCTGGTGCATTATTTTTCCTCCTTTCGATCTGAAGATGGGAAGTAAAGGATTTGAGAAGACTGTTTCTTTTTTGTTTGTTTTTAAAAATTTTATTTAATTAATTTATTCAGATTACATCTCAATTGTTATCCCATCCCTTGTATCCTCCTGTTCCTTCCTCCCTCCCGCTTTCACCCTACTCCCCTTCCCTATGTCTGTGATGGAGAGAGACCTCCTCCTCCACTATATGGTCATAGGGTATCAAGTCTCATCTTGGTAGCCGGCTTATCCTTTCTCTGAGTGCCGCCAGGCCTCCCCACCAAGGGGAAGTGGTCAGATACGGTGCACGAAGGTTTATGTCAGACTCAGTGCCCTCTCTTCACTCAACTGTGGAGAATGTGCTGTCCATTGGCTAGATCTGAGTAGGGGTTCAATGTTTACTGCATGTATTGTTCTCGGTTGGTGCAGTAGTTTGAGCAGACCCCCCTGGTCTTTCACTGTTCTCTCACTGAGTCTCTCACTATTCCCAGACTGGTTCTTTCATGGCCATGCTTCACTGCTTCAGTACTGGACAAATAAAGCTTGCTCCTGAAGTTGAGTGCCTAGGAAAATCAATGCAAGGTTTATGGAGTAATTCTGTAGCCCAGGAGGCATAGTCATGTACTGTAGCTAAGTGTATTCACTTCCCTCCAGAATAGATCTTAAAAGAGAAGGAAACATTTAAAAAAATATCAATTCCTAATAAGATACACGTGGATGGATACTTTCTTCCATTAAATGGTCCAGGCTGCTAAGGGGGAGGAAAGAGGGTAAGAAAATAAAAAGAGGTATAAAAACGAGGAAAAAAAATAGTAGCATTAAAACAAAACCTAAGGGGCAGAGACCAGGGTGTTGTTGGCATCTGCTGGACAGACAGCCCAGCAAAAGGACTGCAGGCTCCAGGATCACCAAGAGACCATATTACAAGAGGGTAAGGCAGAGAGTGCTAGAACAGGACAGCTGACATCCTTCTCTGGCCCCTGTATGCATAGGAGTGTGAATCTACCCACCAACGCGCGTGCACCCACCACACACACACACACACACACACACACACACACACACACACACACCCCACACATATTATACACACTGGCAAGTGTACATTCATATATACATAAATACGTAATGCAACACATACACACTACAGCTACACACCATAGCTGAGCAAGGTAGTCAGATCCAAGAAATGTAAATCTTCCTACTGTGAGCTTTGAGTCTCCTAAACATAACGTAGCAGTAGATACACTTGTAGTGAAAGCAAAGATTATATGTAAAGAAATGGTATTTCCTTAAAAGGAATCCAAAATAAATGGCAGCATAGAGAAAAGACAGGCGGGCATGAAAATGCAACTTCTGATTTCTACATTTTTTCAATAGGCCAGAGTAAAAGTTACACTATTTATAGTTAATAAAAAAAATTCAGATTTTGGAAGTTTTGGATACAATTTGCTACTAGAATTCTAAATATTTGCAGGAGGTTAAGGCATAGAGTGGCTCACTGAGAAAAGTAGAATGGGAAGAAAATATCAAAGGAACAAAACTCAGAAAGAGTATGTGACAGCAACCAAGCATAAAGCATGTGAGAAGACGTGGACAGTCTTTCTCTATTTAAATTAATATTCTCTACAATTAGATCATAAAAGAAGACTCAGTGGTGTGCTAGTATGCTTAATATACTTAGTCAAACCTTATGTACACAAATAAAATGCCAAAATATATTAGGAAAACAGAAAATCAAGAAAGAAAGCATAACAGGGGGTGGAGGTCCCTCTCAGTCACAGTCATAGGGGAGGGGAGAAAGGGGAAAGCAGGAGGGAGGGAGGAATGGCAGGATGCAAGGGATGGGATAACAATTGAGATGTAATATGAATAAATTAATAAAACATTAAAAAAAGAAAGAAAGCATAACACGATAGCAGTCATTTAACCAAGCATTTAATATCAGTTCATACTGGGCTGGGTGTAGCTCAATGTGGAGAGTGCTTTTCTTCAGTGCACGGAGCCTGGGGGTTTGAGTCACAGGCCCTTATAAACTAGGCCTGGTGGTACACACTTGTCATCCCAGCCCTGAGAAAGCAGAGTTGGAGGATCAAGAGTTCAAAGTTGTCTTTGACTACTAACCAAGTGTGAAGCCACTTCGTGCCGTGTGAGGTCCTGTGTTTACAGAAATAATTTCTGAGTGCAAAAGGTTGTGACCTAGATCAGCGATGCTCTAAGTGGAGTGAGACCGGAATGTCCTGGAGGATTCTGAAGAGCCATCTCTGGCCCCCACCCAGCTTCCATTTCTTCATGACTGAGGTGGGGTGTAGTGTGGTGTGGGAATTTGCTATCTGGCCAGCTGCTAGAGGAGGCAGATGCTGGTGGGAAAAGAACTAAGGCACTGAGGGAAAAGAAAGATTGCTAGTGGAGAGAGCTCATGTAATACAAAGCATGCATAATAAACACGAGACACATAACAGAGCACCAAATCTCAACAGTTTTGACATGAAACAGAGCAATTCAATAAACTATTAAATTATCTAAATATTTTAATCAGCATCATTATAGTAACAGCATAAAGATAGAACACATGCACTTTCAAGTATCCACAGGATACATAACATTTAAACATGCATTTCTACCTTTGTAAGATAGATTTCCTTATGGAAATCAAGGTAGAAAAAATACACAATTAAAGTCCTGACACACACACACACACACACACACACACACACACACACACACACACA
>OU015743.1:119356797-119395517 GCA_907169655.1 Acomys percivali
AGAGAGAGAGAGAGAGAGAGAGAGAGAGAGAGAGAGAGAGAGAGAGAAAAGAAGAAGGAGAAGAGAGAGGAGAGAGACAGAGAGACAGAGAGACAGAGACAGACAGACACACACACAGAGAATATAGATTTGGGGTTCCTTTTTAGAAGTAGTGTTTTTTTCAGGGGTGGGGGTAGTGTGAGTGGGGATAAGCTTCTAACAAGTGTTCCCTGTGAGTTCTGTCAGTAGGTCTGGGACACTGGGCTGTGTGATTTTTGTCAGGCTCAGGTGCTGGGGATGCAGAAGGGGAGGGAGAAGGGTGAGTGTGGGAATAGAGGCATTCAGTAATTTACTAGGCGAGAGGCGGGAGCCTTTTGTCAAATCCTGGGCAACTCGGCTGTCGCTATTAGTCCTGGCCGTGAATCAGTCAGGAGGCTTCCCACGAGGCTGCCCTTCTCCTTGAAGATTAATGTCTGTCTTCAGCCAGAGTTGCTCCGGCAGGAGGAAGTCAGAATGCTGAGCCCTGACAACCAGGAAGTGCCTAGAATTAGTCACCACAGCAGCTGCTGCTGCGAGCTGAAGCCTCAGCGTAGGGAGGGGCAAAGTCCTTTGCGTTCCATATCCCCCTGGTGGGTGTGGAACCTGTCAGGGCTCTGGAATTCCTGGATGGCTATCCAGAGTAGAGTCTCAGGGCAGGCTAGTAACCTCGTCATGAGCTCGATTCCTTTGTTTTCAGCTCCTTTGCTATGGCAGCCAGGCTGGGTACTCCGCACTCATCACACGCTTGCTTTCTCTTCCTCTCTGTCCGTTGGTCTGTCTCTCTCTCTGGAGGGTTTCACTATGTATCTTAGCCTAGCTTTGAGTTCATGTTATAGCCTAGGCTGGCTTCTTCTTCTTCTTCTTCTTTTTTAAAAAGATTTATTTATTTATTATTATGTATACAGTGCTCTGGCTGCATGTACACTTGCAGGCCAGAAGAGGGCATCAGATCTCATTATAGATGGCTGTGCACCATCATGTGGTTGCTGGGAATTGAACTCAGGACCTCTGGAGGAGCAGTCAGTGCCCTTAACCTCTGAGCCATCTCTCCAGCCCCCCTCCCCTAGGCTGGCTTCTAACTCACAGAAATCCTCCTGCCTCAACCTCCTGAATGCTGGAATTACAGGCCTGTGCCACCATGAGGAAGGAGGAGGAAGTATGTCCTCTGTACCCAGTCTGGCTGTTCTGACCTTCCCATGTATTTCCAGTTGTTTTTCCCTGTGTGTCTCAGCAACCAGGTCTGTCCCATGGTGGTAACACATGGAGGAAGAATTCAGACTCTGGACATTAGCATGAAGAGCTTTGCAGAGCTGCCTGAGGCTGGGACTAGAGAGGATCATATCACTGAGATCACAACATCATGACAATAGTTAGTCATCCCTACAGACCGGTGATCCTGTGATGATGTCCCTTGTCCTGCCAGCCCCTAGATGCCTCCTGGCTCCAAGATGCCCCTTAGCCCTTACGTGCCACCCAGCCCCTAGAGGCCACCTAGCCCCAGATGCCACCTTGTTCCTTGTTGTCACCTAGCCATTGAATGCCAAAGACCCTAGATGTCACGTCGTCCTTAGTAGCTATGCTGTCCCTATAGATGGGACAGGGCCTGGGTGCGAGGAGATGCTTTAGGACATGGAGTCCTGAATACTGCCTGCCAGAGAAAGTGGTATAATCATAAGAGCACAGGTTAATAATAAGGAGCCATATGGTCTTAAGCCATCAGTCTTACCAGCTGTGCATGAGACTAGACCTTGGAGACCCCCAGCTATGCCATCTGTAAAATGGGCTCAGAGCCTCCTGTTTACGGATATTATTGAGAGTTAAATGATGTTTTTGTTTGTTTGTTTGTTTGTTTGTTTTCTTGTTCTGATGTAGCTTGGCTAAAGCTCTTGGTGCAGCTTGGTTCTTACCTGTAACTGTCCTCAACTCCATGCATAGATGATTTTGGGCAGGGAAACACAGTTTTATTACATTTTTGACCTTTCTTATGGCCAAAGAAGAATTTAGTGATTACAGAGGTTTCTCAGGAACATGGAGACTAGACACACTAGCCAGACCTTAGGGACCACTCTGTTCCTGGGCCTGTCCTTCTCTCGGCCATTCTTCATTTGTCACTTGCCACCCAGATCAGCTCATAGCTTTCCTCTGTGGGAAGCCCCCTCACCTAGAGACAGACAGAACGAACCTAAGTCTCCAGTCCTGGGGAGAAGAATGTCCCTCCCTCTATTACAGATAAGCTATTAACTGCTACCTACCCCTAAATGACACCCAGCCTCTAGATGCTACCTAGCTCCAGACACTTCCTAGCCCCTAGATACCATCTAGTCACTAGATGCGTCCTTGTTCCTAGTTGCCACCTAGCCATTGAATGCCATAGACCCTACATGTCATGCAATCCTTAGTGACTACATAGCTCTTAGATTCTACATAAGCCCTAGATGTGGTCATATGTTCTCTCTCTAAAACTACCTCATGTGCATCACCTAGGAAAAATTTCCAAACCCACTTCCCCTAGCACTGACAGTACTTTCTGATACTTCCAAAATGAATGACTAGCTAATGGCTAGGGGCCCGGAGTCCACCCTTTGCTGATGTAATCCCCAGCCAAGGATGAATTGCCAAATCCTTTCGTTCCCTATTGGCTGAGTTTTCATATGCCGTTGACAAGAGCTGGCAGTCACAGCTCACTTTTTGTGCTTGGATGGAAGCTGTGATGTGGATGTTACTAAAAACCTCATGAAGAAGAGGCTCAGAGGGGACAAGTGAATTCTTTAAGGACACACAGCTAGTGGGGAAGGGGCCTGCGGCTTGAACCCAGCTACCGGACTCTAGCTCTGGAACTACCAGTTACAATACTTTCTGCTTTGCAGTCACAAAGCTAACCAAGACAACCACAGGTGTTTCAGGTCTTTTGCTAGGGAAGTCTGGCTGAGTCCTCTGCTGTAGTTTAAGATGATACTTTGTAGACAATTTGAGATGCTGGAGGCAGGAAGGCCAGCCAGAGGACCAAGGTAGATATGGAGTGGCCGCTAGGCCAGCGACTGGGATGTGGAGGAGACTGCAGCTTTTTGTTGTTTTGAGATCCACAAGGATCTGCTTGTCCAGCTGACATGTTGGTGACCCTGCAAGTTGATGTCCTTTTGCAGGTCTTGGGGCTGCCTTCTGCTTAGGAATACAGTGCATAGTCTTTCCTCTTAGCCTTGGACTTGCCTTGGTGTGCTTTTCTCTTAGCAGAGCATTTGAGGTTTAGCTGGACTGTCATTATCACGTCCCTCTATGAGCTTTCTATAGCCTTTCTCTGGCGTTCTCAAGTCCTCATCCTCTCTTTGACTTAAATTTTTATGTTATTTAATTTATCATGGTTGCCCTCCTTGATCTGTTCCATTCCAGGAATTCCTTCCCTTGAGTGGCTGGAGAGTAATGTGTTGAAAAGAGCCAGGCATATAGAATCTCAAAAGGCAAGTGTCCATTCATATTACCCCTAGCAAGTCCAAGTACGCTTGGAAGAGCGTACAAAGAATGCACGAGCCAGACAGTGTGGGGTGGGCTATAAAATGCTGCCTTAGGGGCATGTCATGGCTTCCACTACTGACCCCACAGCAACTGCTGTTGCCTATAAAGGGTCTTCACAAGACTGAAGACGTAAACACTGAGTCATAGATGGGGGAGGGGCTCATAGCCTCTCCCCATTCCACACAGGGAGAACCAATGGCACTGGAGAGCTCTTTGCAGTGAAGAAGCCATTGTCTTTCATGATGCATCCACTGGTAAGTTCCTCACGCTCCAGCAGATGGCTTGGCATTCGTGCCCAGGACACCTGCTCTGTTAAAAACCAGTGGATTACAAAGCAAAAGCAAAACCAAAGCAAGAAGACAGGAAAGTAGGATGGAGACTTTGGAGGAGGTGGGGATTGGTAGGAGATGGAGGAGGGGACCAGTATATAGCGGACCAGTAAAGTGTTCTGGAGGCCAAGCCTTGACCTTAGTGTTATTCCCAGAACCCACATGGTGGAAGGAAAGAACGGACCCTCACACGGTATTCTCTGACATTCACATATATACTGTCTCATGAGCATTCCTATACATACTAAATGAATGAATAAATATGGAAATGTTTACAAACAGAGAAGATGCAGTGCCAAGTATAGCCAGGATGTATTATATACATATATGGGGTTGTCAAAGAATAAGTCGATAGTAAAAACCCCAAGTGTCCCTGATCATTTGCTCACTAGGTTGAGCCTTAGTTTCTTTGTCTGTAAAGTGGGCATGCCTTGCCTACAAGAGCTGCTAATACAGAGAGATAGGTGTACAAAGGGGCAGCGTTATGAGTGGGTCACTGGCTCCCTTGAGTACTGCTCTTTAGGACTGTCTCCATCTGTAATCTCCTCCCCTGATCTTGCAGCTCCCTCTCTCTGCCCCTTGATAATTCACCATAACAGAAGATGCCAAAGTACAGAACATCTCCAGACTTCTCAGGTCATGTAGGGCCTGACTCAAATCATCAGGCCTAAGTGACACACTGCATCATTTCCTTTTTCCTATTCAAAGTGGGATTTTCCTAATGTCATTCAAATATTGTCACCACTGCTCAGGGAGATAGACACATTCAAGAGGTAGAAATAACCTTTGAGTTTTAAAAATTAACTATAGTAGAGCTGGGCAGTGTGGCTTCCACATATAATTCCAGAACTGGGAAGGCTGAGGTAGAAAGTTGCCATGAGCTTGAAGCCAACTTGAACTACATACTTAGTTCCAGAAAGCTAGATCTACAGAATGAGATCCTGTCTCAAGAACAAACAAACAAACAACAAAAAATCCTGAGGAAAAAATTAATTTTAACTATCTCAGTATACCTTCTCATGAGGGAATTGTTAGTGATTGTTGGTTTCTTGACCAAATCTCTTGGGACCAAAATCAGTAGCCTTGCTTGGAGAGGTGGGATGTCTACATAGTAATTTGGTTTTGCTTGATGCTAAGAGTAACTTCGTGTGCATGTAGAGATGCTGGTTCCTTACCCATGTCTACAGAGGATGAATCAGTCCCTAGGAGATTTTTATCCAGCTACTTGGGAAAATATTGATTTTGTGTGGCTGGGAAATATTTTTGATACTTGTATTAGGATTCTTGTTTCTTTCCCAATAGGAGTTGGCTTAAAAGCCTGTAAGCTTAATATATAGCTATTAGCACATCCACTGCACACATGTCTGTGTGGCAATATACAAGTGTGGATGTGTGTATATGTATATGTGTGGTGTATGCTTCTATGTATGTATGTGTGTGGTGTGTGCATGTAGGCATGCACATTATATGCATGCATGTGTGTTTATATATGTGTATGTGTGTGCCATGCACATGGAGGTATGCATATGCACACATGCATATGTATGTATGTGTGTGGTGTGTCATGTAGGTATGTATATGCATGTGTCTGTATCTTTACACTGTAAAAGTTAAGACACTTTCCACTGTAGGTCAGAATAATAAATTTAGGATATTGGGTTATGAAGTTAATTCAGCCTCTAGAGCCTTCCTGTTTATTCTTTGCTTATAAAAAACAAAAGAAGGAAGATGAACTCCCTTGCCTTTTCTCATTCCCCAAAAGGCTTTGCTCAACGAAACAATTCCTTGTGTCTACAGAAGAAACTGTGGCTATTAGAAGCTAGATTACCATTTCAATGGCTTCTGACATTGAGGGGTTTTCAAACCGTTTCTGCAGGGCTGATTTGAAGATTCAGATTAAAAGCAGGTACTGTAGTGGGTGTCCCCCTACATGATCTCATTTAAATTCACAGCAGTGTTCCCTGCCCCTACAGGCATCGTAGGTGTGGCTGCTGTGTCACATGTGTTTCAGTAGGTGGCAGAGAGGCGAGAGGCTATATCTATGCTCAGTGTTCTGACCTGTGACCATCTGAATGATTAGTAGGCTAATACTCCCCGAGGAAAATGAGCCTGAGATGACCACCACAGGTCCAGAGACTAGAAGAACACTGCCTTGAGGACCACTGGTTCCCAGGAGGGAGTGAGCCCAAGACAGATGACACTCCTCCGCCCCCTGCCACCTAGGGCCACACAGGTAAGCCCGGGCAAGCCCAAGACAACAACCAACCAGTCCAGCATGATGGGCTCAGACAGGGAGCTAGCCCGAGGTGTCTACTAGTCTGGAGCCACACAGGCTTTGGTTGAGGGGGAGGGGCGTGCCGACCATGCCTGACATTACTCCTGCCAAGTGCCATAATGCACAGCAAAGGGCATAGCACTCCTGAGATGACTCCAGACACTCAGAGACCCCAGGCGCCACTAAGAGAAGCAAGTAAGCGGTGGAGAAATGGAAGAGAAAGAGAGTAATGTGGGCACAATGAAGAGAGGCAGAGCAATAGATTCAGGAGTAGTGAGGAACACGCTGCCGTGAATAAGCTGGTGATGCTACCCAGGGCTATGGTGGGATCCTGGCCTGTGTTGCCACTGGGGGACATGTCTGGCTCTACAGGCCTGCAGCAGCAGGGGTCAGTTACCATCAAAGGCCAGGTGGTCGATGTATGTTGGCACCCATCTCTGTCTGCTTTCTGATTTGCCTGGATGTGAGCAAGCACCTGTTGCCACAGCTATATGATTCTCCTACCCCCATGCCTTTCCCACCACGATGAGCTATATTCCTCCTAACTGGGGACTCAAAACACATCCCCTCATGTTGCTTTAGCCAGGTGTGTTTTCACTCTCTTCTCACTTTGCCTTTTCCTGAGTGATCTGGGTCGTTGCATCTACTACAAGAGCTCCTTCTTTGCCCAGAGAGTGTTTTGCCCAAAAGTAGATGTTTCCCCTTCCTCTGAGATGATGCCTGCACTTGCTTTTGTGTTTCCATGAAAGACAGGCTCATCATAATGCAGAGCAGGTAAGGGAGACTCCCTGCATCAATATCATTTGGGATGTGAACTGTAACTTCGATCTCTTGTCCTTTATCTGCAGTGCCAAGTGTGGATTGGTAAAGTGGGAGGGCATATTGGGGATGGGGCAGCAATGCTTTGCAACCATCACAGTGAAGACTCATGGAGGTAGTTCATACTGATAGATGGTAACCCTGGCAGGGGTTTTACTTAGAATGGGATATTTTCTTGGTTTCAAAACTTTAGTACTCTTTTAATGAATGGTTATTAGGACCAAAGGAGAGAGTTTCTAGATACTGTGAGGACTGAACAGTCTCTTGATTGTGCTGATAATTAGCATTACCAGTGAGGGGGCAGATGGACGATGTACACTTTACATGTGATATGTTGACAAACACAGTGTTGCTAATGGCATATCACAGTTGGAAAATCATAACCTGGATGCATTCAGGAGAAAATGTCAGTCTTATAAAGCACTTGGCCTTGTGCCCTCAGCTTCTGGGAACAAATCCGTGTCATATCTGAAAGAAGTGTCTTTGCTCAGGGTGAGGACTGGAAATGCCAGCCCTGTGAATTGTAGAGGGATTTTTAATCCAGCAACATGGCTACTCTGGCTGGAATACAGACACACCTTTAATCCCAGGAGACAGAGGCAAGCAGATCTCTGAGTTCAAGCCCAGCCCAAGCATGGGGGTACATGACTTTAATCCCAGCACTCAGGAGACAGAGGCATGCAGATCTCTGAGTTCTAGGCAGTTCTGTTCAATTCTGTTTAACTCAGGTCAGTTGAGTCAGTGAGTTGAGAGGCAGGGCAGTGGAATTCAGTTCGTGGCAGTTCAGTTCTTGGAATTCAGAGTCAGTTTTATCAGGAGTTTTTATGGAGACGTGTTGAAGAGAGAACAAGCTACACACATGTAAAGAAATAATGAACCAGAGAATGAGAAAGACTCAGGAGATTAAAACATATTGTCAAAGTTAGTATGAGGGCAGGAAGAACAATTCAGTCAGAAGCTGGGAGAAGCCAGTTTGAATCAGTCAGCTTGGAGAGGCGTTTGAATCAGAACAGCTGAGTTGAACCAGCTAGCTGGAACTCAGAAAGAGCTAGAAAGGGTTAGCTTATTTAGTAGTAGTTCTCAGAAGCTGAAAACATTCTAGTCCTAGAAAAGATTGTATGGAGGCTAGAAGCTTCCAGGACCAGGCCTAGGTTAGCACATGGAGGCAGTAAGCTTCTGAAATGACAGTTGCATCAGACAAATAAAAGTTCCTTTTACAGTGAATAGAGTGAGGGTTTGGCTCACATGATATCAGATGACCTGGACCCTCACTCAATACCGTGACACACAAAGCTTCAGCAAGGCAATGCAAGCTGACTCTAAGAAAAGGGGCCCACACAGAAATGTCAAGGCTGCAATCAGTCCTATATGCAGCAGCTGATTTTAGTCTGTGTGTTTCTTATAAGAAATTGTAACTGAGTCTGATAGCACATTCAGCGAGTCCTTCTTGAAAATCATCAAAACTTCTAAAAGTTTAGAGGACCCTGGGTTTGTAGTTGGTATTAGCTATGAGCACATCCCTGAGGACTCTGCCCTCAAAACTCACTTAACTCTGGGTAAGCAGAACCTTCCAAGGGAGAAACGTTTTCTCAAAGAAAGTGGATGGACTCTTTAGAAACTGTGCATATCATAACAGGCAAAGCAAGGCTGAGGACCTCTCCTGGGTGAGAGAAGACCAAAGTCACATGATAGCTAAGTGCGAAGCACAAGCTTAGGCTGCATTTTGAATGGGGGAAAAGAAAGCCCTAGAAAGGACATTTGAATCCATCAGTAAAACTGGAAAACAGACAGTAGATTGGAATAAAGAATTAGATCTATGCTAGACTGGCAGAAACCGGTTACCGTGGTTATAGAAGAGAGTGCCCTTGCTCCTCTTAGCGAACACAGACTGAAGTGTTTAGAGATAAAGGGTCCTAATGTCTCAGATGGTTTATAAAAATTATATACAGAGAAAAAGAGAGTAAACGATACAGTAAATGGCACAAAATACCAACGTGGGCTTGAATAAAGAACAAATGGATTTTCTTTGTGCTACATTGCAACTTTTCGAATTATTTTTTTCAAGCAAAGAATTAAATAAAATACAGGCCCTGAACCTAGCACTCAGGTTTTGGTTTCTGAAAGCTTTCTCCAGCTAACTAGAGTTCCTAGGATAAAGAGCTTATTCCAGGACTATAGTAAGAAAAGGATGATGGAAGATGAGCTTGGGGCATCTCATGGTGCCAGGAAGTAGGGAAATATTGAGATACTCAAAGTCAAGCAATAGGGCTGGCAAGATGGCTCAGTAAAGGGGACTATACTTTCACAAAGCCTGATAAAGTGAGCTCAATCCCCTGGACCCCATGTTGCAGGGACTACCAAGTCCTACAAGTTGTCCTCTGATCTCCATAAACATGTGAGACACACAGGCTCTCATATACACATAGATACATGCATGTAAAATAAATGAATTAAACAAACAACTATATTGGTAGGATATATTAAAGAGACACAAGACAACCCAATGGCTCAAACTTGAATAATTAGTCAAACAGAAAAAAAAACTAGTGTTAGATTATAGCCTGAAGTATAAAATAAAAGCTCTTCATTTATGATAATGTACAATATGAGCCAATAAATAAGTGAAGAGAAGAGATGTATTTCACACATACAAGAATTGCAAAGAATTAATGTAGTTTTTCTGTCCTGGTCAGGGGGATAGCAATATGACTTTAGCCCTTAAAATTTTTTTATTGATTCTTTGTGAGTTTCATATCATGCACCCCAGTCATACTCATCTCCCTCATAGCCATCCTTCACTCTTGCAAATAATACACACACACACACACACACACACACACACACACACACACAGAGAGAGAGAGAGAGAGAGAGAGAGAGAGAGAGAGAGAGAGAGAGAGAGAGAGAGAACATCTCATTGTGGAAGCTGTAGTATGTTACAGTGTGTCCCACAGTATACCCCTCTGCCCACACATCTTCACTTGCAAATGTTCACTGCAATGAGTCATTGGTCTGATTTGAGATCTCTGGCTGCTGTGTCACCATCAATATTAGATTCTAACCAGGACTCCTCTCAGTTACCCTGTTGTTGCCCTGTATCACGTAGATCCTGCAACTTTGGTACAGCAGGATTGGCCCTTTCACTTATTCCAACCTTTAGGAGGTTAGTAGATTTTTGGGTGGGCCAACTGACAGGCCTGGATCTGGGCTTCGGTCAGTGTGTTGGGTCTCCCTTATCCTCACTACCAGAGTGAGCTTGCCAGCACTGATCCTAGGCTACCCATTGCTGCCATTAGCAGGAGGCAGGGTCAGCTTTCCTGTTATCATGCCTTGGGGATGGCTCACCTGCACTCATACATCCAGCTACAGTTCCATTGTGCTGCCCAGTCAAGGTGTAGGGCCCACTCTCCCAAGTGCTGCAGCCTGTGAGGGGTTGGGCCAGCTCTCCAGCTTTCACATCCTCCCTCTGGGCTAGCTCACCTGTGCATTCACTCAGGGCAAGCTCCACTGTGTTGCCCAGATGAAATGTAAGGCCTGCTCTGGTGAGTGCTACAGCCAGTGAGGAGGCAGGAATAGTTCTCCCACTCTCATGCCTGGGAAGGAAGCTCTCCTGACTGCCACAGGGGGTGAAGGGCAATGCAGGGAGAACATCTCATGGCAGATGAGCAATGGGACATTTCCCTCATTCGTGCCCTTAGGGCTGTCTCACCTGGGCCCCCTCCACCAGGGCCAGCACTACTGCACTGACCAGGAGAGGTGCAGGGCCCTCTCTCCTGAGTGCATCAGCCAGTGAGAAATAGGGCCAGCACACTAGCTCTCATGTCTCTGTTGCAGGTTGCAAGGGTTGAGGGAGGGAGTGTGTATCACCTCTGTACCCACATCGCATTATGCCAGACTAGTGGAAAGGCCAGCTCTTCCTGGATCTGGCTGTGGGGCATGTCTCAAATGTGCTTCCTTGACCAGGGCCAGCACTACCATAATCTTACTCTTTATGTGACTTCTAGCAAAGAAGGTTTGAAGTTGGATAGGGAAAGAGTGCCCTTACAGTAGAGAAAACTGCAAACACAACCTCAGCTCAGTAAGTAAGGTCACTATCAACAGTTATAATTCATGCCAGGCACTACATGTCCTTCAGACTGTGTGAGAAAAATAGCACTCAAACCCTAGTACAATTTCCAGGAAGACTTGAGGGAGATTCCAGTTAGAGGGGCACCCTTTGCAGAACCTGACCAGTACTCTTCAGAACTGTCACGGTCATCCACCAGGAGAATCTGAGGAACTGTCACAACCAGGAGTAATGCACTTCCCTTAAAGGGACTCTCGAGCAGGGAAAGACATTGGAGCACATCAGAGTTGATGCATATATTGGAACAAAAGTGCTATTAATGGAAGAGGCTAGAGACAAGGGAAGCTGGTGCAGGCAACATGGAAACTCTATGACATTATTCTACAGAGAAACCAAGAGTTAAGTTGGTTTTTAAAAATGATGGTGGTATTAGGTCAACTTCCTGGGAGTAGGGTAGTTAGAAGCTGCATGTTGTAGTTAGTGATTGGACGTTCCTGATGTCCTTTGGTTGCTCACTTGCTTCCCTGGTCAGACATGACTTTGGCAAGGTACTGAGGATTTACCTCCTCTCTAGGACCCTGAGCTAGTACAGAGCCTGGCCTGGCTAAGTGCCCACAGAAGCTGAATGAGTAATGAGGCTCAGCAACCGCTGACACGCAGAGAGGAATAGTAAAATAGCATCCTTCCATGTGTTCGCTTGCAAGGAATCCTCATGACCCATCCCTTGTTATCTATCGCAAATCAACAAATATTTACCCGGGCACTGTATCACAATTGTTAGTGATTCATTTTTCCCATTGACCTGGTCCTTCAAAGAGAGGCCCCGTGGCTGCCTTGCTGCTCTAAGGAAAAGCTAAGCCAGCTACAGAGTTATAAGATGCATGTTAGGGGCCAAGTGGCTTCTTCCTGTTGTATCATCAGGTGAGGGGATCAGGTAATGGAGCTAAGAAATGGCCAGGGCTGCCTGCTGTTTATTTCAAATATGCACTGGCTCCCTGCCTATGCTCAGACCTCAAGGAACATCTGTAGAGAGTCCTCTTGGGCTTGCTATCTCCTTCTTCCTGTTGGGGCTTTCCCTAGTCTATCTCATTTCCTCTGGTTACCTTCCTGTGTTGGCTGCTGGGTCCTGGGCTTGATCTCTGAATGATCTGCAGTTTCTAACTTCTTCATGCTGGGTGAGCATCTCTGTAAACTGAGTCTGTGTTACAGACACTCTTTACTGGACATGGCTCTGGAGCCTCTCTCTCTATATATACATGCCATGTCCTGAAGACCATGAGCTCTCAGGGCACATGAAAAAGCAGCTTTGGAAAAGGCTCCTACAGGAGAAAACAGCCACGCTTTCACTCTTGGCCAGATGCTTTGCATGTATCACTCTGGTTACCCTGAAAACAGCCTGGTGTGGAAATGTGCTGATGATGTGTGCAATCTTGACTCTCAGAGGCTGAAGCAAAAATGATTGTGAGCCTGAAGACAGCCTGAGCTACATAGTGAGTTTAAGGGCAGCCTAGGCTACACAATAAGATCTTGTCTCAAAACCAACCCAACCCCTCCCCCGCCAAATAATCCCTAAAATCAAAATCACCTCAGTCCTGGGAGGAATCATTGTAATTATATCCATTTTCCAGAGAAAGACAGTGGAGCTTATGAGGGCTCAGTCCTGTGTCACTGGTTAAGATGTGTGCTAGATACAGGTAGTTGTGTAGCATCTTATAAAGCAGGCAGGTGTACGCGGTAACAGAGACTGAGAGTGGTTAAAGAAACAGGACGTTTATTTCTCCTTCATAAAAGTATGAGTTGAGTGAAGGATGGGAGGTGGATGGATACAGATCTAGGCACAAACATCCATTTTTATCTGTGCCTATCTGAGGCCTCTCCCTAGAGCGTGTTTTCTTGGGTATGATCTAGGTGTAATGAGCCAGAGAATGACCGTCCCTTCCTCTGATTTTCCTTAACTAAACTGCATGCACATTGGTACATAAACCCAGATGAGCACTGACATATAAACCTTCCAGCTTTCCTGGACCGCAGGTAGGCTATCTCTATGTCACTTTCCACACTATGCTGGTATGCCCATCATGGCTGCCCTCCTTTTGCCTACTGTAATCACTGCCTTGCTACCCATAACTCATTGGTTTCTTTCCCTTTCTGTTCCACTTCCTGAGGAGCCTCCAGTGCATCCTACACTCCCCTCAGAAACCCACTGAAATCCTTTTCTGCAGAAAGGATCACACACTTCCTTATCACAAGGAAACTTGGGTATAACTCAACAAGCCTTAAGGATTCTGCATTCCTTGGGGGGGTGTGGTCCTCAAAATTCTGGGTCAAAGTTGATGATACCAACTTGTGTATTCGCTTAGCCCTGAGAAAGAATAACAGGCAGAGAGCTTAGAAGCTTCCTTCTGCTGGCATAGTCCAGAAATAGTAAGTGTATTCACTGTCTCTTATAACTCATCAGCCATCACCTAGACCCAGGGTCATGCCTAGCTGCAAAGAAGTCCTTGTTTTCTGCTAAACATCATAGTGTTAGCTATATTCATGGCACTAAGTTATGTCTCTAAGCAATACGTAGTGGTTGATGTGAGTATATCAGGAGGCTAGCTATCCTGGGATAGAAAAGAAAAGGGGGTGTTTTATTTTTCCAGAGTCTTGCTATGTAGCCTGGGCTTGCCTTAAATTCATTGAGTTCACTGTAATGTTTAATATTGATTATCAACCTGGCAGGATCTAGAATTATCTATTGGAGAAGCCTCTAGGTACACCTGTGAGGTATCTAGATTAGGTTAACACCATGTCATGCACATGAGAGATGATGTAAACTAGATTAATTCACATGGGATGTTAATTCCTTGCTAACTCAACTTAGGTGGATGACACCTTCCATGGGCAAGGGTCTGAACTGAACAAAGAGGAGAAAATGACTGAGTACTAGAGTGCATTGTTAGACCATTGTGGCTTATGGTGGCCCAGGCCCCATCTGGGGCTGATGGCAGAAGCATTGTCCATGTGACAGTTAGTTTTGTAGGTATGAGGAATGCAAGGGTGCAGAAGTCATGGAGTCTTGTTTCATGATTCCTGAGAACCACTGAAACCAGGCAGTAAGAAGCAGGAAGGCCTTGAGAGGCTGATGTGTGTGAGCAGTAGAAGTGAATCATAATTGAAAGGGAGACTCCAAAATGCCAGAGACTCCAGCATCATGGGACCATGCTTCAAGGACGGAGTGAAGATGGTTGAAGAGGGAGTCTGTGTGCTGCCAGCCACGGAAGTGTGGCTACTTGGCCTTTTTTTTTTTTTTTTTTTTTTTTTTTTTTTTTTTAGCCGAGATAATTCCAGAAGCTCTGGATACCTGACATGAAACTGTAGGATCTAGTGATTGTCCTGATGCTTTGGTCCAATCATTCCTTGCTATTCCTGATTTTTCCTTTTTGGAATTAGAACATTTACTTGGTGTCCTTACATATTGGAAGTATATAACCTTTTTTTTCTTCCCGTGAGTGTAGTGCCAAAACACATTTATTTGGGGTATTTAGGTCTCAACCTCCTTCCCAACCTCTCAATAGGAGACAGATAGTTAGAGGGGGGAGGGGGCCCTTTTGCTTCTCCTAGCTGTTTAGGGCCAATTGGGTTCTTTCAGACTATACCCACCAGCTCTGCCAACAGCAGACATAGTCAGCAGCCTCCTCCAAGCCTCTGCACCCTGAAGAATTTCTTTCTATCTGCTCCAAACTGCTCCACCGTCCATCTTTGGTCTCTTCAAACTGCTACACATCAAAGGCCAACACCACACATTCTCTCTGTGTTCTTATTTATATCCTCAGAGCCCTAGACCATGGCCCTTTCCCTGTTGCATGAGGAAGGCCATTACCAGCTGGCAAAAGCCACACCCTGCACGAGACAATTAACAGATGTGGACCAGCTTAAACTTAAACTAAAACCCCACACTTGGGATTAGAACAAAAACATATTTACATAACACAACTGAGTTTACAAAGAAACCAAAACTTCCATTACACACAGGTGCTCATAATTTAGAGGCTTCCTGAGTTTTATAAGAGACTGCACATAGCCCTTTGAGCAGAACAAGAACTCTTAAAGACTGTGCAGACAAGAGGCTGACTTCTGCAGGGATCTGAACCTGAATTAGGCCACTGCATTGGAGGTGTTGATGACGTCATCAATTGAAGACCAGTTCAGTCAAGATAGAGGTTTCAGTCTCAGGCTGGGCTGCTACCGTCTGCTCATGGGTGGCTGGAATCCTGTGATGTTCTTCTAGCTCAACCAAGAGGCCATTTCTCTGTGGGTAAAAGTGGGTTTTCTATGCCCCAAACCATCCCTGGATATAAAAATGACCCTAGTTAAATTTCCCTGTAAACTAGGACATTCTGATCTTTTGTTGGAGGCTACTACAAAGTGAACGGAGGATTAAATAAATGAGAACAGTTTACAGCATGGAGAACACAGAGCAGATTTGGAAATTGAAGTGGCAGAGCCCTAACGAGGAGGCATAGTAGAACATGCAGCAAGCTTTTTATGATGATGATGATGATTGATGATGATGATGATGATGGTTTTTTGAGACAAAGTTTGCCTGTTGTGGAACTCACTCTGTAGACCAGGCAGGCCTGTAACTCAGAGATCCGCATGTGTCTGCCCAAGTGCTGGGATGAAAGGTGTGCATGACCACAGCCCAGCTTTTTACAATAGTTAGTGTATTTGTTAAAAAAAAAAAAACAAGAACCTTGGACTAGGAGTAAAGAAATCAGGCTGCGCTCTCCTATACACTTGGCTGTGTGTGACCTCGGATATGGCTCAGCCTCTCTGAGCCCTGCTGTCTCTTCATGGAAGACTCAGTACCCTTACAGAGGTGCAAGCATTGTGTGAGAGTTACCAAAGTGATAAGCACAGTGCCTGGAAAACAGGGGTGCTTAAGAGAAATCAGAAGATTCAGCAGATGCAGTTGGCTTCATGAAACAGTTACTACAGAGAAGAAGAAAATCAATCCATCTGATGTGTGGACTTTGGTCAAGAGAATCTGAGTGTTTGACCCAAATTCCCTCTCTCACCAGCTATACTGTCACAGTTCGGTCATAACCCTTCTCAAGGCCACTTGTTAGAATGCCAGGTGGAGGTGGCTCTTTAGAAACACGAGGCCACACTGAAAGGGTGATTTTAGAAGTAAAAGATGTGCCAGGCACGAACTCAGTGAAATAGCATTTCCACTCCTGCCTCAGGGTAATGATGCCAAAATGGAGTGTATGGATCCAGCAGAAGGAGAGAGCCCCAGTCTGTGGTCCATATGCCCACTGCACTTTGCAGTTATTCTTTGCTGCCCATCTGTCTGTGATGGCCTCGCTTAGCCACAGGGCATATAAAGACCCATTCACATATATGGATGCCTTCACTAGGCAGATGTGAGGATGAAGGATGCACAGGACTGGTTCCAAGGGGCTTGCAGGCCCTCTGTGCCTTCCTCTGCTAGATTATCTCTTCTTTGTTCCTCAATTTCACTTAAGCACATTTTCTAGTCATTGCTATTTGCAATAAATTGAGAAAAGAGAAGGACTCTGAAGTGTAGGGACTTTCTATATTGTGTAGGCATTCACGGACACTTCCTATTTAGTATTTTATGTTATCATTACCATATAGGATAGGCCTCATTTTACTGATGAAGAATACAGGCTGACATGAAACCACTTGTCTAGTTGATGAACTGGGAAATGGAGGCACTGGGAGTGAACTCTGTTTGACTGTCGAACTCTGCTCTCAGACTGATGACGACAATGATTAGAAAGCTGGCTATGGAAGTGCATGCCTTCAGGCCCAGTACTCAGGAGACAGAGACACAAAGATCATAACAGCGTCCAGATCAACCTTTTCTGCATAGAGAAGCCAGCCTGGTCAGCGTAGATGGTTCCAGGCAAGATGGGGTTACCCACTGAGGTCCTGACTCAGAACACCAGTTAAACCTGCACACACACACACACACACACACACACACACACACACACACACACACACACACGAGAGAGAGAGAGAGAGAGAGAGAGAGAGAGAGAGAGAGAGAAAGAGAGAGAGCCAAACAGATGCAGACACACATAGAAACACACAGAGTCCCACACAATTACACACACACACACACATACACACAGAGACCCACACAGAGACTCCCCCCACAGACACACATAGAGACAACCTCACACACACACACATACACAGACATAAATATATACACAGATATATAGACACAGACATAAACACACACACACATACACACCACAGAGACACGCACACCACAGAAAGAGAGACACACACAGACAGGCAGACAGACAGACAGACAGACAGACAGACATAACATCACACCCCTGACACCCCTGCCCCTGTATACCCTGCCCCCCCTCCCCCGTTTTCTTCTGTTACAGATATCTCTCTTCATCTCTCTTCCACAGGCTGTGTGGACTCCACTTCTATGCTAAAGGACGAGCTCCCTCTAGTGGCAGAGTGTAGTTCTGTGATTGCACAGACACTGTCTTCTAAGTAGTGGCGCAGTTTGTCTAACAACATATTACTGTGACTTTCTTACCACATTGGACAAATTGAGTCTAAATCTAGGCTTATTCCCATTGCAAAATTAATTCTAGTAGAAATAGCAAACCTTATCTCCCTCAGGGGAGCCAGAGAGACAGCTGGAATCATACTTTCATAGAATTTAATGGTTTTCCAAGTCTTACCCCATCTTCATTGCAGGACTTTCATTACCCCTCAGTGGTAGGTGTCTCTTATTTATAGGAAAGTAAGATAGGGACCAGAGAGATAAGTGGCTCCTAAATATTACGTTGGCCAGCCAAGGAGTAGCCATTCTTACCTGGAGCTTGACATTTCAAGCTCCACTAGGCTACGGGACTGTTTCATGCCAGAACCATACACTCATCCTGGGGAACCATCTTCCAGTGAGGTGAAAGGTGACAACCATGGCAGTGATGTACTCATGGCATGAGGCAGGCAATATTACAATGGACAGTTATAACTTCCTGCCAAGCATCTCTCCCTCCTCTGCTCCTCCCTCTCACTGCCCTGGAAAATTAGAATATAAAACAAAAGGTCTGTCATGTTCTTGCCTTAAATTCCAGATCTCCCTAGAACTTTAAGGCTGAAATATAAACTCCTGAGCCTGGCAGGCAAAGTCTCACCATCTGGACATGGCTTCCCTCTGTAGACTTCTTTCTTATACTGCAACCCACTGTCACCCTTGGGAGACTAGTATTTCCATCACTGCCTTCCAACATCAGTTCCTATCACTCCTGTACCACTTCTGCCACCAGGAGCAATTCAACTGTCCTTCCTTCTCCAGGTGAGATGACATCTCCCTCGGGAGGATTTGGAAACCCATGCTTTCTAAGCCTCCCCACCTCACTGGTGAACCTCAGTCTCCCTATCCCCTATTCTTGGCTAAGTTTATCTCTGGAGCCTCGCTGCCTTATCTAGTTATTGGCACACAGATCACGTCACTAATTGTTGACGAATAACTTTGGGAAAGGCATAAGGGAATGCTCTGGAGATTGTAGTCAGATTCAAAGTCACTTCATATACTAAAGACATATTAAACGGTGTCTAAGGCCACTTGACAGTTTGTAATGGAAAGTCATCATTAGCCCATATTCAAATGTCACTAGCTATGATGCTAAAATTGATATTAAGAAGACAAAAGACTTTCAGGGCAACAAAAACTTGTCACAATAGGGGCCATTTGGTTAACCTTGACATTTTTTCTACCACCTTTCAGAAATCTTTCGAGCGTCAGGAAGAGGAGGAAGCTTGAGGTTTCTTGAGCAATGCAAAGCTTGGAAACTTTGAGGCTTTTATAGCTCTGACAAGAATTAGTTGGCCACAGCAAGAAGGCATGGGGGGGGATGGGAATATAGCACAATGGTAGTGGTAGAGTGCTTGTGTAGCATGCACAAGGATGTGAGTTCAATTCCCAGCACTGCATGAAATTGGCCCAGTAGCTCATGCCTATAATATAAGCTCACAAGAGGTAGAGGTAGGAGAATCAGACATCCAAGGGCTAAAGGGAACTCCAGCTAGATA
The DNA here is from genome assembly GCA_907169655.1 of Acomys percivali. Taxonomy (NCBI): domain Eukaryota; kingdom Metazoa; phylum Chordata; class Mammalia; order Rodentia; family Muridae; genus Acomys; species Acomys percivali. The sequence goes on from OU015743.1 coordinate 119,375,900, forward strand.
GGGAATCTGAGGCTAGTTTTTGGGTAAAAGTGACTCTGTTTTAAAAGCGGGGCAGTTCAATGGGAGCTTCCCAATGTCCATTCTTTGTGGGCATCCCCAGAAACTATGGAGCCAATGCTATTTGGATCTAGCTCCTAGATCCTTGAACTCAGGCCATTGCATGTGCCAGGCAAGTACTGTATCACCGAGCTACATCTCTAGTCCCAGGTTTCTGCTATTCTAATCACCAGCTAGGACATCTCCTCATTGGTTTCTTTGACTCTTTTGTGTCATCCTGGACCTGGTAACTAAGTGTCGGCTACAATCCAGTGGGGCTGCAGCTCATCAGCTGTTACTAAAATACCAGTCTAAGGGTTCCTTTCACATTCCACTTACTTACTCTTGTACATGTGAAGCATGAAGCATTTCTTTTTCATCTCTCCTCAAACACTTTTCCTCATCCCCAACTCTTGAACCCCTCTGATCACAGACACAGCTCATGGCTGCCCCTGAGCCATCTCTGAGCGGGTTGGAGGTCTGCCTGCAGTGTGGGCTGCACACAGCCGTCACTGTGAGTGTGAGATGGAACCCAACATCTGCCAGCCGCACTCCAACAGGAGCCTGTCATATCTTCCTCTGGTGGGAGAAGGCCAAGCTGGAAAGAACTGTGGTAACAGAATTAGCCCACCCACGCTCCCTCCATCAGAAGAACAGTGGTGTTCTTTTCTGTATTTGCTGCCAGTGTCCTGACACAGAACTTGCTGATGAGCTGGACGTTTTGGTTGTGCTCTTCTTTGCTGAATGTAATGATGTTTTGTGACTTATTTTATTGGCTAAAGAAAGATTCTGTCATATAGAAAGCTACTGACTCACCCAATGAACCCCCTCCTGGCAGTGATGGGCAAGCAGGCTGGTTTCAGTCTTTTCTTTGTTGATATTGTTACATCTTGCACAGTCTAGAATTATGATGTACATTATAATTCCTCGATCTGCTTCCAGGTTTGGGGCCATGATGGATATAGTACATTGTTTGTTCCCCACATGGCCAGCAACTGCTATTAGGGGCTGGCATGACTCCACGTCTGTTGTGGCTTCCATGTATGACAGTGGGTCTGAATGAACCTTGGTGCACTTGGTTTGGTACCAAATAGACCCTAAGAAAGGCTCAGCTTCTCGGTGCCCATAGAATCCCCATCAAATATTTTATTTTGTATCTGGACTCTTGCTCTAGTTCCCATTTCTTCCTGAGGGCCTCACCCTGGCTCCTTTAACTCAGACTGAAGGGGGAATACTTGTGTGGTGGACAGGAACCCAGGAACCCAGGACAGGTCACCCAAGGAACTTCAGAGAAGGGAGTGTGGGTTGCTCAGCTGCTCAGGGAGCTCTATAGAAAATGTGTCATTCATTGAAGATAGGATGGTCGCTTTAGTGGTTTGAATGAAAATTGTCCTTCCTAGGCTCCTGTATTTGAAAACACGGTCTCTACTTGGCAGTGCTGTTTGGGAAGTTTTGGTGAAATTTGGGACGTGTTGTCTTATGGGAGGAAGGAAGTCACTGGGGTGGGCTTTCAGAGTTAAAATTTCCCCACCATTACAGATCTGTCTCTATCTCTGTGCTTCATGCTTGTGGGTCAAGACGTGAGCTCTCAGCTTCTTGTTACTGCCACCATGCCTGTCGCTTGTGGCATGCCTCTGCTCTACCATATGGACTATCATTCTGTGATCATAAGCCCAAACAAACCTCCTCCTTCTTCTTCCTCTTCTTCTCCTCTCTCTCCTTCTTTCCTTCCTTTTTCTTTTCTCTTCTCTTCCATTCCTTTCTTTTCTTTCTGAGACAGGGTTTCTCTGTGTAGCCTTGGCTGTCCTGGACTTGCTTTGTAGACCATGCTGGCCTTGAACTCACAGAGATCCACTTGCCTCTGCCTCTCTGAATGCTAGGATTACAGGTGTGTTCTGCCATGCTCAGCTAACAAACTTCCTTTTCTTTTCTTTTTTTCCCAGAGCTGAGGATCGAACCCAGGGCTTTGTGCTTGCTAGGCAAGTGCTCTACCACTGAGCTGAACCCCCAACCCCAACTTTGTTTTTCTTAAGTTGCCTTTGGGCATGGTATTTAGTCATGGCAACAGAAAAGTAGGATTCCCTTTGCTTGGGACATCTCCATGACAGTAATATAAAGGTCCTCTGTCTCTAAAGGGTTCTGTCTGTGTCAGTGTTTGCCAGGAGGGTGGCTGGGGCCTCCATCAGGGGTGGGCTGCAACGCAATTTCTCCCCTGACTCACTCCTGCTTCTTTCCCTCCTTGCTTCCAAGGACTTCCATGCTGTGATGGAAAAACAAAACACATCCATAATTTCCTTCACTCAGATCTCTCTCTGCTGTCCTTAGAAACCAACTGGTTACACCTTCTATTCCTCTCCCCATTTTCACCACCTTGTGGGAGCTTCACTGTCTCCCTTGCTTGGACTGTGACCACATTCCAGGAACACCCTTTGTGAACTTTCAGCCAAGGCTAAGATGCTCTCCTCAACAATATAAACAATATGCATTGTTACCACTTACCTTTATCATTTAATCCTGGCTTTCCCTCTCATGCACTTACACAAGATACATATGTCTTTTGAAAGTGGCAAGCAAATCTTATTTGTATGTTGAAACTCCATTACATGCATGGCACTTGGCATAGAGTGGGCACTTTTATAAGACCCAGTCCAGTGCCCTTGATTTATGGTGCTGAGTTATCTTGCAAAATTCTATCAGTTTTAACTGTTACAAGCAGAGTGCAAATGAACCAACTGCATTATAAGCTCCCTAAAGTTGGGTATCGCTAGCCTTAAATTTGATGGCTATAAAATGCTCTGCCTTGTTTTGATTGCATTTTTAATAGATATTGGGATTAAACATTTCCCTGTGTGTATTACTGATTAATAGCATCTCTTGTCATATGGATTATGTATTCTTGTCCTTGCCTTTGCCTAATAACTAACTGTCTCAAGACAATTTATTTTTATTTTTATTTTTATTTTTCCTTAGAACCATCAACACTGAAGGGAGTGTGTCCAAATGAAGCTGGCTGGAATACAGCCCTGTGACTCTGAGATAGAAGGGGCTCTCTGTGTGCTAGGATTTTCTTTCTTTAAAATGACAGGTTTCTTTTATTTCTGAATGGAATCACGTGGTAGCTTGTAAAAAACCACATCTACAGATCTGTGTTCTGCCAAAGGAGCTAGGATTTCCCCAAACCCCCAGGCAGCTCTGGCACTGCTGGGTTAACCAACACTGAAGATTGGCCCTGGGAATCACCCACCTCCAGCTCTGTAATGTATGTGCTTCTGTGTAGTCCAAGTACTTGGATCTGGAGCAAAGGAAAAAAAAAAGGGAGCAGGGGAGGAATCTGCTGCTGTGTTCTGACACCCGAGGCGCTTTATCCAGTCAAGTGCTTTTCGATTTTGTGCAGCTCCAGCGGGAGACACAGCGTGAAAGAGTAGGAACTCCACAGAGGCCACTTAGGGCTCAGCACACATGTGGCAACTCGCTAAAGAGCCCCATTACCCAGCATAGGAGCAGCCGTCTCCCCAGCTGGGGTGAGGGTCAGTGCCGCCACCCGGTGCAGAGCAGGCTCCAAAGCAGCTAGTGTCAAAGGCAGCCAGGCCGCAGGGTTGATAGCCTTCCACCTGGAGCCGGGATCTTGGTTCTGCTCCCAGATGGCTGTGTGACTTTATATGTGCTCCCATCTCTCTTTAGGCCATGGTTCCTTCGTCTATAAAATGGCGAGGTAGCAGACCTTGCAGAAGGAGGGTTTAGCACAGTGCCAGCTGCTTAGTGTGTGCTCAGCGAATGCCAAGCGTTGATGTTCTTGTGGATTCCTTATCTGCTGGGGACTTGAAGGTGCCTGGGGCCACAACTCATACGGCTACTTATTACAGGAGACATTCAGGCAGCAGGGAAGGAGGGTACTGCTGGAGAGAGCTTTTGAGTGTCTTCTACCTTGGAACTTGGCATATCAGTAAAATAATATTAATGTGTACGCATGTGCACGCATGCGCGCGCGCGCACACACACACACACACACACACACACACACACACACACGCACACAAGAATACACACCCAGCGCAAGACACATGAAGTTCTTTAACCTACGCTAGGGTTTGTTTTGTTTTTCTAAGTTCAGATACCATCTTCTTTCCTCTCCATTCCTCAAAGTTGATAACTGAGGTTTCCTGAGGCCACAACTTTTCTACAATAAAAATTCGGTGAGTTTTTTAAATATAGTTTATTAATTTATTCATATTGAGTTTTTTAAAAAAGTAGACTTAGTACAGTTAAACAGGCCTATCTATTGTTTTGGGCTAGCCTTGTCTTCATCCTCCTCCCCTCTTTCCCTTTTCTTAAAAACATACATCATTTAAGTTGTCAGTAGTTTCTAGAAGGCATAAACACTCAAAGAACTTTTTGCTAGGGGGTAGGGAGATGGTTCAGCAGTTAAGATCACTTGCTGCTCTTGCAAAGGACACAGGTCCAGTTCCCAGCACCCGCATTGGGATGATCATAACTGTGTGTAACTCCAGTTGCAGTGGAGCTGATGCCCTTTGCTGACTTCTGCAGATTCCCAGATACATGTCATGCAGATAGACAGACTCAGGCATGCACACACAAACACACAAACACATATACATACACACACATACATACATGTACACATACACATACATACATATATACATACATACATACATACACAGACTCATATACATATACACATAGACACACACATATACATACATAATCCATACATACTTTTGTGATTTTCTCTTTTGTACTCATTGCTTTTCTCCCGCAGTCAAGAGAGTGAACATTATGATTAAAAGCCAGAGGGATTCTTGTATGAGACAATTTTGGGTTTCTGAAATTCAGAAGGCAACATTCCAAGTCCGCTGGCTCCTGGGATTTGTGGTGAATGTCTGGTTCAGGAGTTTTAAAATGCTTGTGTACAGAAGAGCCTCTGCCCACCCTGCTGTCACCAGGTGAGTTTCAGTCAACCCCATTCCCACTTTCTGGGCTACTTTCCTCTAGGTCAGCCTCCATGTATAAACATCTCTGCCATTGTTGCCTCACACCCATCCCAATGGAAGCAGGAAGCACAGTCCTGCCGCAGGCATCTCTTTTTCTCCCTTGTGGGTGGACTCCAAGTCTTATCAGTCTCCTTGTTAGACAGAGATGTGGGGCCAGTGCGATCTCACCTGGTAAAGATACTTACCATGCAGGCCTAATAACATGAGTGTGATCCCTGGAGCCCTCAAAGGGTGGAAGGTACACCCTGGTGGCCTGTGATCCACTCCTACTTTCTGCCTTCCCATCCCTTATCAGGAAGTCCATGTCAGACAATTCACATTTGCAGGGCCTTGGCAAACCTTGATGGATCTCAGCCCATGTGGCTGGTCCATGTCTGCTCCCCATTCTAAATTCCTAACCCAGGGCCTTCTTGGGTATGAAGCTACCTTCTGGGTTTCCAGCTCCAGGCATGCTGCTTAGGTTTAATGCCAATGGTTGACCTGTCTTCTGGCTAGGAACCGCCTGTTCTCATCTCTGATGACATCACCAGCATCTGATGTTCTATCTTGGTCCATAGTAAGAACTGAATAAATATTTATTGAATGAGTAAATTGTAACCACTCAAGGGCAGTGGGTATTGCAGAAATAGTTTGGGATTAGGTGTTTCGTTTCAAAGCCAGGCTGAGTTTAAAAGTTTTGTTGATTTTCACCCAAACTCTAGCTTCTAGTTAAAGAAGCATGCGGCTGGTTTTTCTTAGATTTTAAAAGGTGCCAGAGGACTTAATTTAACATGCTGAAGCTCTTTGGCATCCAGAGCAGCTGCCCCAGACACTCTTGCTACATCATCCCAAACCCTGTTCACATTCCTGTCATTTGGGTTTGATCTGTATTTCTGTTCAGTTGGGGATAAACAGCATTTTAATAATTCTGCAATAGAACAATTCCATCTATCTCTACTGTTTAAAATCTGAGTCAATTCAAGTGTTTATTTAAGAGCACTCCTTTTCACATGGTTTGAAGGGACTCATATACTGTAGAGGTTTTTCAGATTTAAAAGTTCACTTTTCAAAAATAATGTTCTTGCTTGCTTCCCGTTGGGGAAACCAACCACTTTAGTGATGAAATGAAGGAGAATAAGGTGGCCAGGCACTAGCTGAATGTGAGGTCAACTTGAGAAAGGGACAGAAGGTTGGGAAGTGTCCCACCAAGCCTTTCTCTCAGTGCCTCTTGCTCTATGACTTTTACCATGGGAGGCCTTGAGGCCCATTCAAGAAAGTGGGCTCACTTTCCAGAGCGTTCCTTGCTAGGGTGAGGCTGTACCCACATACTCTGGATTTGGTGTGTAATACGCGACTTCCATTATGAACTGAACTGCTCCACCATCTGCCATATCCATATTTGTTGAAGCCCCTGTTTGCGGTGGGCAAAAGGATGCATGGGAACAGTGTGTTATAGAGAGAATTAAGATTGAATGAGGTCAAGATGGGGCCTTAATCTCATAGGTGTGCTCTTTAAAATGAGGAAGAAACCCACAGAACTCTCCCTGTGCACACAAAAGCCAGGAGAGAACACAGTAGTCAGGTGCCATCCTCTGGCCAAGAAGATGTCACCAGAGACAGATTTTTGTGACAGCACCTTGACCCTGGCCTCTGGCCTTCCTATCACTGGCATCTGCTTAAGCCAATCTCATGCTTTGTTTCAGTAGCCCACGTAGTAGAAGCTAGCCTCCCCTGGGTTTTCCTTGTTGGTTCAGTTTCGTTTTCCTAGCAGAGTAGATTGCTTTCTGCGATGGCTCATCTTGACTGTCAACCTGGGTGGATCTGGAACCAACTAAAGAATACACCTCAGGGCAGGTCTGCTGAGGGTATTTCTCAGAAAGATTAATTGAGGGGAGCAGACCTCTCTCCAGAGTGAGGACCATGGTGGGTAGAGAGGACCAAGGAGAGAAGGATGCTTTCACATTTGCTGGTGGTTGCACAGCCACGGCTGCAGCTGAGTCACCTGCTGACTCCTGGTCCCAGCATCTTTGGATTCCAATGTGGACTGAAGATCCCCGCCTGCCGAAGAATCTTACAGGGCATAGTTGGGACCCAGTTAGAGCTGCTGGTGCATCCGGCCTTGTGAACTGAGTAGAGTAGCTTCTCAGCCTTTCTAATATGTGCCATTGTTGGACTACCCAGTCCTTATTAGTTGTAAGCAATTTTAGTAAACACACCCACCCACACACACTCACACACACAAACACACACACCACTCACAGACACATCCCCTCTCTCTTATTTTCACTCACAGTCTTAAAAACACATGTTTCTTGACATATAATAATGTCCTTTCAACACCTGTGTGACCTTGACTAACACCCAGAGAGATGGCTTTTATTGTCATCTTCATTCCGCAGAGAAGAAAAGGAAGTTAGAGGACTTGTTCAAGTGACACGCTCAAGGACAATTATGTAGGTGCATTTATAAGTCAAGGTTTAGATTTCTTATCTTTAGGTCTCACACCCTCATTGCGTCCCACTGGCTCTCTCTGCATAACTAAAATGAAGATGATGGTATTAAGCAATATAACTATAAAGCTTATAATGAATGCTTCCCCTGGCCTGGCCCCAGGATTTACGTATGTGCCTATAGATGCCTGTGTGCACATGTGGACATCAGTGTTGGTCTCTCCAGGCTAGCTGGCTGTGAGCTTCCAGCAAATTGGCTGCCTACACCAGGATTACAGGCACTGTGCTATTGGAGCCAGCAGTATGTGTGTTATGGAGACCTGAACTCAGTTTGTGAGGCTTGGGAGCAGGGGCTTTCCTTATTGAGCTATCTGCCCTGCCACAGGCTTTGTTTGTGTTATCTAATTCTCCCCAACTCTGGTAGATACCACTCATTCTCTCTGTCTTTGGTGCCATGATTAGAATCCTTCCCCTACCCTGAATGAAATGGTGTATCTGCAGGTCTTTTTCATTAGTTCCTTGACTTGCTTTCATTTATCCACTAAACAGATAAACACTGCCTTTACCAATCAGACAGTTACAAGTTTGCTTAAGAAAGATGATAACATAGCACTTGAGAGACAAAGGCAGGCAGATAGATGTGAGTTCAAGGCCAGCCTGGTCTACAAAGTGAGTCCAGGATAGCCAAGGCTACACAGAGAAATCCTGTCTCCAAAAGCCAAAAGCCAAAAGCCAAAAGCCAAAAAAAAAAAAAAAAAGATGATAACACAGGTCTGCAGAGGTAGGAAAATGTCCAGTCAGCCTGCTGAGTCCTGGGACTGATCAAACAGCAGTATTATGATTAATGTTGGTATTATAATTAATGCCCATGTTACAGTGACACTGAGCTATATCCTCACATTTCTTTTCCTGTTCCTTAACATGGATCACCCACCAGGGGCTGCCAGGTCTTACACGAATACTGTTAGAAATGATTATAGGTGTAGGATTGCAGGTTAGGTCTCTTTGACCTGCAGAAGTTCATTTTGTCCTCACAGTGACTTGCTGTTATTTCTATCTTACAGATGAGAAAATTGAGCTAAGAGGACCAGAGCTAGCTTCTCAGCTTAGATCTTCTGAGATCAATTTCGGTACAACTACTTCAGCAAGATACCTAGAATATAAGCACCATTGTCTTCTTTGGAAACTTATTTCTGTGAACTTCTCCATTCTACCGACAGCAGAGGGCTTGAGGGGATACTTGCTCTATCAGCATCCTCATGTCCCGTAGCACCTAGGTTAGTTCTCTTTAGACAGATTTTTTTTTTCTAACCACCCCTACCTAAATGCTAAGCAAATGTTCCTAGATTTCTGGCTGGTATGGGTAAAGCAGTTTGTGGACCCACGAGCTCTCCATGCTGCATGTGTGTGTCCATGTCTCACTGATGGACGCTGAGATCTGCCATTTGGACAGCAGTCTGCCCATCTGGCCTCTAGGGCAGTACAAATGCACATACATCTTATTAGTTTCATGATGCACCAACTGCTCTTCCACTGCTATGCTCTGAGCTTCTCAATGTTGGGCGCCGGTGAGGTGTCACACTCCTCCCACCCCATGAGACAGGGTTTCTCTGTGTGTAGCCTTGCTTGCCCTGGACTAGCTTTGCAGACCTGCCTCTAACTCAGAGATCTGCCTACCTCTACCTCCCGAGTGCTGGGATTAAAGGTGTGTGCCACTGGTGAGGTTCTTAGGAAATACTTTCTAAGCTGCACTGAGGCCTGTCCCAGCTTTGACCACATCACCTGCCAGGGTGGAGAAGCAGGAATGGCTTTGTGCTCCTGTGCCTGTATAATGTCAAAAGTCCACATGCAGTGGAAAGTCCCTGCTCTTGGCTTAAGGTTCTACTGCCATTGTCTTGAAAGTCTCAATCATTCTTTTATAGGTGACCCCTACCCCCAGTCATGGCAGTGGCTCCTGTCAAGACAGCTTGCTACTCATTTTTTAGATATATTGGATACCTAAACATATGTAAGGAAGTTTAATATTCCTACTTTCACAGTTTTTATTCTGTTTGCCCTTGGCAACATAATTAGAATGTTTCTTCCTCCATGCATAAAATGATGTATCATTCCTATGTCTTTTTCTTTAGTTATTTGATTTTTTTTCATTTATCCACTAATCAGGGGCTTCAGCTAAACACTGCCTTTGCCAGTCAGACAGTTAAAATTTTGTTCAAGAAAGATGATGACACAGGTCTGCCAAGGTAGCGACAACTGTCCAGTCAGCCTGCTGAGTCTTGGGACTGGCCGAATGATGAGCTGGATTGGATTCAGGACAGGGAATAACATGTATGGTCATGTGCTAGCCTTAATTCCTGGCCCTGGGCTGCCATCCTCATGCTCTGTCTCTGAGACACTGGTGTGTTGAGTTAGAGATGCTATTTGGAGTCACATTCAAAACAGAATTAGGATTTTTGTTTTGGTCCTTAGAATCAGAAGTCACCGAAATACTTTTACATTTTCTGTGGTTAACATGGGTCCTTCTGAATTAGAGGGGTGGAGTGAATTGATGGGATAGGAGAGGGGATGTGATGCAGATGGGAGTTTATGCTGACTGCCTGGTTTGAACCTAGTGGGAGTTTAAACTGGTAGCGCATTGGTGGGAAAAATCTGAGGGACACAGAGTAGGGGAAGAGTGGGACTGGTGATGGACTGTGAAGCAAGGAAAAGTGGAGTATGCCTGTACCTAGCAGACAGCAAACAGTAACCTTTTTCTTGTCCTCGAATCTGGGCCTCTGGGGCTGGCTTCCCTTGAACACATGCTTAGAAATATAGACTGACGTTTCTAAGCTCCATCTTAGAATGCCCAGAAAGCTCAGGATTATCCCCCACGCCCTTCCTAGTTTCCATGCTGGAGACGCCCACCTTGCTGTAACACCTAGTGAGCTGTTCCATCTTCTATTGAAATGACTGTCCATGGAGGCACATAGTCTTTTTCCTTATACTGCTGAGCCACAACTATACTGTCACATAATTGTTAATAAACACAGGTTCAGGGGAGTTCCAAGATGGCGGTGCCGATCACACACTGTATCTGATCTACCACACAGAGACCAGGAACTGGACTGGGAGCCACAGACTGCAAGAACTGGAGAACACTAGGTGAATGTGGTCCTGCAGGTGGGTCTGACCTGGGTTAACCAACAGCCCACAGAGGTTCTGAACCCACTCTCCAGACTTTGGAATGGAACCCACCTGAGGACTGTGGCTGGCTTCTATAGACCAGGTGCAGTGTGTGGGACTGTGGAACACCAGAGCTCCTGGCCTGGGGAGGTCTCAGGGAAACAGGTGAATCTGTCCTCTGAGACACCCACCTACCCGATGCCAGTCCACAGAAAGCCCCAGAGGCTGCGGGGAAGCCCACGGTGCCCAGCAACAGTGTGTGTGGTTTGAATGTATCCACACTGGACCAAGGCAGCCAGCCTCAGCGGGCCAAGCCTGCAAAATTTGGCTGATAGAACCCAGCCCGGATAGTTCCCATGGCCCAGCAGGGACTCCTGAGCTTGTGGGAGAAGCTGGATTGCCCTGAGGGGTTTGGAAGGGGGTCTGATTTGCATCCACAGCTCAGTGGGACTGAACCACCAAAGGTGCACAATCTAGACTGGTCTGGGCAAGAACCTGACTGCGGGCCACAGTGGTCTAGGCCTGGACAATTGGGCAGATAAAGTCTGGCCTGTACAGTCCCCATTGCTCAGCAGGGACTCCCATGCTCTTGGGAGAAGCTGGACAACCCTGAGGGGTCTGGATGGGTTCTGAACTGTGACCACAACTCAGTGGGACAGAACCACCACAGTCCTGCTGTCTGAACAGTTCTGGGCAGGAACCTATCTACCCACCACAGCAGTCTGTGCCTGCACAGTTGGGCAGTTAAAACCTGGCCTGGCCAGTTCCCATGGCCCGGCAGGGTCTCCCACATACTTGGGAGAGGCTGGACTGCCCTGAGGGGTCAGGACAGAAAATTAAACAGCAGCCTTCAACACAGCTGGTCTGAATACCCTCTGTAGCATGAACAGAATCAGGCAGAAGCCTACCTCTGCTGACCCAGTCAGGAGCTTAAGGTGTAGAGCAAAGTCTCCTGGAGAAGACACCAGGTCATCTGCTGATTCCAGGGAACAACTCCCTGGTCCCCACAGGCAAGGGCATGTGACCTATAATCACTCACCAACTATCCACTCTCAACAACCATTGCAGGACACCAGAAGCTACCTCTCAACATCAAAGAAGGCAAAATGACTAAAGGACAGTGTAAGAATGCAAACAACAAAACCCAAAACAACTTGGTATCTCTGGATCCCAGCTATCCCAAAGAAAGCAACCCTGAGAACTGAAACACAATCGAAATACAAGAAAATGACATCAAATCCTTAGTAATGAAGATGATAATGGAGGAAACGAATAAATCTGTAATCAAATGCAGGAAGATGCAGCCAAACAGTGGAAGACATAAAAGAGGTCTTTAAAGAGGCACTGGAAAAAATTCAGGAAAATACAAACAACTTTATGAAGGAAATCAATAAAACAGTTCAAGATCTGAAGATGAAAATGGAAACAGTGATAAAAGCACAGAAAGAAGAAAAACGGGAACAAGAAACCTTAGAGAAGAAAGTAAGCAACACAGAGGTGAGCTTCTCTAATAGAATCCAAGAAATGGAGGAACGAATCTTGGGACTAGAAGATACAATCATAGAACTCGAATCAACCATCAAAGAAAATGATAAATATGAAAAATTCCTGACACAAAATATCCAAGAAATCAAGGACACCATGAAAAGACAAAACCTGAGAAGACACACAATTCCAAGGCCCAGAAAATAGCTTCAATAAAATCATAGAAGAAAATTTCCCCAATTTAAAGAAGGAGATTCATATAAACATACAAGAGACCTACAGAACACCAAATAGAATAGACCAGGAAAGAAAATCTTCCTGCCACATAATAATCAAAACACAAAATATACAGAACAAAGAAAAAAAAGTGGCAAGAAAACAGGCAAAATAACATACAATGTCAAACCTATCAGAATTACACCCAACTTCTCAGCAAAGACCATAAAAGCCAGAAGGGTCTGGACAGAGGTTCTGCAAACCCTAAGAGACCACAGATGCCAGGCCAGATTACTATACCCAGTGAAACTATCAATAACCATTGATGGAGAAAACAAAATATTCCATGACAAAAACAAATTCAAACAGTTCTTTTCCACAAAACCAGCTTTACAGAAGGTACTAGGAAAACTCCACCCCAAAGAGACAAACCACAACCAAAACTACACAGAAAATAGATAACTACACCATCACAAAAACCACAACTACACAAACTCTCTACTTTAACCAACATCAAAAATTAAGGGACCTAACAGTCACTTGACATTAATATCTCTCCACATCAATGGTATCAATTCTCCAATAAAAAGACACAAACTAACTGAATGGCTACATAAACAAGGTCCAACATTCTTCTGCATTCAAGAAACACATCTCACCCACAAGCACAGACATTACCTCAGGATAAAAGACTGGAAAAAATATTCCAAGCAAACGGTCACAAGAAGCAAGCTGGAGTAGCCATTTTAATATCTAATAAAATAGACTTTCAACCAAAATTAATCAAAAGGGATGAGGAAGGTCACTTCATAGTTATCAAAGGTAAAAATCAACCAAGATGACATCACAATTCTGAACATCTATGCTCCAAATAAAAGGGCACCCACATTTGTAAAAGAACTATTAACAAAGCTTAAACCACACATTGATCCCCACACATTAATAGTGGGAGACTTCAACATCCCACTTTCACTGAAGGATAGGACATTGAAACAGAAGCTAACCCGAGAAATAGCATCATCAACCAACATCATGAATCAAATGGATCTAACAGATATTTATAGAACTTTTCACCCAAACAAAGGATTATACCTTCTTCTCAGTACCCCATGGAACCTTCTCCAAAATTGATCACAACAGATAAAAGAAGATTGAAATAATACCCTGTATCCTATCAGATCACCATGGTCTAAGGCTGGACTTCAACAACAACAGAAATAACAAAAAGCCTACACACACATGGAAACTAACCAACTCTTAACTTTATGGCATATGGATCAGGGAAGAAATTAAGGACTTCCTGAAATTCAATGAAAATGAAGGAACAACATACCCCAATTTGTGGGACACATTGAAAGTGGTGCTAAGAGGAAACTTCATAGCACTAAGTGCCTTTATAAAGAAATTGGAAACATCCCACATAAGCAACTTAACAACACATCTGGAAACCCTACAAAAAAAAAAAAAAAAAAAAAGAAGCAGAAACACCCAAGAGGAGTAGATGTCTGGAAATAATCACACTCAGGGTTGAAATCAATAAATTAGAAACAAAGAGAACAATTCAAAGAATCAACAAAACCAGAACCTGGTTCTTTGATAAAATCAACAAGATAGACAAACCGTTAGCCAAACTAACTAAAAGGCAGAGAGACATTATCCAAATCAACAAAATCAGAAATGAAAAGGGAGACATAACAACAGACACTGAAGAAATATAGAAAGAATCCTACTTTAAAATCATATATGCCACAAAATTTGAAAATCTAAGGGAAATGGACAATTTTCTTGATTGATTCCACTTGCCAAAATTAAATCAAGATCAGATAAACAAATTAAATAGTCTTATTTCACCTATAGAAATAGAAACAATAAGGGCCAGATGGTTTCAGTGCAGAATTTACCAGACCTTCAAAGAAGAGCTAATACCAATACTCTTTAAACTACTCCAAAAGATAGAAATGGATAGAACATTACAAATTCATTCTATGAGGCCACAGTCATGTTGATACATAAACCCCACAAAGACCCAAGAAAAAAAGAGAATTTCAGACCAATTTTTTATGATCATTGATGCAAAAATATTCAATAAAATACTCACAAAACAAATACAAGAAGATATTAAAGATATCATCCACCATGACCAGATAGGCTCCATTCCAGGCATGCAGGAATGGTTTAATGTATGGAAGTCCATTAATGTAATCCATCATATAAACAAATTGAAAGAAAAAATATGACTATCTCCTTACATGCAGAAAAAGCATTTGATAAAATCGAACACCCATTCATGCTTAAGGTTTTGGAGAGATCAGGAATACAAGTCATATACCTAAACATAATAAAGGCTATATACAGCAAGCCAATAGCCGACATCAAATTAAATGGAGAGACACTCAAGGAAATTCCTCTAAAATTATGGACCAGGCAAGGCTGCCCACTTTCTCCATATCTCTTCAGTATAGTTCTTGAAGTTATAGCTAGAGCAATAAGACAAGAAAAGGTGATCAAGAGGATCAAAATGGGAAAGAAGGAAGTCAAATTATCCCTATTTGCAGATGATATGATAGTGTACATAAGTGACTCTCAAAATTCTACCAGAGAACTCCTAGAGCTGATAAACACCTTCAGCAAATTGGCTGGATACCAAATTAACTAAAAAAGTTAGTAGCCTTCCTATATACAAATGACAATCATGCAGAGGAAGAAATTAGAAAAACTATACCTTTCACGATAGCCACAAGCAATATAAAATATCTAGGAGTAACTCTAACCAAGGAAGTGAAGGACATGTTTTAAAAAAACTTCAAATCTCTGAAGAAGGAGATTGAAGATGACATCAGAAGATAGAAGGATCTCCCTTGTCGGTGGATCAGGAGAGTTAACATAGTAAAAATGGCCATCTTACCAAAAGCAATTTACAGATTCAATGAAATCCCTATCAAAATACCTACACAAATTTTAAAGACATTGAAAGATCAATTCTCAACTTCATATGGAAAAACAAAAAACCCAGAATTGCTAAAACAACCTATACAATAAAAGGTCCTCTGGAGGAATCTCCATACCTGATCTCAAGCTGTAGTATAGAGCAACAGTAATTAAATTTGTATGGTACTGGCAGCAATAAGCTGGTTGCTCAATGGAATAGAATGAAGACCCAGAAGTAAATCCACACATATATGGACACTTGACTTTTGACAAAGAAGCCAAATCTATTCAATGGAAAAAGGATAGCATCTTCAACAAATGGTGCTGGTCTAACTGGATGTCTACATGTAGAAATATGCAATTAGGCCCATATTTGTCACCATGCACAAAACTCAAGTCCAAGTAGGTTAAAGGCCTCAACATAAAACCAGAGACACTAAATCGGTTAGAAGAAAAAATGGGGAAGAGCCTGGAATACATTGGCTCAGGAGACAACTTCCTGAACAGAACACCAACAGCCCCGGCCTTATGGTCAACAATTAATTAATGGGACCTCATGAGGCTGAGAAGCTTCTGTAAGGCAGGAGACACTGTGAAGAGAACAAAGCGACAGCCTACAGACTGGGAAAAGAACTTCACCAACCCTACATCTGACAAAGGTCTAATATCCAAAATATGTAAAAACTCAAGAAATTAAACACCACCAAACCAAATAACCCAATTGAGAAATGGGCTTGGAACTAAACAGAGAATTCTCAACAGAAGAATATTGAATGGCTGAGAAACACTTAAAGAAATGCTTAACATCTTTAGTCATCAGAGAAATGCATGTCAAAATGACTCTGAGATTCCATCTTACACCCAACAGAATGGCTAAGATAAAAAATTCAAGTGACACTACATGCTCGCAAGGATATGGAGAAAGGGGAACACTCCTTCACTGCTGGTGGGAATGCAAATGTACAACCACTTTGGAAATCTCTCTGGCGCTTTCTCAGAAAACTGGGATTAGGGCTTCCTCAAGACCTGGCTATTCCACTCCTTGGAATATACCCAGAAAATGCTCCACCACACAACAAGGACATATGCTCAACCATGTTCATAGCAGCCTTATTCATAATAGCCAGAACCTGGAAACTGCCTAAATGTGCCTCAGTCAAAGAATGGATAAAGAAACTGTGGTACCAAACTATGGCACCAGCCAAGGAAAATATAGGCAATAAACTTCGAGCCCCTACCCAGTCTAGCCGATGGACAGGACATGCTCCACCGTTAAGTGGAGAAGGAGATCTGACTTTCACACAAACTCTGGTGCCCCATATTGGACCATGTCCCTTGGATGGGGAGGCCTGGTGGCACTCAGAGGAAGGATAATAGGTCACCAAGAAGAGACTCGATACCCTATGAGCATATACAGGGGGAGGAGGTCCCCCTCAGTCACAGACATAGGGGAAGGGAGTAGGGGGGGAAGCGGGAGGGAGGAAGGAATGGGAAGATTCAAGGGATGGGCTAACAATTGAGATGTAATATGAATAAATTAATAAAAATTTAAAATAAAAAAAAGAAAAAAGAAAAAAAGATGTAGAAATTAATAAATATATATTAATTAATAAATAAAATAACATTGAAAGAAAAAAATAGATGACATAGTAAATATGTTTGTTATGAACCTGAATGAAAAAAAAAAAAAAGAAACTGTGGTACATTTACACTATGGAATACTACTCAGCTATTAAAAACAAAGAAATCCCGAAATTTGCATATAGATGGGTGGAACTAGAAATGATCATACTGAGTGAGTTATCCCAGAAGCAGAGAGACTTTCATGGTATATACTCACTTATAATTAGGCACTAGCCCAAAAGGCATGTCCCACAAAAGCCTTCACTTACCAGGAGATTGGGACAGATGTAAGGACATCCTACTGAGACTCTAGGTAAGAGAAATATAGGAGATGGGGAAATAAAAGGACTCAGAGGGTTCTAGAAACCTACAAAAAGAACATCTTGATGGGTGGATTGGGGCCCAGGGGGGTCTGCTCAAACTATTGCACTAACCAATACAAGTAGTAAACATCAAACCCCTACTCTGATCTACCTAATAGACAGGACATTCTCCACAGTTATGTGGAGAGTGGGGACTGTCTCTGACATGAACTCCGGTGCCCCATATTTGACCACCTCCCCTTGGTGGGGAGGCGTGATGGCATTCAAAGAAAGAATAAGCAGGCTACCAAGATGAGACTTGACAGCCTATGATCATATAGTGGGGGAAGAGGTCCCCATCAGCCTTAGACCTAGGAGAGGGGAATAGGGTGAAAGCGAGAGGGAGAGAGGAATGGGAGGATACAAGAGATGGGATAACAGTTGAGTTATAATATGCATAAATTAATTAAAATAAAAAATAAGCAGATAGGAAACTATCTAAAAAATAGATAAACATAGGCTCTATGTGAGGAGAAACCACATACAGGTAGGTGCCTCTAGTACTGAAGTGGTACTGAGGTCCTGTGAACAGGTCCCTGGCGTCTGAGCCATGGACTAAGCAGCCCTGAGTCCTCAGGGCAGGGCAAGTGGGGCAGAGATCTGTAGCTTCTCTCTTCCCTGGGTATATCTGGGAGTGTGGATGTTACAAAAGAGGCCATGTGGAGTGAGGGACTCAATCAGGGGCCAGGGTATATGTATATACATTTGTGCATGTCTATATCTTTATATTATGTATGTAATTAGATGTACACATATCAGTATATGGCATTGTCTTAAGTCCATGTACTGCATTCTTAAGCTAAGAGCTTCTTGTGTATTTATGTGGGAATTTACATAGTTCTGTATAATAACATAAATGTTTGAATGTGTGGAATATGTGTTGTGTGTGTATATATATACTGTGCTTGTAGTGCGCACGTGTGTGTGTGTGTGTGTGTGTGTGTGTGTGTGTGTGTGTGTGTGTGTACAGGAACCTTGGGCTTAAGCAGCTCCTCCCCCAGAGTCACATATGCCCCTGACTGCCAGCAGGTGGCCCCTGAGCACTGTGTGCTAGGCTCTAGGGACAAGACCTACTTGGCTAGTTGCCTTCCCAGGACTCCAAGAATCTTTCCACTGGTCTGACCTCTTCTCCCAAGGCTTTGGTTCTGAGGGATACTGGGACTATGGAAGACAATTCTAACCTGCAGAATGGCCCCCTAAGAGTGGTAGGGTTGGACTGTGGGTGGGGCTGCTGAATTCCTGCAGCTTTCCTGGCTCTGTGCCAGGCTCTCAGCTGCATGAATCTGGTCAGTAGGCACATAGGCAAGCCCAGACCTAGGCTGAGCTAAGGAGGAGTGTGAGCTAAGAATCTGCGCCACAGAAAGGACTGAAGAAAGTGACAGGCATGTCTGTTAACTCTTGTATTATAGCATCACAGGACCAGGAAGGATAGGAAGATGGCAGCTCTCTTGCTTGCAAAGTGGAGAGCTTACATTCCTGTCTCATAGAGACAGAAACCAAGTGACCAAAGTCAGCTAGCTAGTCTCTATCAGATCATGATTATCTGGTCTCTGAACAGTCAGGCTTGAGAAGGTAAGTTAGACCCACACACTTGTGAGGTCCTGTAGGATTCTAAGAGGCTCCATTGGCCCATGCTGCTAGAATTGTCTGTTGCCTAGGTTATTCCTGTTGCTGTGAGCAGAGAGAGTCTTACATCAGACTGCATGATCTTTGGTACTCATGCAGGGCGGAGTTAGGATGGGCCCTTGATGATGTCTTGTTGAGCACCCCAAAGTAGCAACCCTAGATAAGTTGGGGAGGTGAATGGGATGCATGGAGCCTGCAGCCAGGTTCTGGACCAAATATATTCTGCTTGGAATTGGAAGGAGTCTAAAGGAAGCATGAATTCTAAGAATGGAGGGAATCAGACCCTTGAAGACTGCACTGCAAAAACCAGAGTCAGTGGGCAGTCCTGTGGTTTTTCTATCAATTTCCTGCCAGACCTTGGGGCCTCTAGATGTATCCCAGGGCAGCCAGTGGCAGTAGGGGAGGGGAACGAGAAGAAGCTGCTGCCAGGCTGGGGGTGGAACTCAGCTGGTCGAGTGACTGCTTAGCATGCTTGGAGCCCTGGGTGTGATCTCTGGCACTGCATAAGCAGTGTGTGGTGGCACACTGCCATGCTAGGGAAGGATCTGAAGTTCAAGACCGTCCTCAGCTACATGGTATATTTGAAAGTACCTGAGACCCTGCCCCAAAAGACCTACAACAAGCAAATGAGCTAAAATAAAGAAGGGTGTTGGATGAGATTCTGGACCTGGGCTCTAATTGATTGAAGAAGTTTCTTCTTCTTCTTCTTCTTCTTCTTCTTCTTCTTCTTCTTCTTCTT
>OU015743.1:119403073-119421060 GCA_907169655.1 Acomys percivali
GTGTGTGTGTGTGTGTGTGTGTGTGTGTGTGTGTGTGTGTGTGTGTGAGAGAGAGAGAGAGAGAGAGAGAGAGAGAGAGAGAGAGGGGAAAATGTGCCGGTTTCTAAGAGCAGCCCTGGTAACAGGTTTCTGGGTAAATGCAAGTTGCATTGTCTTCAATCAGAGATGACTTGAAAGGAAAGTGCTTTAATGCTAATACTGCAGATGTCTGCAGGAAACTCAGCACCACACTGAACACTGTAGTTAGATAGCTGTGCAGGAAAGTACATGAAGGAAAGGGCTAATGTGCAATACTTCTATTTAAGATAGAAGGAGGAAATAGAAATTGTGATAGCATGCTATTTCAAGTAATAATAGAAAGTACTTGATGTTTACATGGTGAATGGATCGATACTAATTCTGTAGTCAGTGCACATAGAGTCGTTTGGATTATACTAGTGACAAATGCACTCAGTATAGCTGAAATTTCCATCCTGAAACATTTATTTCTTGCTGCGTGTTAGATGGAATTTTCCACCCAAGTATCTGGAAAGATTTGCATAAGAATGGTGATGGAGCAGTATTCTCTAATGATGCGCTTTTCTTTGTTAAACTTCAAAAATGTCTATGGTTCATGATGAGGTTTGGGTGAATTGCCAAGCTAATGCTTTTATATTTTCTTTAAAGAGCTTATCTTGCCTGTGTTGTGGGAGTTACTTTATATTGTGCTTAGAAAGGCAGTGGCAGCAAAACTGAGTCTGTAGCAACCCCAATAAATGTGTCCTCCTTCTCCTTCTCCTCCTTAAGAGCTGGGCCCTAGGAAGAAGGGAGATTTGGAGGGGGCTTGGCCACCCCTGGCTCAGCTGCAGTGGGATGAACACATTGGATTCATTCTCAGCTCCCATACCTGGCTCTCCTGACCCAGGTTGGGTGCCATTCTCCAGCTCACACAATGACCTCTTGTTAGCCTTCATCGGCAGCGGTCCTGTCATCGGGATTGAGGTTGACCCACAGCCTGGTGTGCTTGCTGAGGTAGAATTATTCAGATGAGAGTCTGGGAGCAAAGCTGTTTGGAAAGCGACCTTTTTGTCCTCTCCACAAGAACCTAATGTTCACAATGTGAGGAGGCAAAGGGGCTGGAATCTTGGGAATTCCAGGAATGCAACCACCAAGCAAAAGAACACTCCTCAGATCCAGCTTCCCCAGCAACTACAAAAGTAGAAAAACAAAGGCTCAAGCTGAAGCCCAGTCCAATAAGGGACTGCACAGTAACCTGGGGTTTAAGGAGACAAAGGCTTTGAAAGCCATGTGTGCAAGGAAACTCAAGGGTCACCTAATCCACTCTAGATTCTAATGCCCCAACCTGTTTCCCAATACAGCTTTCCAGCTCACTGAACACCAACTGATGCTTGAATACTTCTGAGGCTAAGGAACTCCCTTCCTTACAAAGACAACAGAAGACAACAGAGGATCTGCCACACTCTAGACATGGCAATAAGCCCTCTAACCTCACGCTCTTATTGAGTGTGCACAACAACCCTCCAGCTTTACACATGGGGAAACTGAAGCTATATATTGTTGTAGAGAAAGACTTTAAAGCCCTGGGTCTCCAATGTCTGTGTTCATAAGCCCTCTGCTTTCTTGTCCAACCTGTACCATCACTGGAAGACCTGACTGTAACTCTCTAAAAATTGGAGTCATAATGACTAGAATTCTAGGCAAAAGCCCTGACAGGCTAGGCTTGGACAGATATTCCAACACTCCAGTTAAAGAGACTTGCAATAGTGAAAAGCAAAGACAGGAGATGTCAACACTTTGGGAGGAAGAACAAATAAAGGAACCACTTGACTCTAAGTTTATCTTTAAGTTGCTGATGTAAGTTGTAGGTTATAGAAGAGAAGGAATTTGGGCCATGGGCAATGGGCCCATGGCTAAAAAGTTCTTGTCATGGTGTGGTCTAATTGGTCCTAGTCTCAGCCCTGGTTCTGTGAGGTTTTCTTAAGAGGTTGTTAAGGGGGTCCATCTACTACATACAAGCTCTGCCATTTCCATTGCTGCCTTGACTGGCAGTCAAACCCTGGGCATCCAGCTATGACTCTTCCCCAGAATAAATGGAATCTCTTATGGTCATGGTGGAGGATAGAGAGAGAGAGAGAGAGAGAGAGAGAGAGCATGCTAGCCAGCTTTGTTTATAAACCTTGGACAGTGGGAAGGGGTTTGAGGGTGAATGTGTCTGATTTGCTGGGGCTAGGGCTGCCAGGACACTTAATCTGCACACATTGGTACAGTACCTAATTTACATGCGGTAGCATGGGGTCCTATCACAAGAAGAAAAACCCAGTACTTAATCATCCTATGCATTGGGAGAAGAACTTCTGGGTACGACTAAAGGTCATATGCTGGAGGCTAGAATCTCTTTAGCACAGGGTGGGGTTTGCTAAATCTGTTTTCTTATCAGGAAAGGGTCCGATCTGTGATCTTCCCTGAAGGCTATGTGATGCTCCTTAAAAGATCTGGGGTTACCAGATCAGGAGGAATGAGAAACGCAGTGAAAGGGTGTGGTCCACCATCATAGACTGAGTACAGATGGCTATCTGAAGCGGTCATACTTCAACATTCTCCATCAGAGTTCCACAGAGGGATACCAGGCTTCCATCCTGCTGTCAGTCACCTGTGGGCCCAAATGATTATTTAAAACTCGCTAGGAAAAGCAGCTTCAATACAATAACACCTGGGACTCACTTTGTCCAGCTTATAGGATAGTCTTTCAAATATTTTTTTTCAGTCTTTCAAACATTTAAGGCACCTTTCTTGCCTCTGTTCTGTTCTCCCAGATTTTTAAAAAAACGTGCTTATTTATGTCAGTCTTATAAGAGTGCGTAGATTCATTTACATTCCCCAATTTCTTCACGAAACCATCTTATTACATTAATAGCAATCCATGTGTGTGTATGTGTTTTCTGAATACAAATCATTAAAGATAGTTAGCTTTTCTCAGTCACTGCATTAGTTACCTTTTCAGCTTCTGAGATAAAATACCCTGACAAAAATGACCTACAGGAGGAAGGTCTTGTTTTTTTAAAATTTAATTTAATTTTTAATTTTTTATTAATTTATTCTTGTTACATCTCAATGGTTATCCCATCCCTTGTATCCTCCCATCTTCCCTCCCTCTCATTTTCCCTTTATTCCCCTCCCCTTTGACTGTTCCTGAGGGGGATTACCTCCCCCTGTATATGCTCATAGGGTATCAAGTCTCTTCTCGGTGACCTGCTGTCCTTCCTCTAAGTGCCACCAGGTCTGCCCCTCCAGGGGACATAGTCAAATGTGAGGCACCAGAGTACTTGAGAAAGTCATATCCCACTCTCCACTCAAGTGTGGATACTGTTCTGACCATTGGCTAGATCTGGGTAGGGGTTTAAAGTTTACCGCCTGTCTTGTCCTTGGCTGGTGCCTTAGTTTGAGCGGGACCCCTGGGCCCAAATCTGCCTATCTTAATGTTCTACTTGTAGGTTTCTAGGACCCACTGGATCCTTCTACATTGCTATTCTCCCATGGTTCTCTCATCTAGAGTCCCAATAGGGTGTCCTCCCCTCTGTCCCAGTTTCCTGGTAAGGGAAGGCTTTCGTGTGACATGCCCCTTGGGCTAGTATGCAGATATAAGTGAGTATATACCATTTGAGTCTTTTTGCTTCTGGGTTAACTCACTCATTATGATCATTTCTAGCTCAATCCATTTATCCACACATTTCGGAATTCCTTGTTTTTAATAGCTGAGTAGTATTCCATAGTGTATATGTACCACAGTTTCTTTATCCATTCTTCTACTGAGGGACATTTAGGCTGTTTCCATGATCTGGCTATTATGAATAAGGCTGCTATGAACATGGTTGAGTAAATTTTCTTGTTGTGTGCTGGCGCATCTTCTGGGTATATTCCAAGGAGTGGAATAGCTGGGTCTTGAGGAAGCCCTATTCCCAGTTTTCTGAGATAGCACCAGATAGATTTCCAAAGCAGCTGTACTAGTTTGCATTCCCACCAGCAATGAAGGAGTGTTCCTCTCTCCCCACATCCTCTCCAGCATGTGGTGTCGCTTGAGTTTCTGATCTTAGCCATTCTGATGGGTGTAAGATGGAATCTCAGAGTTGTTTTGATTTGCATTTCCCTGATGGTCTTGTTTTTTTGACATGGTTATGAAGGCCATGGCAGGGAAGTCTTGCTGGTTGCTTTTGTCTGCAGCCAGGAAGCAGAGAGCAGTGGATATTGGTGCTCTGTTCACTTTCTCCTTTTCATTCAGTCCAAAACCCCAGGTCATAGAACGGCACCGCTAGCCACTCCCAGTTAGGAGAGGTCTTCCCACTTCATGTAACCTAATCTATGCATCTCTCCTAGGCATCGGTTTCTAAATTCTGCTAAGTTGATACTATTAACCATCTTGTCTATCTGCCTTTCTTATATTTATTTTTATTTTTTATTGGTTTAAGCATTTCTTAAATGCGGAGATATGGTGGTTATTCTGTTATTTATTTATTTATTTATTTATTTATTTATTTATTTATTTATTTATTTATAGCAGGCTAGTCACTTGAGTTTTTATGAAATGAAGAAGAAAGGAGGCTAAGCCATGTTAGAGATCCCGTTCCAGTTGATGATTCTATAAGACCTTGAGAAAAACCCACTCCCTCTCTGGGTCTCCCAGTCTTTATCTGTTGGGTTTGGTGAACACATTTGTAAGATTGTCTCCAAATCCAGATGCCATATGTGCTAGTCAACTCTCCATTGTTGTAACAAATGCCTTTTAAAAAATAAACTTAAAGAGAAGAAAGGTTTACTGCAGCTCACAGGTTGAGAAGTTCAGTCCAAGATGAGCCGACTTGATTGCTTTGGGTTTATGATGTAGTAGTGCATAATGGTGGGGATATGTGGCTCAAGTGGCTCATCTCATGGCTGGGAAGAGATGGACCTCGCTGAATCCCCATTGAGGGTCTCATTTCCAATGGGCCAATACCTTCCACTAGGCCTCATCTCTTCAATATTCTACCACCTCTGCATAATATCGGGAGGCTTTGGAAACATTTCTGATCCAGCTCAAGGCTAGATCATAGCTCACTTTGGTCCAACCTATTGGACCCTCTGTTAAGCACAGGTGCTTATCCTGGCCACTGAGCCACACAAAGCAAAACCAGAGTCATGGAGATTCAGGACAGCCCAGGCCAGATTCGGGCTACCTGGGGTTGTTTTATAGCATTACCTCTTACTGCTGAGAGTACTGATACTCATCAGTTTCCCCTTGAACCTCATTTCCTTAAGGGATTGTGAAAAAAAATTAATGTTATCCATATCAAGGGTTTCCTTACCTATAGAGCCTGACACTTTATAAACATTCAAATAATATTGATTAGGCAGATGTGAATCAAATAACCAAAAAAAGTAAAACAAATCAATGTGTCAAGTGCCTTGAGAACCTGTATGGAGAAGATTTCCTTGGCCTGAGAAGTAGTAACAGAGGCTGTGGTGGTTCGAATAAGAATGACCCATTTACTGGAATGCTCTGTCCCCAGAGGGTGGAATTGCTTGGGAAGGATTAGGAGGTGTGGCCTGGTTGTAGGAGGCATGTCACTAGGGATAGGGTGGGGCTTGAGGTTTCATTAGCCTATGTCATTCCCAGGTAGCTCTCTGCCTCCTACACTGAGGACAAAAATGTACTGCTCCAGTGCTATGCCTGCATGCTTGCTGTTGTGCTCACCTCCCGTCCCCACCGCCCATGATGGTCACGGACGATAACTCTCTGGAACTGGAAGCAAGCCCCCCAATAAACTCTGTCTTCTATAAACTGCCTAGGTGAAGGTGTTTTGTCACAGCTACTGAAAAGTCACTAAGACAAAGGCTGAGACCTGAAATGTAAGTTCACTGGTTGGAGAAAGAGTGCACTAGAATCCCAGCTAGTGGGAAGGACATCAGCTGGTCTCTTGCTCTGGGAGAAGCACAGATTTCTGGGAACTTACAGTATGCCAGAGAAAAGATGAAGAAGGAGAAAGAAGACCTGGGGAAGTGGTCAGTGTTCAGGTTGGCATGGACTCTATCTTCTAGCCTAAAATGTAGAAAAACTGTATTATGAGTGTGTTCCCTGAACTCAACATGTTGGAAACCTAGTCTCCAATGCAGCATCCTGAGAAGTGGGACCTTTAGGAGGTGTTTGGGTCATGAAGATTCAGAGATTATGGGTTATTGTGGGAGCAGTGGGTTGCTGTGATGTCCTTGGATATGCTCTGATATTCTCTGACAAGCTGTGGCACAGCAGAAGGACTTTTCCCAATGCTGAGTGGATGCCAGTGCTATGTTTTTGCATTTCTCAATTTTCAGAACTGTAAGCTAAGTGGACTTTTATTCTTTTTTTTTTTTTTTTGGTTTTTCGAGACAGGGTCTCTCTGTGTAGCCTTGGCCGTCCTGGACTCACTTTGTAGACCAGGCTGGCCTCGAACTCACAGCGATCCACCTGCCTCTGCCTCCCGAGTGCTGGGATTAAAGGCGTGCGCCACCACGCCCGGAGGGGACTTTTATTCTTATAAATCACCTAGTTCCAAGTATTTTGTTGTAACAACAGATATCAGGATAAGGTGAATTGATTTTCATTCATTGTTGGAGGTCAGTGTCTTGGTTATGCTCACGACTCAGGCATCCTGAAATGATGACTGGCAAAGGTTTTGCTTCCTCCAGGGTAAAACCTAACAGGAATCAGTTTCTGAGTTGCAGTTCAGAAGGGTTGCTATCACCTGAACCACCATACATTTGGGCCATTAGGTATTCAAGCTCTTGACTGAGGTAAAGATCATGTCTGTCCGTTCTTCTTATGGGTGGTGAGATCTAAACAGGATTGAAGGATTAGACTGAATTTTTAACTGGAGTGTATTCTTTGGTTGGAATCTTTGGGTCTTCCTGAAGTCCATATGTGGTCTCATGTTTTGTCTTTCCATCACAGAGCAACATATAACATGGCACACTATGGGCTCGCTATCAGTATCTGCCTATTCTATCCTCTTTTTTCCTTCTCTACTATTATTACCTTGATTTTGAACCTTCATACTCTCTCCTCAGGGCATGGCAGTTTCCTTTGAATTTATTTGTTTGGCTTTAGTTTCTTACCTTATCTCCAAAATATTGTGAGATGAAAATTAATTAAATTGTAAATATTTATTTTCAGAATAAAGTAAGTATGGCATATTATAGGTACTTTGGGAAATCCACACAAACCAAAAGGATCCATGGTGTCAGCATCTACAGGGAACTTATGGTACATGTTTATAACATTCTTGTGAAAAATATCTTATTTATAGCTGAGATCAAGCTGTATTTATGCCTATTTTTACATTTAAATATTTTGCTTAATATCTATTTTTCTGTAGCCCAAAGGCATATGTGTATTCATCTATTTTTGTTACACAAAGCTTCATATACACAAAAACAGGGACAATATTATGATTTTCCCATTTCCACCACACAAAAATACCTAACGTAGAAACGTACCAGAATTGTAGCTGCGAGTTTTTGATGTGTAACAGCTGGCCCCTAAATGGAGTAACCCCAATACATAGCTATGAGTTGATTCATTATTCTCCAGAACAGTGATCTTAGCAGAACTCAGCTTGGTGGCTCTTTTGTTAATCCTGGTTTATCTCATACCACTGGGCTTTGATGTCACTTGGGGAGGTGGCTTTCCTTGGGGTACATCTTGGTTGGCAGGATGGAGTGGGTCTTGTATCTCTCATCACTCAGCAGGCTATCTCTGGGCTTTCCCACATGATAATGGAAAGCTTTCAGCATCAGAGGACAAATGCTTTTTAAGTGCCCCCTTGTACCTCATTGGCTAACATAAGTCATAGGACCAGCCTCAGTTCAAGAGGTGGAGAAATGAACTCTATCTCTGAAAAAATATTGCATATTATGTTGTAAAGGTACGCCTACGGGCAGAAGATGAATTTGTGGCCATGTTTATAACCTACCACATGTGTGCTGCTAATCTTTCATATCAGTAAATCATCATTTTATATGTTATTGGTGATTTGTCATGAATATAATTTAGATGGCTGGTTATATGTCACCCAGTAGATGTTCCGAAGCTTGCATAACCATTTTGTTGCATAGTGAGGTCATTGTCATTTTTCTATTATTATGAATAAGGCTACAATAGATGCTTTTCATGTGAAGCTTTTTTTCTTCTAGTTTTAGGATTATTTCCTTGGAGTAGTCACAAAAGTGATATTACTGTGTTAAACATTTTAGCACTCTTAGTACATTTTGACAAATTGCTTTCCAAGAGGATTGTATCAATTTATACTCCCACCAGAGTGTGTGAGAGTACCCCATAGGGATCCTTCTAAAATGCAAATCTGATTATCTTATGCCCAGTTTAAAAGTGATCTCTGTTGCTTTCACTATAAAGACCACACTGTGAAAGACAAAACTACTTCTGCTACATAACTTTTGAAAAACTAAGAAGCAGTTTTAACTTGAGAAAACCAAATACCCAAAGGTCATGGAAGCTCATGAGGAGCCTGCTTTTGCTCTGAACACAAAGCAGATTTTTTTTATTGTTCTTCAATGTAGGTGTAGTGATTACGGAAGAATTGACTGAGAAGGAAAGTGGGAAACTTTTCTATGTTTGCATCATAAAATCTTTGTATACATATACACATGTAAGGTTTAAGTGCAGATTTAATCACAAATACTTTTTAACATATATTAATTTGCTCATTAGAATTCTTTGGGTGGCTTGTGTGTATATGTGCATGTATTTATAAGTATGTGCAGGCCAGAGGTCAATGTTTGGTGTCTTCTTCAATTGTTTTCTACTTTTTAAAGACAGATTTTTTAAGAAGTGGTGTGTGTGTGTGTGCATGCACACACACACACACGGGAATGCAGTGACTTCAGAGGGCAGAAGATTCTATGAATTTGGTGTTACAAATGGTTGTGAGCTGCCCAACATTGAGTGCTAGGAATTAAACTAAGGTGCATTGCAAGAACAGTATGTGCTCTGAACCTCTGAGCCACCTCTCCATCCTCTACCTTAGTTTTTGAGACATGGTCTCTCCTGGAACCTAGAGCCCACTGATTTAACTAGGTTGGCTAGCTAATGAGCACCAGTTATTTATTTGCCTGTGGTGGGAACCCAAAATCACGTCCTCATGCTTGGCAAACAAGCACTCTACCAAATGAGCCATTTCCTCACAGAATCCTTTAGCTTCTGGCAGTTAAAGACTGAGATTTGAAATGAGATCGATCTGAATCTGGTTCTGTCAGATTTGTTAGCATTTGGTTAAGACCACATCTGTTAGCCTCAACTTTGCTATCTATGAGTCCAGGATAATGATACTTAGTCTTCAGAAGGAATACAATTATTACTTAAGGAAGACGTGCAGGCAAGCAGTTTCCAAATCTAAGAGATGACAGGGACAGTTTACTGCTTGATCAGTTGCCCAATCTCTTTCTATAAGATTGGAGCATCATCTTTAGCCTTTTGGCCCAGTATATCTAACAGACTTAAGTGTGAAGCAGGAAATATAAAGAAATTGCTTACCCTGTCATGGCAGAGCTCAGCTGTCAACTCAGCCTGCATCCAAGTCTTGTCGATTTTGGACAGCATATTTCCTGTAGAGGGATCAGGGGCATTTTTGCCCAGTGGCTAGCTTGTAATATTTTTAGTCCTTCTCAAGTCTCTGATGGGGTTGAAGACTAGATGGTTATAGTTTCTCATTTAGACTTAAGTTATTTAGGATTTAAGAAAATGTATATGAAAAAAAATATTTCAAGGTTGCTAAACATTTTGGTTTTTTATATACAACTGACTTTTATTCATAGAAGAAATGTTAAAAAATAATAATTAAAGGAGAGAAAATAATTCTAGTCTGTTGCTTTTTATCTGGAAAAAGTTTTGCTAAAACGTGTAATTGCCAGGAAATCCACTGAGCAAGACACTGAAGGAAAAGTTAAAAAGTGAGAACATTCCAACTGTATTTTGTCATATCTATTAAAAATTCTTTAGGGAAAAACTAAGCCATTTTACTTTTTGAAATCTAAAGTCAACATTAAAGGTATGTCCAAAGATTGAGCTAAACATTTTGAATGTAACTTTTACATGTAGATTTTCTGTTTCATAACTGTTCTTACTGTATGTAGTTTGTTATAAATCAATAAAGTCCACATGCATTTGGAAAAATAATAATTAGCCTTTAGGGAGTCATGATGGTTCAATATACACATGAAAGATTTTTAAGAATTGCTAGATAGTAATTTATTTATTATTATCATTATTATTTGAGATGAATAAGTACAAAGGAAAAGTAAGTGTCCAGATAAAGAGGCTCTAACAATCTAAGAATAAAACCAAAGTTAATATGTGACCATTTAACTTTATGTTTGTGTACCTATGTGCCTGTGTATGCCATGTGTGCTCATGTGACTGCAGAGACACAAAGCAGGCTTCAGATCCCCTGGAGCTGGGCTTCGAAGCGACTGTGAGCTATGAGATGTGAGCATAGGGAACCAAAGTCAGGTCCTCTGGAAGAAAAGCAAGTGCAACAAATGCTCTTAACCACTGAGCCATCTCCTCATCCCCTGCATGTGACTTTTGCCACCATGCTTGGGGACCTAGTGTGCTAGGTGGCACTGTTGTGTGCTTGCATCCTTTTCCTGGTATTCTTTAGAGAGCTCAGATTCCTGAGTCAGGGGCTGTCTTTGACCTTCTTCTTCTGCCTCCTTCCAGAGAAGGAGGGGCTAGACGAAGATGCTTTCTTGAGGTGAGGTGAGATGTCTTTTAGCAAAGGACTTTTAGTTAGCCCATCTGCAGCCTGGCTGCCTCTAACACCATATGGCAATGGATGGAGGATGGGGCTGCTGAAGGGTCCCAAGCCCTGGCAATTTTCTGGAAAAATGTCTGACAGAAGTTTCTGGGTCCAGGGTTCCCAGGTCTTGTTCACACAAGTCTTTGAAATGTGCTGTGTATTTTATAGCTCCAGTACTTCTCAAGGGGAAGTCACAACATTTTAGGTGCTCAGTAGCCACAACTACTTTATAGGTTACCACAACCCCAGAACAAAACTCTCCAGACTGCCCCTCGTTTAACTCTCTGGGGAATATAGGTCTGGATACTTGATGTAATCCTGAAAGCCCTCTTCAGGCTCTGGCATGGATGGGTCTGTAAGGGTCAGGATTCCCTAAACGCAAACCAGTTTATTTAGCCCATGCTTGTTTCAGTGCACTCCAGAGTTTGCTCTTTTAATAGGAATGGGCCTGATCCACAAAAAAAGAAAGCATGCTAAATCTCTGAACATCAATATGTAGGAGACGGGAGATGGGGGCTCAGAGTTTCAGGTATTTTTCTCCAACAAGGCTCAATGTGAATTTGTGGGAGATGTGTGGGAACCTGTAACCCAAGAACACCAGGCTAGATGGGAGAGTAGATGGCTCTTAACAATGGACAGCAGTGTCTGGGCCTTAGGCAATGGCCCAGCTAATGTGTCCTGTTACAGAAGTAATGACGGTGCACTTGAATGTGATGTTAGGTGGAGTGGAAAGGAATGGCTCTGAGTGCAGGGAGGGAGAAGTTCTGGGTTGGAGGAGACTTCCTGGAGGACGCATGCCATGGCAAGAGTTCCCAACAGTGACAGATGAGGTCATCAAAAATCCTACCGTGTATAAGGACTTCCCATGCCTTATTTCTTTGTTTTATAGATGAAATAGTGAAGCTCAGAAAGGTTACATAAGTTAGCCAAGGTCCAAAGAAAGCATGTAGGTCTGGAGACTTCACATACTCCTCCTTCCATCATGTCGTTGCTACTGCTGAACTGACTGCTGGGCAGCTGCTGGGCATTGACTCTAGGGACCAGCAGGGGCAGATCTGATGACCAGTGAGCAACAGATATTTCAGCAGGCAGATGTTAATGCACACCACTGTGCTGCTGCTCTAGTAGTATAGACTACTTTAAAATTGGCATAAAGTGACACCTTGTGACCCTTAGCAAAGAGAAAGGTTGTTCATTTCTGTTCTATGTCACCTAGGTCCTCAGCTGGAAGATTCAAAGAAATAGCCTGGTCTGATGTTTCATATGGTACCTCCTCTGGTGTTTGGGGGTTGGTTGCAATTTGGATACCCCAGGTTTCTCTCTATGGCCTCTGTGGATAGTCTGTCCATATGAAATGACTTCAGCTCAGTTGCTTATGAGGTTTTTTTTTTTTGCCCCAGAAATAAGTCACCCTGCACTGTATACATCATATTCATTGAGGTACCAGCACAAAGGGGAGGTAAAATAGACTTGGTCTTTGTGTATGTGTTGTGTGTGTTTGTGTGTGTGTGTGTGCGTGCGCATGTGTACGTACACACACATTGGGTCCCTGGGAGCTGGAATTACAAATGGTTGTGAACCACCTGACATGGTGCTTAGAACCAAACCCAGGTACCCTGGAAAGGCAACATGCACCCTTATCTTCTGAGAAGCCTCTCCAGCCTTACTTTATTTTCTGAGCTGGGGTCTCTCGCCAAACCTGGAGCTCCCCAACTGAGCTAGACTGGTTGGCCTGTAGGATCCAGGGGTCTCCTCACTGTTACCTCCCCAGCACACTGGGTTACAGGAATGGCCCCTAAGACCTAGCCTTTCACATGTTTTTCTGGGCATCCAAACTCAGGTCTTCGTGGTTGTCCATGGCAAACACTTTACCGACTGAGCCACCTTCCCAGGCCAGACTCAGTGTCTTGATGGGAAACAGCAAGGCTCCAGAAGAGTGTGTGGGACTAGAAAGACTGCCTGGAACCACTTTTGGAAAATGCAGTCTGTCACAGCCATCACCATGTTTGCCAACAACTGGATGAAAGGTGGCCAGGTAACTAGGCTGGGAAAGAAAATGCTGCGTTCAAATGCCATGGTCTCTAGTAAATGTCAAAATGGTGAAAGAGAATTAGGAAAATGCTAGAGAGGCAAATAGCTCAAATGCAAATGGTGAAGAATTGGAAAAGGCTTCTTCAGATGAGCCT
The DNA here is from genome assembly GCA_907169655.1 of Acomys percivali. Taxonomy (NCBI): domain Eukaryota; kingdom Metazoa; phylum Chordata; class Mammalia; order Rodentia; family Muridae; genus Acomys; species Acomys percivali. The sequence continues at coordinate 119,416,080 of OU015743.1, forward strand.
TCAACAAAAGCTGATGACATCACCTTTGGCTCTGGCCACTGCCTTTATTCCTCAGGCGGCCTCCACTAGGTAGAGCCCTGTGCCCTGGGGAACCAGTCCGAGGCAGGGGTACCAAAGCTTGTCTTGGATCTGGCCTCTTTCCTTCATGGCTTAGCCCCAGCTTCCTTTCCCTAGAGATGGGAATTTCATTAAACCAGGGCTTGAACTCAGGAGTAATGGCCGACCCCCTTTCTATGCGCTGGCTCTTCCCTGGCAAGCTATTAGAGGAAAGACACCATTCTATCACACTGCAGAAATAAAGCCCAGAAAATTATGCGAAAAGCTCTGCCACCCAGGATAAATGTTATAGGAGGCATTAACCTTCCATAAAAATCCCTTTGCTAGGCAGGAATTTAAATGACAGTCACTGTGAGAAAAGATATTTAGCCTGAGAAACGTATTATACTGCTACCTCCTCTTAGAATAGCAGGCTCTTTGGCTATCAGCAGTTGAATATTGTCCAACTTTTTCATAGGCATGCTCAGAAATAAAGCAAACATGTACATGCAAGTTGGTGGGTGTCAACCCATATTGCATTTCCTATACCCCTGGGAGTCGTAGAGATAGTCTTTGCTTTTATTTAGGGAAACTGAATAAGAAATTAATACTCAAGCAGAGGTGAACAAGCCCTGACATCGCTAGCCTTCAGAAAAAAAAATGAATTTTTTCCCCTAAGGCTTTAAATGCAATTCTGTGATCAGTGTGCTAGAGCAGAAATTACAAGATTATATAAGATTTGGGCCTTCCAGTAAACAAACCAGGAGATGCCACCAATGAAGATTTTTATATAGAAGCGTGTGCGTGGTCTAAACTCAGGAAAAAAAGCTTCTACCTTAAATGTTTGTTTTCATTGTCCCAGTGTAGAAGCCATCCCTCACAGAGTGAGAATCCGGACCCTCCCCTGAGTCAGAGTGGCTCTGCTGCTGCCTCTCTAACTTGGCCCTTCCAGACTTTGATACCAGAAGATGCTCCATTTCCCAAAGACTTGGCAGATGTAAATTGTTAACATTGAGCTCTGGGTTCCACAGCTCCTGTATGCTTTTGGCCTGGGATTTCACAAACAGGGCAAGAATTTCTTTTCTGCTGAGGGACTAGCTTTGCAAATAGGTTTGGGAGACCCAGTGTGGGAACATACTGACAGCAGGTACTTAGAGACCCACTCCTGCCCCTTAGCCCACGTCATTGAGTTGGCATACTATGAGGTAATGAGGTAATACCTCAAAATGTTTTAAGACTTTCTGTAGATAAAAATCATAATAAAATCCACTGAAGTAACTACAGGAGATGGAGGCAATGCAAAGAAGAAGAAAACTAGGAGGAGGAAAGAGAGAAGCAGCAACAGCATCAGCATCAGGAACATCATCATCATCATCATCATCATCATCATCATCATCATCACCATCATCATCCATGGTTGCTTACCTGTAATCCCAGCACATAGAGGAAGTGGGATCAAGAGTTCAAGGCTATCTTATGCCATATTATAAGTTTGAGGCCAGCTTGGACTACATGAGACCTTGTCTTAACAGAATGAAGGAAATAAAGAAAAAGAGAGAAGAAAAAAGAGAAAGAAAGGAGAAAACAAGGAAGCAGTGAAGGAAGGAAAAGAAAGAGGAAAGGAAGGAAATAATGAAGATAGGAAGGGTATAGAACATTGTTTTTCTGAAAGGCTTTGTGTAATTTTTCTCATGTAAAGCAATAATGCAACGTATTGAAATGTATTAAAGAACTGTTATACAACTGAAAGCTTTATATTTTACAGTGGATTAGGTTAAAAAAGAATGCTGTATCTGGTTTCAATGAAATTTGCCACTTCAGGAGGAGTGACCGCTATGAGTTGATACAGGCAGGAATTGTGCTCAATAACTTCATTTTGTTACTGTAGGTATTGCTACCTCATTTTCCAACATCAGAAAAACAAAACCCAAGGAGTCTGTCAGCTTCCCCAGGCTCCTATTTACCTAGAGGACATGGGAGTTCATCAGTTACCACTTAGAATCACTTTCAGTTTTTAGAATTTCTCTAATTTACTTCTTTTCTTCTTTGGAGATAGCATCTTATATACCCCTGACTGACCTTGAACACTACATGTAGCTGAGGTTGACTTTGAATTTCTGATCCTCCTGCCTATACCTCCTGAGTGCTGATATTATAGACCTGTTTCATCAAACTTGGTCTGTGTGGTACCGGGTATCAACCCAAGGCTTTGTGCATGTTAAGCAAGCCTTGTACCAACTAAGTCACATCCCCAGCCCAGAATTGCTCTGAGTTTCATGGTGAGCAACTCTATTAATGATAAGCTTAGGAGAAACATCAGATCCCTCCATTCCACGAAGTCTAATGGATTAACAAACCCTCAGAGTTTTAAAAAAATTAACCATTGTCTCCTATTGTCTTTAGGGTTGCTGCTGGAGCCTGAGACACTACTGTCTGTTTTTTTTTTTTTTTTTTTTTTTTTTGCCTGGGCCTTATCTTGTTGTAAGTATGTAGTCTACTTCCACCATCCTCCCAGAGAAGCCAGGATGACCTTTAAAGGAATAAGGTAAGGTGCGTCTTTTTCTTCTCCCTGGAACTCGCTGCTGATTGAATGTGTGTGTGTTTATGTTTACCCACAATAATTGTGTGTATACATGGGTGCATGTGCTTATGTGTGGGCATGTGTATGGAGGCCAAAGAACAACCTGGATAATATTTCTCAGGTGCTGGCCACCAAGGGTCACTTGTCCTGGAGCTCACCAAGTTGGTAGGCTGGTGGCCAGTGTGCTCCAGAGATCTGCCTGTTTCTGCCTCCCTGCTACTGGAATTACCAGTATGTACTATGTTTGGCTTCTTCATGGGTTCTGGGGATCAAAATGGGTCCTTATGCTTGCAAGGTAAGCATGTTACCAACCAAGCAATCTCCCCAACCCTCTCTGCTGTTTTTTGACTGCATCTGGAGTAAAATTGCATTTTGTAAACTTAGTCTGCAATGCTCAGCATGACCATCTCAGTCCTGTTTTCTTCTCTTGTTCACTTTCTGCCTTGCTCTCTGAGTTCCACCTCTTCTAACTGGCACTTGAATATTTCTAGAAAAGAGCAACTTCTTGTTTCTTTCTCATTCCCGCTAAGCTTAGTGTATTCCTCCCCTGGCTCTTCACATGGCTGCATGCTTGCAAGTCATATCATAGTTCCTCAATGATGCTCCTCTGGTCACCTTGTTTGAAGAAGGCTCTCAGCCTGTCACTCTCCATCCCAGTCCCTGCCCTGAGTACTTCATGGCACTGCCTGACATTATTTGATGTGTTGATCTGCACGCTTGTTACTGTTTTCCCTTCCTTATCTTGTGCGGTCTGCAAGCTGCTGGAGAGCAGGAGAGCAGGAGCCCTGCCCATCCCATTCTTTGCTGTTATATCAGTGGTGGACACTTGGTTCTCAGTTGCCACCAGCCTCTCAGTTCCATTCCAGTCCTGACATGTGGTGCTTTCCACTTTTCCTAGAGCTGTCCTCAACCCCTTCCCCCCCATCTCCTGAAGCCTTCCAGAAAGTATCTTGGTTTCAACAATTCTCCATATGCAAACAGCCTGTTTGCATAGGGGTGTCCAGCATTTCCTTTCTGTTGGGGACTCTAAAGCAATGTTCAAGATTTGCTATGTATCACTGTTTGGGTGGAAGGGAGATCTTAGTGATACTCAGGAGGTTGGATAGTTTTTTTTTTTAATTTTTTATTGTGACCTACCACTGTGATAGTTGGAGGATTTGTCTGCCATTTGTGACACCTCAGCCAGGCTGAACAAGCCTTGGGGAGAGACCAGTACCTACTGTGACATAGTGTCACTTACGTTATCACCTATCCTACTTCATGACAGGGGTTTTCTCATGGGAAGGTGGAGAAGGCAAACTGCACAGTGGCACCTGGATCTGAACTGTGTGGAGGGCCCTACATGCCACCTGCTCTGCTTTTCTACTTGGCCGACCCTTTCCCCCATTGCACAGTCTTGGGATGGGAAGGGTAACATGTGGGTTCTTTGCGGTGCTGGATGCTCTAAGGAAGGCATCATATCACTGAATGCTGATACCCGTATTTCTGTGCTATGTCCATTTCCCAAATCAGGACACAGAGGCTCGTAGGAAGATTTAGTAGCCTACTTGAAGCACCAGTGTTAAGAGTGGTGTAACCTCTTCGTTGCATCTTGGTATTCAGGTTCTAGGACCGTAGGAGAAAGTCAGAGCAGCACATGTTTGTGAAGCCAGTGGGGTGGGTGGAGAGTGATAGGACTGTATCTGGCAAATTCCCAACAACCAAGGTTTGTAGTTTAAAAAAGTGAAACTAGGCAAATTGCAGCAGTCGTCAAGATAAAGTCCAAGAAATGAGTATGAAGAGTCTTCTGCTTAATAGGGAAAACAGAAACATTGAAGTGAACCCTAAAATTAAAAAAAAAATTCTTCATTACATTCTCACTGACATTGTGGCCTTTGGCCATCGCAGTAAGTCTAAACATTTCTTCAGCCTTCAGCATACCAGCCTTCTAGAAAGTATGTGAGGGCCAGAGGGAGGAGATACTCACTGCCATCTGTGGGGTGCCAGTGCTGAACTAGCTTCTGCTGGGATGAACAGATGGAGGTGACACAGCCCTGGGCCCTGGGATAGCAGGCTAAGGTGGAGACTGGGGACAGGTAATAAGTGTGCAGTTGAATGTTCTGTGGTTCAGGCTGAGACAGACCCGTGGGCTAGGAGCCTATGACAGTGGAGGGCAGACAATTCTGAAGATGAGTGAGGTTTGAGATGAGGCTTGAGGGACAAGCCAGGGGAAAAGGTGGGGGAGAGAAAGACAGAAGGACTAGTATGGGCCAGAGCCACAGGACACGTGTGTTACTGAAGGCAGTGAGAATGAGGCTGGAATATTGATTTTAAAAAGCGTGTGTGTGTGTGTGTGTGTGTGTGTGTGTGTGTGTGTGTGTGTGT
>OU015743.1:119421070-119454497 GCA_907169655.1 Acomys percivali
GTGTGTGTGTGTGTGTGTGTGTGTGTGTGTGTGTGTGTGTGTGTGTTGGGGGTGGTGTTATGTGCGCTGACGTTCATGTGCTTGTGGTGGCCAAAAGAGAACATCAGATATCCTGGAGTTAGAGTTACAAGCAGCTGTGAGCCATCCAACATGGATGCTGGCACCAAATACGGTCGTCTGAGAGAGCACTGTGAACTCTGAGCCACTCTCCAGCTCCTGGAGGAGTTAGTGAGAACCAGACTATGAAGGCCGTGTGTGTCACCTTCGGGCATAGGCTAGAAGGGGGTTGCTTTTCTAGTCTGTGTGAGACTAGCACACTCTTGACTGTGGTGATAGTAATTCAAAACTGGGGCCAAGAGCAGTCTCAAGCATTTAAGAAATTCTATTGTTGAGCTCTTCTATTAGGGTGGCGAAAGGGCACAAAATAGATGTTCACTATATGAATGAAAGCATAGCATTATAGATAGAATACAGGCACAGAGTAGACATTTATATGGTGATCAACATTCACACATACCAGCTATATAATTTCTATGATAAATAGATATTTTTAGTTAAAATATTTACTTTCATAACAGAAAGTGAATGCAAATTATGGCAATTTTAAAGCACCTAATACTTCATACAGTATAAAGACAAATTGTTCTTACCAAATAATTCATATTTAGTAACAAAGTTTTCTGCTTGATTGCTTATTATTTTGTTGTACTATTATAGATATTGTATTTGATCTTAGAGTGGAATTTGCTGTTCCGTGTCATTAAATAAATTCTCTGGGATATAATTTATTTTGCTCCTCAGAGAATAGAAGGAATTCAGCAACTCTGAAGTATGTGCCTCTTTTCTAGGGAGCTAGGAAAACACAAAACACCTTTGCTGTGAAATTTTTTTTTTAATATTCATAAAGACAGGTTTCTTTTCTTGGCAAAGATGATGCTTAAGACAGGATATGTTTGTGGTCTGATGGAGGTGGGCTGCGTTTTAGATTCTGACTGTTTGTCCTACAGGGATAGACAGCCACCTACCCAAGTGCTTTAAATCAGATGTGCCACCTTGGTCCTCCCGTTGGCGTTCTGTTCTCATATTTTATGGCATTTGTCATGACAGTGATTTCTCTACCAGTGGTAGACTGAGTATGCCTGCACATCCTGCTCCTGTGAGGAAGATGTGGGGCTTGGGTGTCTCTCCCTTCTATTCTGGGCAGACACGGCAGAAGTTATGATGTGAGAATTTCTGAGTGCATCCCTTAATAGCCTGGTAGCTCTTTCTTTTTTTCTTTCTTTTTTCTTTTTTTTATTAATTTATTCTTGTTACATCTCAATGGTTATCCCATCCCTTGTATCCTCCCATTCTTCCCTCCCTCTCATTTTCCCCTTATTCCCCTCCCCTATGACTGTTCCTGAGAGGGATTACCTCCCCCTGTATATGCTCATAGGGTATCAAGTCTCTTCTCAGTGACCTGCTGTCATTCCTCTGAGTGCCACCAGGTCTCCCCCTCCTTCTCCTTTTCTCGTGGAAGAATTTTGGAGCCTTGAGTCACTGAAAAAAATGCCCAATGACCCTGATGCTCTTGGTACCAGAAAGTGCCTGGACAGGCATTCTGGTCAATTGCTCTCAATGAGCCCCATAATTCAGATATTTCCACTATATTTCCAACTATATTACTATGTTGGTAAACCACTTTGGATCTTCTGGACTTCACCCTATCTGCCAAATAAATGTTATGCAGCCTCTAACTGTGCCATGTGGCACAGAACTACCTAGCAGATCTTCAGCATGGTTCTGCTTTAAGCTGTTATGTTTTAGAGTAGTTTTTTATGGAGCAATTGACAACTGGACACACCCTTCCTTAGTGTTTGTTACTATTGTCTGCTTTCTTCTTTAGACCATAGAAGCCATGAGGACAAAGGGAACATACTTATTTTATTGATGTACTCAAATAGTTAGCTCAGTCTTAACACACAGCAAGAACTAAATATTCAAATTAAGGAAAGAAACTTTCATTTCATATACTACACAGAGTGTTAGTTAAAACCTAGGTGTGGGTCTTTATCTCACACCCCTTGGTTTTCCTCCCAAGTGTGTTTATGTTTTGGCAATAAACTCTTCTACTTTATTTGTATATGACATTCTAATACATAGCATCTGTGTGTATGTCCTAGCTATGGGTTCTATTTCTGTGAGAAAACACTAAACACAAAAGCAATTTGGAGAGGAAAGAGCTTATTTTATTTACACTTCCAGGTAAAAGTATACCACTGAGGGAAGACAGGGCAGGAATCTCGTGGCAAGAACTGACTGTGCAAAGGCTATGGAGGACTGCTGGCTACTGGTTTGTTCGCCATGCCTTGCTCATCCTTCCTTTCCTACACAACTCAGGGTCATCAGCAAAGGAGTGGTCTCACCTAGTGGACATGGCAACTCCCACACCAATCATTAATGAAGAAAAAGGCTTACCCACAGACCAATCTGGTAAGGGCATTTTCTCATTTGAGGTTCCCTCTTCCAAAGTGATTCTATATTGCTCACACAAAACTAGTCAGCACAATGACTACAATTGCAGATGTTTATAGATGTAGATATGATAGCAGGGCTAATGTATATGTATACATGTACACATATTTATTTCTAGGATATCTCACTCAGTTTTCGGTGAAAGGTGATGTAGAAAAAGCAAAGCATCATGTGACCGTGAAATAAACTAAGAAGCAATCTGTGTGTCTATCATCTAGCTGTATCTTATTCTTATATCTATAATATCTGTCTACATATTATCAATCATTTTTTACCTATCTATCAATTGTCTATATAATCAGTAATAATTCTGGCTCAAATTAAAAATTCAAAAAGTAATTAATTCTTGGTCTCCTTAATATTTGATATGCCATTGTACATACAAACAAGTATATTTATGATGTAGAAAAGACAGTTTCCTTATTTGAGTTCCTTTGACAGCCAAGCTTCTCTTTTGTCAGTGTCAACAAATCACAACCCATAGGAAGACACTCATTAGATAGTGGGATGCTGGAACTGCGTTCTTTGTCTTTTCAGTACATAATTCTGTACCAGTGCCATCGATTCTAATTATTATAATTATTGTTGTGTCTGGTTTCAATTTCACCTTCTACACTACAGCACCAAATAAATACTTGGTGACTCTTGAGGCATTTGTTATCATTTCTGTCCTGTAGATGGTAGCCTTTTGAAACTGGCTAAGGAGATGTGACTAGTGCAGTGGCTTGCTAGTATCATTCTGTGGTGGCTTCAATAATGGTCTTCAGAGTAGCCCCTTATACTGATAGGAAATGCTTTGTGACTCTTTAGCTGGCTGCTGTAATGAGTTCCCACCTGAATGCTCATCATTAGTCGGCTCCCTCAACTTGGAAGAGGGTGAGGATCAGGACAATTGGACAATGGATCAGACACTGATATTCTGACAATCTGTCTGTTTTATGTTAGTAGATCAGTCTCTAAAAGACTTGATTCATTTGTATATACATTTTTTTTCTGATGAGGATTTCAAAGAATTTGATTGCAATGTATTCAGAGATAATGCATAAAAAAAAAGCAGTGCTTGGTAATAATTTATTAATGTGATCAGTGCTAAAGACAAGGCAGGGAACACATCCATTAAGGGTACAGGGTGCTCATGTTGTCAGTGATTGTGTAGAAAGCTAAGTTGTACCAAGGGAGCCTTAAAATTTCATTCATGGTTGAAAACAATCAAGAAATATTTAGGACTTTAGGCAAGATTTATTTGATTACAAATGATAACCAAGACTCTCTTAAACAATAGATTGATATGATTGATTTTTTTTTTTTGGCCTCAAATCAGAGATCTTTTGCCTCCTAGGTGCTGGGATTAAAGGCATATACCACCACTACCTAGTAGGAAGGCGAAGATGGTATCAGAATGCCTAAACTCCCTGGGTGTGGTGGTTCATGCCTTAGTCCCAGAACTTGGGAGGCTGAAGCAGCAGGATTGTCATAGGTTTGAGGACAGCCTTGGCTACATGGTAAGTTCTAGGACATCATAGCTTCAATATGAAGTCTAGGTTTTTAAATTACAACTTCACTAGTCAACTAAGTTTATCTTTGCCTTTTAAAAAGAGTTAAAGATAGTCTAGATTTTATTATTACTTGTAACCAAACTCACAGAGTGTCTGATGTTAGTGGTGATGAGGTGACAGCTGCCTTTTCTCAAGTAGAAACAGGCCAGATCTTCAGTGTTCTCAAAACTCCCCCACTCCCTCACAGCTCAGCAGCAATACTGTCAAGACACTGTTTCACTATTGTAAGGTCATTGGGATAAATGGAAAGGTTGGCAGATTGCCTGAAAATGAGTTTGGCTTGAAAGTTCTTTGCCCAAGAAATGGAAAGAAGAAGCCTGCTGGGATAGCCAAGGGGAGAGAGAAGAGTGAGTGGCCTCTTTTGAAAGAGCTGCGGCCCTGGAAATGTGGTTAATGGCTGGAGAGGGCTCATGATGAGAACTCACAGCGGCCACTTGGATTTAATTATAGCAACATTTGCAGACAATAAGTGGGTCCTCAGTGAAGCCAGCCTGATGATATGGCAGTGACAAAAGCTCATCTCGATTTCTGGCCAAAAGGCTAGATGAGAGATGACTTGGAAAATTTCCTCTAGAATATATGTATGTGTCACCATAACCATGGTCAAATATTTATTAAAATTCCTGGAGTGGAGATGACACTGTTCTAAGCTGTGGAAAGAGCTGTGGACTTGGACTTAGGCAACTTGATCTCACTTCTGAAGTTTCTATTTGTTCATTGGGATTCATTTTCAAAACAATCTTTGTTCTTTGCCACCAGGAAAATTAGTAATTTTCAGACTAGAGACTTGTTGAGGTACATTCTATTTTTAAAAACATTCTATGCTAAAAAGAAAAGCTTCTGTTGTTTACATATAATGAGAAGAAGATAAGATTCCTGACATGTATGTGCTCTCAATGAAAAGACTCATTAGAATGGTAGAAAATGTAAGAATTCTTTATAAGAAGCTGTCAGTAGAATTCAAGGAGAAAAATAGAGACTGAACAGCAAACACTATTCCTCCCTGGCTCTCTTTAAGGATTGTCTTTCCTATGTCAACACCGTGCTTGGTGCTCTGTGTATAGGTCAACCCTCTGTGGTGTATTTTACAAAACCCATTTGAAAGGGGAGGAACCTTAGGTCAGACAGATTAAACAACTAGTTCTAAAAATTAACACTCCTTAAGAAGTCTGTAGTCTCAAAGTGTTGATTTTCAAGGCTGTAAAACATGAACTTTTGGGTTTTTTTTTGCCACTGAGTAAAGTGGGGTTCAGTAAGTGGAACCAGCAAAAGGAGTCCATGCTCCTCACTCCCAAGTTGTGGCAGTTTGGATGAGATGTCTCCCACTGTCTCAGCCATCATCAAGTTGGTGGCATCGTTTGGGGAGAACTAGGGGGTGTGGCCTTGTTGGAAGAGGTGTGTCACTGGGATCAGGCTTTGAGAGCTTAGACACCTTGGTCATTCTATAGTTTGGTCGCTCTGCTTCCTTCTTGTGGTTCACAGACATGACCTCTCAGCTGTTCCTGCCTTGATGACTAGAGCCTGCTGCCCTGATTCCCTGCCATGGTGGACAATTATCTCTCTAGAACCATAACCCCTAATAAACTCTTTCTCCTAAAAGCCGCCTTCGTAATAGTGTTTTGCCACAGCCATAGAAAATAAACAAATATACAAATTCAGTAAGTAATTTAATAAAGTACAGAATTGGAATTCAAGCTTGTCTGAATCCAAGGGCTCACTTCTCTCACCCACCCCCCCCTTTCTCTCTCCTCTCTTCCTCTTGTCTCCCTCTCTGTTTCCCTTCCTTTCCCTCCCCCAACTCTCATCCATCCTCTCTTCTCTTCTCTTCTCTTCTCTTCTCTTCTCTTCTCTTCTCTTCTCTTCTCTTCTCTTCTCTTCTCTTGACCAGGTCTCATGTAGCTCAGTGTGATCACAAATTTTCTATGTAGTAGAGGATGGCCTCGAGTTAATTCTCTGGCCTCTCCCTTCCTAGTGCTGGGTTACAGGTGTGTGCCATCCCATCCATACAAGTTCCTAAGGCTTGCTTTCTTAACGCTACTCTGTCTCCTTTTGCATTTCTTCTCTGGCTCTCATTCAATTCAGGAAGGCTTGGAGCTGTGGACCATGATTTAGAAGTAGGTTTTTGCAAGGTGCATAGTTTTTGAACTCCAAGCTTTCTGAATAGTGAGAACAAGGCTCACCCAGAGTTCCACAGTGCATATGAGGGTCTCAGAATAGGACTTAATCAGATGTGGTTTTAGGATTTTGCACTCAGCTAGCATTGCAAGAATACTGGCTGCTGCTGATTGCTTTTAATCCATTCAAATGAACTAATTTTTTAAAAAAATGAAAATAAGGTGTTTTGCTTCTATGTACAACTAAGTAGTACATTCCAAAAGGATTCTCCTAAAAAGATTCTGATTATGTCTCATATCTATCTAATATTCATGACTCTCAAATGATTAGTTCCTTTGGTTGAATGATTATTTTACAGGCTTATAATTGATCTCAGTCACAGTATCAGTAAGAGTTTGCTACTTATAAACCTTTCTCACATGTGATGGCTTAAAGCAATGAACAGGTACTGTGAATGTCAATCTGTGAGTCATCTGCCAGCTAGGGATGAACTCAGATGGGTGGTCATTGGTTGGTTACTGACTGGACAACTCTGTCGTATTGCTTTTGCTACCCAACAGAATAGCGTGGAACGATTCACATAGTGGCTGAACAAGGTGCTGTGAGAGTGAGGAGCTGTTCAAATGATCCTGAATTTTGAAACCGGCTTCTTCTTACTTCAGCTATAGTTTGTTTGCTGAAAACAAGTCCCCCAACACATGTAGACTTTCATATCATTGTGCTCTGTTGGAACCACTGAGTGGAAGAATCTGGAAGACACATAAGAATGACATAGTTGGGGCTGAAGAGATGGCTTAGTGTTAAGAGAAGTTGCTACTCTTGCAGAGGACCTGGGTTCAGTTCCAAGCACTCAGACGATGGCTCCCAATGTCTGTAACTAAAGATCTAAGGGGTTGGGTGCCATCCTCTGGCCTCCTTGGGCATCAATGATGCACATGCATACATTCAGAAAAAGTGTTTAGATATGTATAAAAATAAAGAAGCCATAAAAATGATATGGTTTAAGAAAATATGAACTCTTTGAGGGAGAAAAGACTTAACAAAGATAATAATCACGTAAAGATTAGTTTTTCTCTTACTTTCTTTTCACATGTATTATTTCTCTTGATTTTTCTAGCCTTTAAAGCTATTATCTCTTTTGAACAGATGATTAACTGTCATCGGTTCTTTTTTTTATTACTGTGGTAAAATACCCTGACAAAAACAAAATGCAGAGGGAGAGTTTATTTTGGTTCACAGTTCAAAGTGTAGCTTATCATGGAGGGGAGGTCAGACTGTAGGAACTGGAACTTGCTGGAGGTTGGTCTAATGTATTTTGATGCTAATTACTGCTTGTGGTCTTTGTGCCCCACTTGTACCTTGTCTAAGAATCTAACCTGTTTGAACAATAAAAGGCCATCACACCTAGGCAGGGCAAATGGAATAGACAGTTCCAGGGCTTGGAGAGAGAGGAAGAATCTTGGGAGGAGAAGAGACGAGAGGAGGAAGAAGGCTGTGCCATGGTTAGGTGGAGGAGAAGCACATGGCTGGCGTGGATAGAGACTTGGCCCAGATGATGATAATTAGCAAGTATTTGGGATTATGGATGGGAGGTAGCTTGATAGAAGTTATTAGAAACAGATGGCATGTGATTGGGGCAGGTATCCCAAACCTGCCCCACTGTGGGAAGTAGTTTAGGGGATTAATATCTACCCCGCCCCAGGTAACTAAGGCTATTTTAAAAATATTACATGTGTCTGTATCTTGATTGATTGCTAGCAGGTTAGAAAATACTGCCACAATAATAATTATAGGCACAATAATAAACATTATTAGGCCCTTCTGATAAAATAACTGCAACAGGAACTGGTCACATTATGTCCACAGCCATGACGAAAGGAGCAGTGAGTGCATGCATTCACTTTTTGCATTTATACTGTCCTGGATCCCGGATGGAAAGAGATGTCATCCACATCAGGTAGGCTTTTCCACCTCAATCAATGCAATGAAGACAATCCCCCACAGGCATGCCCAGAGGCCTGCCTTCCAGGTCATTCTAGATTTCCTTAAGTTGATAATTAATACTAATCATCTCATAATCAGAGGCTTAAAGAGCATGACCACTTGCCTCTGATCTCCTAAATGATAGCAGCATTACTGGAGAGCAATCCTACGTCTTGTTCTTGTGTGGAGATCCTAGAAATCTATCTCAGATTCTGGAAACGTTTTAATCAGTGCTGGTTGAGGCCGAGGCAGGCCTGGCATTAACAACAGACACTCGACAATATGTAAACCAGTCTGGGAAAAAAAAAAGCCTAGATCTCTGAACTGACGCAGGCAGTAGAGCCGATCAGTAGGAGTGAATGAATACAGGGGCATAGAGTCAGACAGACTAGCTAAGACATGAATGGAAAGGAGGAGGCTGAAAAGGAAACACAGCAGAGGGATAATCAGGATTGCTGGATCAGAGTAGATCAGAGGAAGACATGAGGGACTATATACATGGTGATGGCTCTAAATTACTGTTATTATATTAAAAAGGTACTGTTTATACTTTCATTCAACACAGATCAAAAGAGTTCCTTTTGGTGGACAACGTTGGAGCTGGCCATTAAAAAAAAAAAATCAAACAACTCTAAGGAAAATGGTGGAAACTCTAGTTGACCAAATAACGGGGGATTGTCAGAATGAGGATCTTGCCTGGACTATGGGGGAGGAAGAGAGACACATTGAGATTAGAAAAAAACAAAAATAGAAACAAAACTGAAGAAGAAAGCTACTGATGTAAGCGTATAAGCCAGGTAAGTAAAAGGAGAAGACATTTCTAATGCCAATTGTTGACAACTAGTTGACCCTTAGTGAGGAAGTGGTTTGTTGGCTCACTGTTTCAAGGGTTTCAGACCACAGCTGCTCAGCTCTACTATGTCTTGGCCTGAGCATGCCAAGGTGGAACACTATGGAGGTTGCAAGGGGTGGAGCTAAGTGTTGTATTTCACAGAACACAGGAGGCAGAGGGACCAAGAGGAAGGGGGTCAGGGACAGGTTTGCTCTTCTAACGCACATAAAAGTGACCGTCTTACTCCAACCTACTCTCTGTCACCTTGTAGTAGGACCATGAAATTATGAATCCACCAGTGGACTCATTCACTGATTAGGTCAGAATGCTCACTCTTGTACCATCTCTTAGTGATGGGCCCTACTAGCTGTGACCAAAGCCTTCTGCACAGGAGCCCACGGAGGTATTTCAAATTCAAACCAGCACTCACTGTAGTCGGGAGCATAGTGATTAAAAAACTAGTCTGTTCTCCAAACTCATAAACCCAGTATAGTCATGGAACAGATAATCTGACAGAGAGACACTTTGTAAAATACCTGACCATTTCTTCCCAAAACTGTTAAAGTCAACAAAAACAACATAAGCCTGAGAAACTGTCAGTTGGGAGGAGTCCAAAGAGGCAGAGTGATGAAGTGTAATGTAGCATCCAAGAAGAGATGTGAGGACAGAAAAATGACACTGGGTTAAGGGAGAAAACTCGGGGAAGGAAGGTAATGGGACATGTTCCCTAGGATGCTCCCTGGATGGGATCTCAGGCATGGAGAAGGGCAGCAGGGACATCTGAGGGGAGCTCAAATTCAATCCTAATGTACACGTGGCATATTATTATCCTAATGGACCGAACATACGGTAGTCGAAAGCACAGACATAGAACCCAGAATGCTCAGTAGTAAAGCCTTCTGCCACTGGTAGCTGGTCTTGGGTTACTAATCTCACAAGTCTGTGCCTGGCTTGTTCAGTTGGTAAAGTGGTGATGAGGCAGACTGGTTGCTTTGAGAATGAAATGTGTTGCTATTTCTGCGGCAATTGGAACCACGCTAAGCCTTTAGAGTTATACATGTGCTTTTTAATAAATAAAGTGCCGCCTTCTCTGTGTATGTGTGTGCACATGTATGTATGTGTGTGGTGCATATGAACCCTTGGGCAAATGTATGTTGAGGCCAGAGGCCAATGCCATACGTCTTCTTTAATCACTCTCAAATTTATTTCTGAGGCGAGGGCTCTTGCTGAGGTAGAAGCTTGTCATTCTACTTAGGCTGGCCAGACCCAATCGCCAAGATCGTCCCATCTCCTCCCCAGACACTCGGGTTGCAGGGATGTGTCACTGGGTGAATTTTTTTTTTCTTTTTCATTTGATTGATTCTTTCTGAATCTCACATAATGTACCCCAATCTCATTCATCTCCCTGTCCCTTCATACCCACCCTCTGCTCTTGCATCCTACTCCCTAAAAGAAAAAAAAAATCTTGCGATTTAAGCTGTAGTGTGTCACAGTATGTCAGACAGTACAGCCTTTAGCTCACACATCTTTGCTTGCATAGATTCATTGCAGCGACTCATTGGTCTGGCTCAAGGCCGCTGGCTACTGCTATACTAGCAGTACTGGATCTTCACTGACATCCTCTCAGATATCCTGTTGTTGCCCTGTGTCTTAGAGAGCCTATACTTTTGGGTCTGCAGGCCCGGCCCCTTCATGTGCTCTAGCAGATCACAGATGGAGTAGATGTTGGGGTGGGCCAACTCAAAGGCCTGGATCTGGACCTGGTGGTAGTTGAGCTTGGTCATACTGACAGCACTCCCACACCCACACCCACACCCACACCACCAGGGCCAGCTCTCCATCACTGAGTTGGCCAGCTCACCCAAGTGCCACTGGTACCTTCATCACTAGGGCCAGCTATACTGTGATTCCAAGGTCCTGCTTCTCCCCAGTGCTGTGGAGCCAGCTGTCCTGCTTGATGCAGATGGAGGACTGGGGAGGGCATCTTTGCTGAGGTGAGCTTTTAAAATATGAATCCTAAGGGCTAGAGAAATGGCTCAGCAGTTAAGGGTACTGGTTGTTTTTGCAGAGGTCCTGAGTTCAATTCCCAGCAACCATATGGTGGCTCACAACCATCTATAATATGATCTGATGCCTCTTCTGGCCTGCAGGTGTATATGCAGATAGAGCTCTCATATACATTAAGTAACTAAGTAAACCTTAAAAAAGAAAAAAAAAAAGAAAAAAAAAAAAAAGGAAAGAAATGTGTTAGGGTATTGAACTCAGGTTTTTCACATGAGCAGCTAGCTGTGTTATTACCCACTGAGCCATCTCCCCTGCCCTGAATTATAGTTACTTTTAATGCTTGTTTTTGTTTTCAAGTTAACTAATCTTTTTCTGTCTTTTCTTTTGCTATTAGATCTATTCTGCTATGTTTCCCTTCTAACTTCTTTTGCTAAATGTATTCTTGTTTTAGTTACAGTCATTTTGTTTAACACAATTCTTTTAAGGCTGTGAATTTGCCTGTAATTATAGATTTGGCTGCATTACATAAGTTTTATTTATGCAGTAAGCACATTGTCCACATTTCTAAGTGTGCTGTAATTAGAGTTTAGATTTTCTACCAATAATTTTCATAATACAGTAATTTAATACTTAAAAATGCTTATTTTTCTTTATTCTTAGGGGCTGAGAAGATGGCTCCATGGATAAGATACTTGCTGGGAACATATGCAGCATCCATAGGAAAAGCTGGTCATGACAGTGAGCACCTGTAATCCTTGTGCAAGGCACCAAAAACATGGACTCTAGGGATTTGCTGGTCAGATAGTCTATGCAATCTCTGGACTCCAGGTCTAGTAAGAGGTATTTTATAAAAAAAAAAAATCAGGTAAGATTGATTGAGGACAACACCTAGCATTGACCTCTGGCCTCACACATGGGCACAGGCACCTGTACACATGGACAACATAAATACATTGCATACATAAGCACACACACACACACACACACACACACACACACACACACACACACGCACACATTTTTTATTCACTTTTAGTTTTATTTTTCTGTAGTCAGACACTGTGGCAAACCACTAGTGATTTGGAGACTCATTTGGGTTTTCATCATCAGAAGATTTGCATAATAATTTAAATATAAAAAGGAAATTTATACAGCTTGAAAAAAAATGAATAGCACAGTGAAGTTTTTTGTAAACTAGGAGGAAGAGTCCTTCCTCCAGCCTTTGTCCTATTCTGTCTCTTGCCTTGCTGTCTGCTGCCTTTCTGTCTCTTGTGTTCTTACATTTTTGGAGGTCTCTCCATGACTCCTGGTGACTGTTGCCTTTCTTGATCCATCCATTGTAAGTAATGCTAATTGGCTCTACAGCATGGAATGCAAAAGTTATCGCCTTTACATTATTCTTTCCCCAGTTTTAAGCTTGCTTTGTAAAAGTTTTAAGAGTGTCTGCGCACATGTGCATGAGTGTGTGTGTGTGTGTGTGTGTGTGTGTGTGTGTGTGTGCAGGTGTCCACAGAGGCCAGAGTTCCAGGCAGGTGTAAGTTGTTTCATTTGGGATTTGGGAACTCACTGCAGTCTTCTGCAAGAGCAGCAAGTGCTCTTAATTGCTGAGCCACCTTTCCAGCCTCTGTCTTCTAATTTTTGATAGTAAAATGAGTCTTTTAATTATTTAATTAATTATCCTTACAACATCAAATGTCCATGTTTGACTAAATAACTAACTAAATATTTATTTGTTGCTATATGGATAAAGATTTCTTTATGCTTCTAATAATTCTATTTTTATTTATATTACTCCATAACCCAAAAGTCAGGCAATGCAGTATTATTTTTACATCTTGCTAGCCCAGGATAATAAATCTGTTCTTGTGGCTCTTTGTTTTTAGATATATTGATTTTTATATTACTAATCTTCTACACACATTGTAAAACGTTTCAATATAAATCAACATTTGCCATCATAGTACATACTTTTTCTCAAATTCTAGAGTTTTAAAAATGTTAACAGTATGAATTATATTCTTCTCTTTCATATTTTTCTCTTGATTTTGACTGAAATTAAAAGAAAAAAACCTTTCCATCCTTTTCACTAGTGTTCTTGCTAAGAGCATTGTTTAACTATCATATCAGGCTGGAGGGAAGGTTCAGTGGTTAAGAGCACGTACTGCTTTTATAGAGGACCTGAGTTCAGTTTCCAGTGTCCACACTGGCTGGATCCTGTAAGTTCAGCTCCAAGAGATTCAGTAACTGTTGTTCTCCATGGGCACTCACACTCACAAGCACATACACACCCATATCCACATAATTAAAAATTAAAAGATAAAAAAGCTTTATTACAATGTAGAAGTCTTTGTTAGATTTAGCTATCATTTATTTTCATGTCTCTGTTCTTTATCCTTTTTTGCTATATGGATATATATTTCTTTATGTTTCCAATAATTCTGTTTTTATTTATATTCTTCCATAACCCAACAGTAATGCAGTGCAATATTATTTTTACATTTTCCTAACTCAGGGCAATGAGTGTGTTCCTGAGGCTCTTATCTTGTGCTGTACTTGTCTGGCTTTCAATACAGCCTATGATTTGCAGACCTACAGCTAACAGTAAGACGTCTTTTCACATTTGTATTTATTTGTAGGAAATTTTGTTTCCTGGCATTTATTATCTTGTAAGGTCCATTTTTTCTATACTATGCAAGTTTTGAGTCTTTGTTTTAAGTTAATCATTTATCAGTTGGAGTCAAACTTGAAGTATGTTTCTGAAGACTGTACATGACTTATAAGCTTTATAAGTCCTTTTATTTTCAGAATGTTCCCGGGTTTCTTTGACTAAGCTACTATTTTAATCATCATTATATACATATATATATGTATATAATGTGTATATATATATATACACACACACATACATATGTTCAGTCACTAGATGCATTTATTATTTTTGTGGCATTATATGTATATTTATTTATTATGAGATTTGGCTCATATAATTATAAATGCCTAGAAGTCCCCCATTTGTGGTGTACAGGGAAACTATTGGTGTAACTCAGTATGGGTCTGAATTCCCTAGGACAGGCAGCTCTGTTATCCAGGGGCAGGAGAAAGTGTTTGTCCCAGACCTAGAAACACAGGTAAAAGAAGTTCCCCCTAATTCATGGTATACATGTAGACACCTCTGTTGACAATAATGATTTTTTAAAAAAGAAAATATGTTGTGCATGAACATCAAATAAAAATCAGACAGAGCAACATCTAATCAGATATTATCAGTGTGATCTCAGACACCTTTGGACTAAAGTTAACATCATAAATGAAATAGGGACAAGAGTTTCCATCTTAGAGGTCTGTTGTAGTAACAAAGCCACAGACTATGCAAAGGCCTGGGATACAGATGCTCTGCAATATAGTGAAGCTAGGCTGATGTATACAATTTAGGCACAAATTCTCCTTGTTATAGGAATGGGACAAGTACTGGTAGTTGTAACTTGGATTTGTGATTGGATAACTTTTTATTTTTTTATTTTTTTGGATTGGACAGCCTTTTACCTGTGTTTGATTTGACCATTCACTTACATTCTTTTGTAAACTGTCTGTACAAATCTTTTGTCCATAATTCAATTCTCTCATTTCATTTCCTTTTGCTGCTATAATGGTTCTTTATATGTTTTAAAAAGCTTCTCCTTGTCAGCAAATATTTTCCCCATGATACCACTAATCAATCTCTATACTCACACCCCTCTTTTTGAGACAGTCTCGTGTAGCTCAAGCTGGCCTTGCTGTGTAGCCAGGATGACCTTGAACTTTTTATCCTTGAGATTCTGCCTTCCAAGTGCTGAAGCAGGCATGGACCATGAAGCATGGTCAGTGCTGGGCAGTGAACTTCCGGCTTTGTGCATGTTAGGCAAGCACAACTACCAAGTGGGGTATGTCTCTCTCTCTCTCTTTTTTTTAAAGACATTTTTAAATAAGCAAAAGTTTTGAATTTTGATTAGGGGCATGCATAGTTTAAACTGTCAACTGGTCATAATCTAGAATCTCCTAGGAAGAAAGCCCTGATTGGAGGATTGTCTAGATGGAGTTGCTTTGTGGGCATGTCTATAGCGGATTGTCTTGTTACTTGATGTAAGAAGAACTAACCTATTGTGGGCAGCACCATTCCCTAGGTAGGAGGATCCTGAACAGAATAAGAAAAAATAAAGCCAGCTGAGAGCAAGCAAGCAAGGATTTGTTAATTCTCTCTGCTCTGGACTCAGCTAGCTTTATTTTGGAGAGTAGACTTTACTGTAGTCATTAAATTGTCTCAGCACTTCTGTTGATGATTAATTGAGCATATATGTGTGAGCCTGGTTCTTGAATCCCTATTTTTTTCTGCTTGTCTGTACTGATCTACATATCTATCTTTTTGAGGTAGCTACATTGTTCCAATTGCTGTTTTTAGAATTAAGATTTAGAATTTAGCCTTGACATCAGGGAGGTAAGTATGCAACAATATTTTTTAATTTACTTGATTTATTCAGATTATATCTCAATTGTTATCCCCTCACTTGTATCCTCCTATTCCTCCCTCCCTCCATCTTTCATCCTATTATCTTCCCTTAGGCTGTGACAGAAGGGGACCTCCTCCTCCACTATATGGTCACAGCCTATCAAGTCTCTTCTTGGTAGCCTGCTTATTTCTCTGAGTGCCACCAGGCCTCCCCACGAAGGGGGAGTGGTCAAATATGGGGCACCAAAGTTCATGTCAGAATCAGTCTCCGCTCTCCACACAACTGTGGAGAATGTCCTGTCCACTGGCTAGATCTGAATAGGAGTTCAATGCTTACTGCATGCATTGTCCTTGGTTGGTGCAGTGGTTTGAGCAGACCCCACTGGTTCCAGATCTGCCCATCATGATGTTCTTCTTGTAGGTTTCTAGGACCCTCTGGATTCTTCTATTTCTCCGTTCTCCCATACTTCTCTCACTTAGAGTTCCAATAGGAAGTCCTCACATCTATTCCAATCTCCTGGTAAGTGAAGACTTTCATGGGACATTTCTTTTGGGCTAGTGTCCAATTATAAGTGAGTATATACCATGTGAGTCTTTCTGGGTCTAGGTTAACTCACTCAGTATGACCATTTCTAGTCCCATCCATTTGTATGCAAATTTTAGGATTTCCTTGTTTTTAATAGCTGAATAGTTTTCTATAGTGTAAATGTACCACAGTTTATTTATCCATTCTTTGACCGAGGCACATTTAGGTTGTTTCCAGGTTCTGGCTATTATGAGTGAGGCTGCTATGAACATGGTTGAGCATATGTCCTTGTTGTGTGGTGGAGCACCTTTTGGGAATATTCCAAGGAGTGGAATAGCTGGGTCTTGAGGAAGCCCTATTCCCAGTTTTCTGAGAAAGCATCAGATTGATTTCCAAAGTGGTTGTACACGTTTGCACTCCCACCAGCAACGAAGGAGTGTTCCCCTTTCTCCACATCCTCCTCTCCAGCACGGGCTTTTTTTCTATGTGGCCCAAGAGTGAGTGTGTTTGCTCAGCTGGGTGGGGGGATCAGGGAGCAAGGATGAGCAGGAAACAGGATCCAATCATAAAACTCAAGTTGGCCCCCACAGTGACCCACTTGCTCCAGTAAGGTGTCACATTGGCAGGTCCAACTCAAAGCCCGCATGATGCAAGTGTCCCTGTGACACTTCTCAATGAGGAGAAGCCCCAAACCACAAACTTTCTTAAAGCATTATAAGGTTCTCCTCCCTCTCCTCCCCTCCTTTTCCTTCTTTCTCTCTGTGTGTGTGTCTGTGTGTGTGTGTGTGCATGTGTGTGTGTAAAGGATAACCTGGGTATTGTTCTCAAGTACTATTCATCTTGTTTTTGGAGGTAGAGTCTCTTGCTGGCCTGAAACTTGTCAAATAGGCTCTCTACTTTCTGTGCTAGGGTTATAAGCAAATGCCTCCATACCTGGATTTAAAAACAGGTTAATGAATTTTCTGGGACATCAGTTTCAGTTCTTTGGGCCTGACTGAGTTACTTCTGCAGTCTACCATCTTATTACTATTGTTTAATCAAAACATATTTCATGTGTGTTTTGCCTGTGTGTAAGGAGGCCAGAAAAGGGCATCAGACCTGGCAACTGAAATTCTAGTCAGTTATGAGCTGCCATATTGGGTTAGAAAATTGATCCTGGCTTCTCTGCAAAAGCAGTCAGTGTTCTTAACTACTGAGTCATCTCTCCAGATCCCACTTCTACTTTTTTTTTTTCTTGTAATGTCACATCAACTCTCAAAAGTTGAGGATATAGAGAACCAGCTTTTTTTTTAAATGAAATGCACAAGAGTATACTTTCAAACCAATAAATTATCTAGATAAAAATTAAGATAGTGAAATAAACAGAGAAGAAAGGAGGAAAGAAATAAGAAGGGTTAAAATATATTTAAAATTCAGTAGTGAATGAGGGACTGGAGAAATGACCATTCTGTGCTGGCAGTTATTTATTTATTAATTAAAAAAACATCTTAAAGACATCCCATAATGTTTTAGCTTCTATTGTTTCTGGGGCAGTTTGTAATTCTCTGCACTGCTTTGCTGTGTGGTGCCTCCCTCAGCTGCTCTTGAACTTCTGTCTTTGCTCTGTGTGTCAACACTTAGACAGAGTTTCTCATATTGAAGTTTCTTTAGTTTTCTGAATCTGTAACTGTATACCTTTCATGAATTTGGGTTTTAAAAAAATTAACTAATTGATTGGTTGATTGATTTTAAGAGAGGGCCTCTTTTTATGTAGATCAGGCTGGCCTTGAACTCACTGCTATCCACCTCTTCCTGCTTCCTGAGTACTGGGATTGAAAGCATGTTCCATCATGCCCAGATTGGGATTTTTTTAAAAATAAAAATTTTCTGTCCTATTCTTTCCCAGGCAAAGCATTTTGAAACCACTGGTTCATAAGTCTCCAAGGGCCTACTTATTTTCTTCAATGTTTTCCTTTTTATCTCTCTTACTTGAGCTTATTTATCTGTATATAAATTTTACTTTATTAGTTTGCATTACATTTTAGCTGGCAACTAGTGTAGCTTGACTTAACTGGGAAGTTGTAACGCCATCAGTGGGTGGAAGTTTAGAACTGCTTTATATATGTAAGCCTTATCTGTTAGCTGTTTTCCATTTCAGCTGATCATGTGTAATTCATGGGTCAGCCAGGTACGCATTTGATTTAATGACAAAATTTGGCCATATCCTCAGCTCTTCTCTCTCCTTACTCTCTTGTTGTCTGGTTTCCAAAGCACCACCATCATATTCTACTATGCCATGTTGGCTATAGTTTTGGTTGCCCTCAGGGCACACTTAAGAAACTGGATGTGAAATAGGCTAGTGGATCAATGGAATCAAATCAAAGACCCAGAAATAAACCCACACCCATGGACACTTGATTTTTGACAAAGAAGTCAAATCCATACAGTGGAAAAAGGATAGCATCTTTAAAAAATGGTGCTGGTCTAACAGGTAGAAAAATGCATATAGATCCATATTTATCACCTTTCACAAAACTAAAGTCTAAGTGGATTAAATACCTCAACATAAAACTAGACACACTAAATCTGTTAATAGGAGAAAAAGTGGTGAAGAGCCTTGAACTCATTGGCACAGCATACAACTTCCTGAACAGAACACCAGCAGCTCAAGCTCTAAGATCAACGATTAATTAATGGGACCTCATGAAGCTGAAAAGCTTCTGTAAGGCAAATGACACTGTTAACTGAAAAAAAAAAAAAAACAGCAGCATACAGACTGTAGAAAGATCTTCACTAACCTTACATCAGACAAAAGGGCTAATATCCAAAATATATAAAGATCTCAAGAAATTAAACACCACCAAACCGAATAACCCAATTAAAAAGCAGGTACAGAGCTAAACAGAAAATTCTCGACAGAGGAATATCAAATGGCTCAGAAACAAAGAAATGCTCAACATTCTTAGTCATCAGGGAAATGCAAATCAAAATGACTCTGAGATTCCATCTGACACCTACCAGAATGCCTAAGATAAAAAACTTAAGTGACAGCACATTCTGGCAAGGGTGTGGAGAAATGGGAACACTCCTCCATTGCTGGTGGGAGTGCAAACTTGTACAACCACTTTGGAGATCAATCTGGAGCTTTCTCAGAAAATTGGGAATAGTGTTACGTCAAGACCCCTCAGTTGAAGAACGGATAAAGAAACTGGTACATTTACACTATGGAATACTACTCACCTATTAAAAACAAGGAAATCCCGAAATTTGTGAACAAATGGATGGGACTAGAAATGATCATAATGAGTGAGTTAACCCAGAAGCAGAAAGACTCATATGGCATATACTCACTTATAATTGGGCACTAGTACAAAAGGCACGTCCCATGAAAGTCTTCACTTACTAGGAGATTGGGATAGATGTGAGGACATCCTACTGAGACTCTGGGTAAGAGAAATATAGGAAATAGGGAAATAGAAGGACCCAGAGGGTCCTAGAAACCTACAAGAAGAACATCGTGATGAGTGGATCGGGGCCCAGGGGGGTCTGCTCAAACTATTGTACTAACCAATATAAGTAGTAAACATCAAACCCCTACTCTGATCTACCCAATGGGCAGGACATTCTCCACAGTTATGTGGAGAGTGGGGACTGACTTTGACATGAACTCTTGTGCTCCATATTTGACCATCTCCCCTTGGTGGGGAGGCCTGGTGGTACTCAAAGAAAGAATAAGCAGGCTACCAAGATGAGACTTGATAGCCTATGACCATATAGTGAGGGAGGAGTTCCCCCTTGGTCATAGACCTAGGGGAAGGGAATAGGATGAAAGCAGGAGTGAGGGAGGAACAGGAGGATACAAGTGATGGGATAACAATTGAGTTGTAATCTGAATAAATTAATAAAATTAAAATAAAAAAAGACCAGCTGTATGACTCCTGTGCATGAACCCAGAAGATGCTCCACTGTTCAATAAGAACATGTGCTTAGCTATGTTCATAGTAGCCTTATTGGTAATGCCCAGAATCTGGAAACAACCTAGGTGTCCCTCAACTGAAGAAGAATGGATAAAGAAAGTGTGGTACATTTACACAATGGAATACTACTTAGCTGTGAAAAACAAGGACATCTTGAAATTTGCAGGCAAATGGATGGTACTAGAAATGATCATCCTGAGTGAGGTAACCCAGATCCAAAGGACACGCATGGTTTATATTCACTTATAATTGTATATTAACCCAACATAGCTGTCCTCTGGGAGACTCCACCCAATGGAGGGATTGAGACAGATACTGAGACTCACAGCCAGAGTCTGGGCTAAGACTTATATGGAAGAGATGGGTGATGAAAGGACTGGGAGAGGGTTGTTCAGAGCTCCACAAGAAGACTATCAAAGCTGGCAGATCTAGAACCGGGGGGCCTGCACAAATTATTGCACCCACCAAGGACATTGCAAGCATAGAACCTAGACCCCTTGTTCAGATGTGTAGCTAATGGACAGATCATTCTCCACATGGAAAGGGGCAAAGGGAGAGCAGGCGACAGCCTCTGACATGAACTCAGGTGCAGGAGATTTGATCACTGTCCCTTGGCAGAGAAGCCCTATGGGAACACAGAGGAAGGGGATGCAGGTTGTCCAGATGAGACCTGATAGGCTGTGGTCTAAAGGTGGGAGAGGAGGACCTTACCTGTCAGAGGTCTAGGGGAGGGGAATAGAGCTGAAAAGGGAGGGAGGGTGGGAACAGGAAGATAAGAGCGAGGGGATTATAATCAGGATGTAATGTGAATAAATTATAATAAAAGTGGATGTGATAGTTCTCCGTACAACTTTGGCTGTGCTCTCAGCTCTTGGAGATCTGAGGTTTTTATATTGTTTTCTTATTAACAGCTAGTTTGTGTTTCTGGTTTTTGTAAAACCATAACAGAAGGCATTCATGCAGAGTCCGGGATGGTTGCAGACCTGGCAGAAGAGTTTTGTGGCAGAATAGTTCCATAGCAAAGGTATAGCACTGAGACACTCTGTAGCGTAAGCAAGTATCTGTGTTATATATCATATAACAAATCACCTAAAAACATAATAACTTAATACTAGATAGATTTATTATGTCACGTGGGTTTGGAGGAGCAGAAATTTGGCAGCTCCTTAGATGGAGCTTTCTGTCTTAAGTTCTTTTAAAAGGTTGCTAGCCTATTGTCAAGCAGGTGACAGTGCTATAAAATTGACTAGGATGGTAAATTCTCTTTCTAAACACACTGTTTTCAAGATACAGGTCTTCAGGTTTTTTTTTCCTACATAGACTATTCTAGAGGGACTTCTTAGAACATGGCTCCATTAGAGAGTAAGATGAAAAATAGACAGGAAGACAGACTCATGACTGACTTCATGCACAGCAGTGGATCTGTCTGGTCCTGGCTCTTCTTGGAGGGGAGGCTTTTGATTACAGTCTTGATTTTTTGGCATTGGTTATGTCTTCTTGCTTTAATCTTGGTAGCTACTATGTACCTAGGAACATCCATTTCCTCTATGTTTTCTAGCTTTTTTTGGAGCATACATTTTTAAGTATTCTGTAATGATGGCCTGGATTTCACTGGAGTCTATGGCAAAGAGACTCTTTCACCTCTAATTTCTTTCATTTGAGTGTTGTTCATGTTTTTGTCAGAGTGTCTAAGGATTTGTCAACCTATTAACTTTACATAAACGAGACCTCTTTCTTACAGAACACTGAACGATTGGCTTTGAGTGGTTTAGCATCTAAACTGCTAGATGGATAGCTTACTTCCATTTTTAAAAGCACGTTGAAGCTGTTGAAAGGTTTGAACACTACCACCTGAGTATGTAACTTGAATTATTTTCTAATTATCAAATAAATTCATAAATATAAAGTAATCTTGAGTGTCACCTTTTGACTTAGTAATAGCCTGAGAGTTCATTTTTGTTTTGGAAGACCTCAGAGTGAATAGTGGTCTGGAAGGTTAAGAATGGAATAGCTTCCTTTAGTCAATAGAATCTCCCTTCCCACCCCCACCCCCACCCCACCTTGAGTAATTCTCACAGTGTTCAGCTTGTGTTTTGGACTTTCCTAACATGGTGTAAAAACACTTTGTATATTCCATTCATATTCGAGAGGAGTTCCTGGGAAAGACCACAGCACTGGAGTGTGTCTTCCATTTGTCTTCTGGAGTTTCCCGTTCTTATTCTTTGCCTTTTCTGTATCTCTATTATTTATGTCATCATAGACTTAATACGGGAGCTTGATTTTGGCTGTAGCTATGAACCTTAGAATCTTTCTAAATCCCATAGAGGCTCAGGATAGAAGGTTGGTGAACATACTGAGATGTGCTTTGCCTTTAATCTCCTGTGTTTGTAACAGTAGCAACAATAACATTGTCTCTACTAGAGAATGTCCCATTTGAGTATATCAGTGAATTTTCCCATGGTGTTTGGAAGTAGTTTTGTGAAAAGGTACCTTTTATCCTTAGTGTTTACTATGCTCTGGTCAAATCTTATTTACCTACAGTATGCCAAGGGGAAAACTCACACACGAGGATGCCTTTGAAACACTGGTATTTGTGAAACTCAATGAAAAAGAAATTAACTATGCCTGTTGACTTGGTCTTTCTGTTCCTGGCATAGACATTTGCTTCCATGGCTGTCATTGGAGAGTTTGTTTCTTTTTGGCTTCCAGTCTAGCTGCTTAGCTAGCATCTGAACCAATCTTCTTCTTTGCTTATGGCCTGGATGTTTGCTTGTGTTCTTCTAAGGACCAATAAAAATGCCTTGACGGTTCCTTTCTATGCATGCTTCTCAATATGCAAGGCACCACTCCAGCAGCAATAATACTCAGTGATGTGTTTAATCCTGATGAAAAGCCAAGAGCATATAGAAGGGAAGGCAGGAATCAATGAGCTTCTAAGCTACCTCAGTTTCCCCCAAAGTTTTGGGATCAGTTGTGAAGAGACTTTGTTATTTTGAGGGGTTGCATGAATGTCAGAAGAGCCTTTTATGCTGTTTTTATGTCAGGATAATATTATCCAGCCCACATACTATCTTCCTACTGCTCACAATTAAGACCCACCCCTCTGAAAAACAGGGAGAGCTCACCATTAAAGCTCTCTGATGCCTTTTCACTGGGTAGATCCCATTTTTTTGGGGGGTTTTCATGATAGTTCATGTTGACTATGAACTTTGTATCCATGGAATAGACTGAGAGACATGCCTTTATGTGGGTGTATGAAGGTGATTCCAGGAAGAATTGACCAAGGGAGGAAAGTTTACCTCAAAGTGCAGGCACAGATATGAAGATTCATGAAGGAGAAGCAAGCTCTGTGCCTTCCTGCCTTTGGTCCTTGCTGGTGAGAGCATATATTCCTCTTTCCTCTTTCTTTTTTTCTCTTTTCCTGGTGTCCCCTCGACCGTAGGGTTTTTTTTTTTTTTTTTTTTTTTATCATCACAAGTGCACTGATAACAGATAAGATGCACTCACCAGCAAGGAAAAGGAGCAGCAGTAACTTGGTCAGGGTCCCAGAGTTACAGGAATAGTGTTGAAACTCAAACCCAACTTTCTGTTATAGAAACTTTTGTGAATCCTTAGCTCTCTTTACTAAAGTTCTCAACTCCAGTCCTGAAAAAGCGAGATGGGAGACGTTGTGTGGAGTTGGGTGAGATAAGGGGTTTTCCTTGTGACAAGTGGGGTGAAAGACTAAGTGATGCTTGATTGATCAAGGGATAATACCTGGGATGAAAAAGCTGTAGGTGATGCCAGTATCACGGCAAACAAGTCAGTTCCATTTCTGTCCTTTGGACCTTAATCTTGGCCTTGTTTATTTAAGAGTGACTATACAAAGTAGCACTGATTACATGTCCAGATCTGTACTATCACATGCTATAATGGATAGGAATTTGATACCAGTCTTGCCCAACTGCCTACAACATTCCCACTGCACCCAGCATTCCCATTGCATACAACATTCCACTCCCCAACTTCTTTGGAAAATAAGCTGTTGCTTTATTTTATTTATTTTATTGTAAGAGAACAGGACCTGACAGGACATATGTAGCACATATTAAAATTCAGATAATATTCATCTAGCATTGGGAAAAGTCCACAGACATTAAAATATTTAATACTTTAAAAAAATGCAAGTTCTTTTATAAAAACAAAAAATTCCTAGTAGTAAAATCATGGGCCATTTATGGACACAACCACGTTGAAAGGTAGTGTGGTAGTGTGTATGTTTTTCTGCTAATAAATTGAGCTTCTCTCTTTTTTCTTTTCTTTTATCTTTCTTTCTGTTGTTGTTTTGTTTTGAAAGACAGGGTTCTTCTGGGTAGCCCTGCCTGTTCTGGAACTTATTCTGTAGACCAGAATGACCTTGAACTCAGAGATCTGCCTGCCTCTGCCTCCCAAGTGCTGGCATTAGAGGTGTGTGCTACCACAGCCCGGCAGCTTCTCTTTTTTCTTATTTATTTTTCTTTTTTCCACGGTTGTTTCTTGGCATTCTGGGTAATATGCATATTGCCTGGGGGGCTACAGCCAATCCACAGAATGAATGAGTGGCTTTTATTTCAATATACAAATGTGAGGGAAGATGCTGAGTTAAGAAGAGGATGCATCTGTGTACAGGAGAAGTGGTAGGCCACCAGCAGAGTGCTAAAGGGAGACATTTTATAACTTAGTAAGTGACATGTTTCTATGTCACCTGTAAACAGCCTTCATATTCATTTTGATGTGTAAAAAAGCCCCCGCACAGACACAGACCTGATTCTGAGTTCAGGGACTCTTTGCTGAGTACATGCAGGCTCCTAGAAAGGCCTCCTTGTCCTCTCTTTTGTTCAGCACTCCACTGGAGAAAGCTGAGTTCTTGACAGCCATGCTCCCACTCTACAGTTCTCTCATTTATCTGTGTTATTATCTATTCTCTACTCCAAATCTACTGACTTACCTTGGCTTACATTAGTTTTGCTTAGTTATTAACTCAGTGTAAAGAATTAATATTGAATCCAGTATTGTTCTGCATCCCTTGATATATATTTATTATTATTATTTATTTATCTTCAAATTTTATTTAGATGGGGGTCTCACTTATGTAACTCTGACTGGTTTGTAGCCCTTTGTGTAGACCCGGCTAGACCTGAATTCATAGAGATCTGCTTGCCGCTGCCTCGCCAGTGCTGGGATTAGAGGCTAGGTTCTTTGTGCCCAGCCCTCTTGGAGTGTCTTAGTATGACTGAGTACCACACACTTGCATGGATGTGCAGAAGGAAACTTGCAAGGCTGCCTGTAATATAAAGAAATCATTTTGATGGGAGCAAACGCCTGTAGGTGAATGCTCAGCAATGAAGCCAGCCACTTATTTCAGAAAATCATAGTGATTACTCTACCCAGCACTGGGTTTTGTAGAATGTGCTGAGCTTTTTTGTCAACTCTTTTCTCTTTAAGTCATATGAACAAGACAATTTAAATGTGTGATGGGTAATCCAATTAGAGAAGCAGAGAGTTTTCTCACTGCACTATGTTGCTAAGTCAATAAACTGAGAAACATAGATCATGTGAAATAACAGACATATAAACTGCACAGTCAACAAGTGTCGTAGTGAGGTCCACCAAGTGTGAGCAATATTGTGTGAAAGAATATACAATTAACTGCCTTTTGCTGTCCAAGTATTACAATAATTGCAAAATTGAGCTCTTATTTGATGCTAGGTGAACTCAGACTGATATCTGCTTTGGTAAATAAAGCTTTATCGGGACACAGTCACATCATTTGTTTAAATATCATCTGTGAGTATTCCCTTGCTATAATCACAGAGTTGTCACAGGGACTATGTGCCATAATGCTTAAAGGATTTACTTCCTGGACTTTTATAGAAAGCCAGTAACCTAGGTATCAGATAATTTAGTTCTCAAAATAGCCTTTGGTGACTATATCCATGTCCCACTTACAGTGCTGTAGTTTGAATGTGAGAAGTCTTCCACAGGCTTGTGTTTTTGAACATTTCTTCTCCAGCTGGTGATACTGTTCTTAGAAGTTATGACCTTCTGGAAGTGTGGTCTTGCTTGTACAGGAAGGTTAGTGAGGATGGGCTTTGAACGTAATGTCTGCATCTGAGTCTAGATAATATCCTCCTCTTCCTGATTCCTCAGAATATGTACAAATAAGCTGACAATGTGGCACACTCCCTTAATCTCAGCACACAGGGAGGAGAAGGCAGATCTCTGTAAGTTTGAGGCCAGCCTGGTCTACAAAACAAGTTCCAGAACGACTAAGGCTATACAGAGAAATCCTGTCTCAAAAAACAAAACAAAACAAAACAAAACAAAACAAAACAAAACACCCTCAAAAGACCAAATCAACAAAGTAAACAAGCTATTTCTATTTCTCATGCTCCAGTCACTATACTGTCCTTGCCAAGGTGAGCTGAGATATTCTGAAACCATAAGCTACACTAAAACCAAAACTGAAACCAAAATAAGCAGACAATATTTTTTTAAAAACCCTTTCATTTACACCATTTCTATTACTCAATTTGCCACAGAGACAAGATAATTAACTAACTAATGAGAGTGAGATTGTGGCTGTGATAAAGCTGACTAAGCAGTGTGTATGTGCTCTATGGGAAAACTTGAGGGTTGTGTCTGGAGAAGCCCTAGAATGCTGTGAGCAGAGCTGGAGGAACAATTGTCATAGGTGTTGGGCCATAATGATGTCAAAATGCAGGCAGGTAAGGCTGTACACACAAGGTTTCAGAGGGGAATAAGAACTCTATCAAAAATTGGGCCAGAGAATTCTATGTTCTGCTTCAGTCCTCAAAGTATGGCTTAAGTTAGTTGATGGAAAAAGTTCAAGACAGTAAAGCATGTCGATCACTGGTATTGCTGCTGTTACATGCATTTAGTCCTAATTACAGTGATCAAAGGCATAGCAGAAAGATGTAAAAATGAGCAGTTTACATAGGAATCAAGTGAGAATGTAGTTCAAGTTGTACACAAGGCAGACAAAGTTTGTTATTACTTAAAAAGAAAAAAGGCTTATCATCTTTGGAACCATTAGCACCACTGAGAAATTGTGAATTTTGCACGAGGGTAGTAAAAATGCTATCTTGAGGGTGAATTATTTAAACAAGCCACACTACATGCTCTGACCGCCTTGGACTGGACTACTGCTTTTATGCTTTTATGCCCCCCTGCTCTGGTAGGGTATATATGTTCGTTTATATGTATGTGCATATGTACATGTATAGATACGCACATATAATCTTGAGGACAGACAGATTGAATAACTACAAGGCTTCACAGTTTGGAGTGAAACTGAAACTAATGATTTAGATTCCGGCTTTAGAATCCCATTGTCTGCGCTTTTAGTGGTTACCCAATATTGCTCCTCCTGCACGGTCAGAGAAGGCTCTAGGCATGTTGAAGATGGAAAAGAACTTGAAGTCACTTTACTCTGTGTCTCTCAACAGCCTGTTTCACACGGAAGATAAATTAGGATGAAAGGAAGAAGAGGCTTCAAGGAACATCAGCCATGAAGGGACCTACTATGGACTGTATGCTTGTGTTGTCCCAAAGTCTATCTGTTGAGACATTGTCTCCTAAGTTGTTGACAACTGGAGTTAGGGGATTTAGGAGGCAAATGTATCATATGCTAGAGCACTTTCATCAGTGACATCAATGCACTTATTTAAAAAATACAAGGAAGCAAGCCTTCTTATTTTAGCCATGTAAGTATACAACACAATGGTATGTATGAAAGAGGAAGTGTGCTCTCACCAGATACAGGGTCTGCTGCTGTCATATTGTGTTTGGGCCTTTCAATCTCCAATATATGTCTTCAACACACACACACATGTATGTATGTATATCTATCTATCTATCTATCTATCTATCTATCTATCTATCTATCCGTCTACCTATCTATCTATCTTATTTCAGGTACTGATTTGATAAGTCAGCCCCAACCAAATATAGGAGTGTTTGTTTATTCTCCGCCCTTTGGACAGATATCCTAATACAGGTGCTGCTTGGGTTCATACTGGGTTTTCCTTTTTAAAAGTGTCACTGTGATGTTTCTTCCCAGTGGGGACAACCTCTTTTATGGGATATTAGCATCTTGAACTTCCATAGGGCAAGCACCCTTCCCATGGCCAATCATATGGAATTTGTGGGGTTGGCATTACCTAGATTCTAGTTTTGGCTCTGAATAGCTCATCAAAAACATCTCCCCTTAACCCACTGTACCTGGCTAAGAGACAGGAATGTGAGTAACTCTACTTCCACCAGAGCAGAGCTTACTACCTGTGATGAAAATGCAAACATGCTTCTTCACGGACATTGGTCATGGAAGGCTATAAGACAGGAAACTCCATGAGGAGTTTTCCCGGGCAACTGCCACATGGAGCTTAACTATGGTGTTATCCAGGCTTTAGCCCAGAGGCTGAAGATAGATTTATTTCCTAAGATACTACTATATTTTGGATATAAAGTGTCCCTCAAAAGGCCTGCTATATATAGAGAGGGAGGAAGTCCCCCTCAGTCACAGTCATAGGGGAGGGGAATAAGGGGAAAATGGGAGGGAGGGAGGACTGGGAGGATACAAGGGATGGGATAACAATTGAGATGTAATATGCATACATTAATAAAAAATTTTTTAAAAGCCTGCTATTTTTGTTGAAGACCTGTTCTCATCTGGTACATGTAGTAATTGAGAAACGCTTGTGCCATCAGCGCTCTGAAGTACTCAGTGGACTCATCCCCTGATAGACTCACAATGTGATGGCATTGTTGGGAAGTGGTGTAAAGAGGTAAGGTTGTGGAGGAAGTAGGCCACTGGGGTATACCCTGAAAGACATACTTTGTCACTTGACCACTCCCTTGTTTCCTTACTTCCTGGTTGCTGTGAAGTGAGTACCTGTGCTCTGCCTCCCCTGCCATGGTGCTCAGACTCACCTCAAGCCCATAGTGATAGGGCTAAGTGACCAGGAACTGATGCTTCAGGCACAAGGATCCAAAGCCAACCTTTCCATTTTAAAAATAATTTCTCTGTTGACTTTGTCACAGGGAGAAAGCTGAAACAACTCTTGAGTTATATAAATCAAAAGACCAATTTGCTTTTGGTATGTAAGGAAATTTGAAATTGTGTTTTCTGTTGTTTCTCCATTAGCAGCAGTCATTGGTGTAGTGCAGAGACCACGGAAATGCCTGCTTTGAGGCCTTCAAAGATGTACTTCTGTGTTCCTGCAGATTGTTCCTGACTTGGGCTTGGTGTTTCCTCAGTCGAAGAAACAACTCCACTTCATTTTTTTTGTAGAATTATTGTGAAGACAAAACTGCAACTCTATATTCCACAGTTGTACATGTGGGTAGAAAAAGAGAGCATCTCCCTGTAGGACTGATCATGGCCACCTCTATGTTCAATGAGAGAGACCAAAGCACTCCAGAACTTTCTCAATTGTTTCCTTGGCAGTTGTGTAGGGTTGAAAGATGCCATTTTTGTGTTGGCCAATAGGCATCTCACTATATTAGTTTCTAAATTAAAAGTTTTTTTTTTTAGTTTATTTAGAATTTTCTACTTTATGTCAGGACTGGAAGACACAAAGGAAGCAGATGACTAAGGGAACTGTCATACTGCCTCAGATGAAGGTGAGATGACCGTGCACTAGGGATGTTGAGAGGGTACATCTGAACCCACACCAGACATTGATTTCCTGGTGGAAAATTTTGGGCAGTTAGCACAGTGTTAGACTACCAGAGACAAATATCCCTGCTTTCAGTCCAACAGCACCCTTCTCTTAAGCTTCTGGAAGTTTAGGTTTCTTCATCTGTCTAAGAGGAATCTAGTGCCTTCCCGGGCCATCTCCCACTGCAGGTATGGGAATAAAATGGAAGAATGTAGGAAAAGGTTTTATATTGGCAGAAAATCCAGGAAAAATCTTATATTTGCTAAAATTCAGAAGCTTCCCATATTTTTAGGCTTAGTTCTTAGTCACTGGAATACCTGCATAGGAAATTCTTGTTCAATAAATTACACTTTCCAGTGAGGCATCTCAAAGGGCATGGTGGCTTTCAAGTTACTGAAGATGTTAATGACTTAGTCATGCAGCTGCTTTCTGGGGAGGACCTATGGACCACCATCATCACCATCACCACCATGCTCATCATCACCATCATCTTCACATCAGTGCCTTCATCAGTACCACTCATCAAACACCAGAGGGATAAAGCAAGGCAGCTGATGCACTACAGACATTCTCTTATTAAATCATTCCTATTTCCATGAGTTCTCATTCCCTGCTTGCATACGAGAGGATAACCGCTTAGAAAGACTGGGTTTCCTAAGGTCATGTAGCTAGTCAAGAGCTGTGCCAAAAGCCAAGCCCTTTTTCTCAGTGCCGTCCATCGGCTTCCACCGAGGGGAGCTTTAGAATAAGACCTGGAAGTTCAGATCTCATCCCGTTGCTTTGGCAATTCAACACAAAGGCTCCGGTCCAACCTTTTCCCTTTTGTGTCTCAGTAGGTAATATTTCATCCCTTTCCCCTCCGATCCCACCCTCATTGCCAGATTCTGGAACCGTCTGCTCGTTTCTGGTGTGTATAAGTTCAGCTTCTCTCCCCAGGCATTTGAGAAAGGCATTCTCCACAAAAAAAGGGAAAACACATTTTATTAAAGCAAACATGCAGTCCTCAGCACTTTTACTTATCTTATTTATACACTGCAGTGCCGCTTTCTATGACCTGGTGATTATCATTTCCCAGAGCTATCATCATTTTACAGCTACCTGTTCATCCTGCTTCAGCAGATGGTACTCCGCTCAGAGTACTGTAAGGGGTTTAAAGAAAGCAAAGCAAACAAACAAAGGAATTATGTGCACTTGGGTCAGCTAGAGGAAGAACTTGTTTCCTGACTCAGTTACCTTTCAACTGGGGCCGTCAGATGAGAGGGGACACCTAAAAGCTGCTAACCAACCTGGGGAAATCTGTTTAGGTGTTTTTTTTTTTTCTCCTTCTTCTCTCTTGCCCTATCAGCTGGTAGTATGAAATAGGTGATGAGCATCCATTTGCTTAAAACATTTTTTTTCACCTGATTTTCCCAATCAACTCTCTGTCATTCTTCTCCTATTTGTCTGCTCTGCAGTATTTGAGTGCTGACCCTGTGCAGGGCGCTGTGCTGGTGTGAGTTCTGATTGCCACAAATGCTTCTATGGCCCTGGGCTAAGCGTTTACTACTTCGTAAGACCTCAGTCCTTCCTTCGGTGACATGAAAATAAGTATAAGGTCAGCTTGCTGTCCCCGCTCAGAAAC
Source organism: Acomys percivali (assembly GCA_907169655.1). Classification (NCBI taxonomy): domain Eukaryota; kingdom Metazoa; phylum Chordata; class Mammalia; order Rodentia; family Muridae; genus Acomys; species Acomys percivali. Next base: position 119,452,362 of record OU015743.1, read on the forward strand.
AGAGGGGTCAGAGCTTGTAAATGTCTTTATGGGTAGAAATGTCTGATGTTATAAACAAGCCGGGTATATTTAGTGGTCACAGAGTCTGAAGCGCCTGCCTCATAGACTGACAGTTCAGTAGGTGGGCTTCTCTGGCTGCATGAGGACCAAGCTTTCTTTTTTTCTCTGTCTCGAGTTCTCTGGTTTCTAATGCCTTAGAGCATTAGAAAGCTGCTTTCATCATGCCTCCTTTTTTTTTTTTTTTTTTTTTTTTTTTTTTTTTTTTTATAAAAAGCCGTTTAAAACATTTATTTCCTAGTCCTTTTCAACACCATGAAAATTTTACACCACAGAAGTACTGGATACACGGGGAAGGTCCTGGCCCCTGGGAAAAAGGGAACTAACCTCTGTAATACCTAAACTTTCTGGCCTTCAAGAACTGAAAATTTTAACCTTTGGGAGTTACATTTGCCCCTCCTCACCATGGAGGAATGTATACCCCAGAGCAGTGGTTTGGCTAAAGTGGTTTGTAAAAACTTATGTGAGTCCTATGTAAAATGTAATATATGAAAACTGACAAAAGCAGTATTTTAGGCAGCAAATGAGAAAACAAGTTATTATCCTAGTGGCCTCTCAAAGGTTAATATGGGATGTACAAAACACTAATATGCATCCGGTTATTTTATTTTTTATTATGGTTTTACCATATTTTAATAGCATCATGGTGATTCTTAGAGCCTCATTTTTCTCATCTTTAAAATAGACTTTGGATGCAGATGTTTACCCAGCCCCCCCAAGATATTTACAAGAAGATCAGCAGTGTACAATATGCTCTATAAAATTTCACTTTATTCTTTGTGTCCTTCAGTTATCTTTATAGTTTCTTCCATTGATCATGGCAACTGCTGCTTTGACACTCAGCAGACAATAGCTGCTGAGGAACCCTTGGCCAAAGAAAACAAAGGACTTTGGCATCACTCTCAGTGGCTGTGTTTTACTTTTCCTGACATTGTTCAAGGAAGGGTATTATTATGGTAACCAAACTGTGTTACCTTGGCATGTATCCTTGCCTTTTGTTAAAAGAGAGAGAGAGAGAGAGAGAGAAAGAAAGAAATTGAGTCTAGTTATTAACATTTCATATCCTGAGCAATATAAAATTTACCTTCTAAAAATCGTATGTTTTTAGATGAAAACTACCCATAAATAGAAACACAAAATATTATTTTATAATAAACAAGCACAGTGTGCACTACTCTGATTGTGTTTGGCAGTACACATCGTTTTTGGTTGTTTTTGGATAAACAGTAGTCTATAGATGCATGGAATTGAGGCATCTTGACTATAACCACAACTTCTAGATATTAACTTCCATGTTATCTTGAAAGTGGTAGTTAGGACTTCTTTCCAGAAAGGTGGGAGGTGACTTCCAAAGGCTTGACACCAAAATTATTAAGAATTCAACTAACAGATAGAGGCATAATGAGGAAAATTCAGAGAAATGGGTAGTGCTTTTGTCCTGTTTGAGTTCTTTTTGAGATTTCTCCATGGTCTTCAGCAGGGCTGTCAATGAAAGTTTGTATATTATTATTATTTTTCTAGTCCATCAGGGTGAAACACAGAAATGCTTTTTTGTCCTGCTTAGTGCTAATTGTCACCTTGACAGACCCCAGAACCACCCAAGAGACAAGCATTTGGGAGTGTGAGGGAGGGAGGGACTCTGGAGATGGGACTGAGGGAGCTGGGAGGATCCGTGGTGATACCATGCCATGAGCTGAAGAGGGAGAGGGAGGGCGAGCCGGGCACCGACACTCATTTCTCTCTACTTCCTGGTTGAGGACACAGCATAACCAGCTGCCTCTTGTTCTTGCTGCCATGCCTTCTCTTCCATAATGGACTCCACCTTCAACTGGTGAACCCAAATACTCCCGCTGTCCTTATATTGTCATTTTGTCACAACAAGGAGTAACTAACACAGCGATTCCAAATGCCCTTCCTTCTCCTGGACACAGCATACATGTCTCCAAGAGAAAGAAATGAGGGAAGAATGAGAACAAAACACAATCAATTCATTCTTTAAAATTTCTGCTAGAGAAGGAGGAGGAGGAGGAAAGAGGAGGAGGAGGAGGGAGGAGAGAGGAGGAGGGCAGAGGAGGAGGG
>OU015743.1:119464112-119482543 GCA_907169655.1 Acomys percivali
GAGAGAGAGAGAGAGAGAGAGAGAGAGAGAGAGAGAGAGAGAGAAAGACTGCTAGACAGCTCGAATGAGATTGCAGCTCAGATGTCCTGAAAAACAGCAAATCCCTCAGACCTGGCAGATTCCGTTACCATGAGAACTGCAGACATTTCCATTGTGATGGTTTGCTCCAGCAGCCATCTGTTACACCCATTTGATTAGGAAGTACCGTTCAGCTTGTATGGGATTTTCATCACACCTTATCCCAGGGCAGTATACAGAGAGGAGTTTGCTTTTTTATATGCTAAACTCCAAGGCTTCAAAGTACTGTAATTTACCAAGGCAGAGGGCATTTAATGAAATGGTTTGAGAAGATCACTAAAGACCAAAGCTTCTAGAAGAAGTACACAAAAGAGATGAAGGAGAGGATTAGACTACACAACAGAAACACAACCAGTCAGGAAATTAACCAAATTTAGCACTCCCTTCTCTCAGTAGAGAGAAGAAAACTGAAGATCCAAGAGCTTGCCTCCTAGAGAGGGAAGGTGTGGTCATGGCATGCCTGCTGAGTGAGCAGTCTTTCTCCCCCACGTCTCAAGGACAATCAGAAGCCAGAGAGAGAAAGGGGGTGCCTCAAACCTATCTCAACTGAAGAGATGAACCAACTGTATAAAGATTACATCAGCTCTAAAAATTTTATGATGCCATCTAACTTATCCATAGACACAGAACGACCTTAAAAGTTACTTGAAGCAGTGCTGTAATTTACAGATTTAAACCAGTTATTTGAACTAGTTGCCCCTCTGTGTATTTTTGTGGGTGAGGAAATGCTGATGGTACATCATCTAGACATAAAAATAGGAATTTCCCTCAATTAAGTCTCTCCAAATATCCATCCCAGGTGGTAGGTGTTCTATGTCCAGGCTCCAAGAGGGTTGGCCTGGTCCAGGAGGAACTGCTGAGAGTGTCTTAAATGGACTAGAATTCCTGCAAATGTGGGAAGCCAATTAAATGCTTATATACGGATATTGCTGCACAGGGGTCCCCCGACAGGGCCTTCTCTTGTTTCCCAGCTTGCATTTTCTAGGTTAGACTCAGATAATATATCACTCAAGTTGGGTGAGAACAGCCAAAATTTCCAAACATGCTAAGTTTGCAAGTCCCACCATTTTTTTTGTTTTGTTTTGTTTGTTTGTTTTTTTGTCTATTGCTCTGGCTGACCCTTTCTGAGTTGGTGGAGTTGGGGCGCATGTCTCCTGTATGATAGCACCTTGAAGAGTTTGAGAATCTTTATCTGGTGTCAGGTTGTTGCCCAGGGAGACCGAGATGCTCATAGGAATTGAATAGCTCACCCTCTGCTTGGATGCTTGATATTACTTGGGATGTGAAAGAAAAAGACAGCCATGATGCTCACTGAAGACTTATGGAAGACTTTATTCAACAAAGGGCACAGTAGTAGGGAGAGAACCTAACACAGGAGTACAGAGACTGGGGCTCAATTCCACTTGCAACAATAACATGTAGGGATTTAGACTCAAGGCTCAAGTTGCAAGCGAGTAACTTGTAAGAGGTAACAGGGGAGGATGCCTGATAGATTGACTCAACAGAATTTGTAAGTAAGGCAGATTAAAATGATGACATAGAAGATGGCCAGACCCATCCACCTGGATGACTCTACCAGCACCAAGGACTCAAAGGTACACTTAGTCAAAACATTCAGAGGAGCTGCCTTCAAGCTTGGGGACAATCTTTATAAAATCAGTATCTAGAACTAAACATCAGAATGAAGTATTATTTTTTTTAAACAAAATTTTTTTTCATAAAGATGAGCTAGATTCTTCATTTCTCCTGCAGTGGAAAAGCTCTAGTCTCCTAGATGAGGACCTATGTGTTTCTTGAAGGAGAAACTGGCTATGCCCAGGCAACACAGGGAGGGAGTCTTCCATCAGTCAGGGTACCTCTGTGGAGTAGGTAGTTAGCAGGCTCTCCTTCTCCATCCCAGAGCTTCCCTCTGCAGATTCTCTAGCAGTGTTGACTTTCCCAAGCCCTCATTCCTGCACCCTGGAGACCAGTCTTTCTTCAGGGCCTCGGAAGCAGGGGTCTGGTTTTATGAACACAGTGTTTGTCTTGAGAGATAGCAACTGCACAGAGGGGCTTACTTCGTAACAATAAATACCATTCAGGTTTCCCAAGGGAGCTTTGCATAGTGGCGTCTTTGTTAAAGAAAATGTGGACTAAATGACCCTTTCCACATCTCTCTTCCCCCACCTCAGGTCCCCTCAGCAGCCAGGATGTCAACCACCTTATGAATGCAAAGGTTAAGCACCTGGTGGGGGGGTGGCGAGGAAATCAGTCAGCATAGTAAAAAGAGAGGAAAGCAAATGTAAAAGAGGTGGGGCCATGAACTTCTTGGGAAGAGGGGACAATTCTAGTTGAAACCAGAAGAAAAACAGCCCTTGGAGGAGAATGCTAGCTAGAAATATTCTCCGCTGAGCTGGAATGTTAACGGTGGCACCTTCTGACTTAATGTGGCATCTTTCTTCATCGTTATCAATCTCATGAGAGATTTCCTGCCATCTGTACCATCGCTGCTTCAGGCTTCCATATGAAAGTCCAATCTGGCAGCATAAATACTGGCTAATGAAGAGTAGGTGTCTGACTGACTGGAAGAGAAGCAATCCTCTGTCAATGATGGAACAGGATTCATTCATTTAAAAAAAAAAAACCCTGCATTTATACAAGCCATTCAAGAAGAAATCTGCCCCTTTCTTCTCTTTGCTCCCTCCCTGCGCTCTTTCACCCGCCTTCCCCATTCTCTGTCTCATCCTCTCTTAATGGAGTTCATGACAAAGTCAGCATAAAAATGGTCTTTGCCTAAAATGTTATACCTTGGAGATTAAAAATAGGGATGCGATGTGGACTTGCTGACACGTGGTAGGCTATTTTTTCCCCCTTCTTTCAGTGGGAAAGCTGTAACTACATAGATTAACAAAACCTGTGCAGGGATGGATGTAAAACATATTTATCTTGGTGTCAGCTTTATCTGATCCGTTTGGTCTGGCAGAGTTTGGATGGCTTCCTTTGTTACAATAACCAGCATTCAAACATCTGTATCCTCAGGGTATTAAATGTCATCCTCCCATGTACCAGTCAAGGAGAGATGGTTGACAGTCTGTGAGCTCTCAAGGAGCATTGTCACCGTGCAAAGGAGAGGCATTCCTGGTCCACCCAGGCTGGCTCCCGGAATGACCTCCAGGAACTCCTAGCACCTCCCCTCATTACAGTAGCGCAGAGGAGGGGTGATCAAGCTTGCCATGACCATTAATATCCCTTTGCAAAGAATTCAAAAAGATTTCCTGTCACTGACAAGGACGGATTTGTTAGAGGTCTCTCAAGGAAATGGACAATAGCTAATTAATTGAGCTCTCCATGACTTTCTGTCCTGTCGTTTTTCATTTATCTGCTCTAGTTTCTTCCCTCACAGGTCTAGCTTTTCTCTTTCTTTCTTTCTTTCTTTCTTTCTTTCTTTCTTTCTTTCTTTCTTTCTTTCTTTCTTTCTTTCCCTCTCTCTCTTGCCCATTTCCCTTTTTCCTTTATCTATCTCTTTTATTGTTTCTGTCATTCTTTTCTTCTTGTCTTATTTCTTTGCCCTAGATCTCTCTGTTTCTATATAGAGATACAGAATTTATCTCTAAAAACTTTTAAAATAAAGTATAAATATATAAAGTTTTTCAGGAATATGGGTATGTTTTCTCTGGGCGTGAGGATCACCATCTTTTAAAGTTTCAGGGAGGCTCGGAAATTCACTGTTTGTACTGGATGTATAAATTAGCATCTCTAAAAAGGGATTATGGTTTTGGGTTTTGGATAAAAAGAATGTATGGTAGGCCAGGCTGTAGCTCAGTGGGTAGAGTGCTCACCTAGCATCCACAAGGCTCTGGGTTCAACCTCACACCTGTGATTAAGTTACTCTGTACTACATTTGAGGCCAGCCTGAGCTACCTGACCTTTTCTCAAAAAGCAAAGCAAAGCAAAGCAAAGCAAAGGAAAGCAAAGCAAAGGAAAGCAAAGCAAAGCAAAGCAAAGCAAAGGCACCAAACTAAAAACCAATACCACCTCCAATAAAAACCTACAGTGATGGAATTGGCTTATCATCATTATTATTACTGATGTCGTTATTAGACAGAAAGGAATAAGGTGTGGTTTTCATGGCACATGAAGTGTGTTGTAGAAAATATGGAGACCAGATTAGCTAAACAGAATTTCACCAGAACAGCAAGCTTCCTGTGTCAATCAAATGAAGCGAGTCTGTGAAGTCTTGGAAACTGAGGGTTATCCCTGAGGTAAACATCCATTTCAGCTTTTCCAGGTATGAGGTATTCCTTAGGAGCACTGGACTTGTTGTGCTGCCAAACCAGGGCAAACTTAGAGTAACTAGGATGGCTCATTCTCCTATTCAGCAGTTCTTCCAGGAGGAAGGCCAAGGTTCAGCCTTAACCAGAACCCCAGCAGCTCATGAACTTTCTTCATGGGTGAGCAAAGTCTCATTTCCTTCAGAGGACTACTCTGTTTTGGATGCATCCATTTTCAGCTCCAGCTTGAAGAAGGCTTACTATTTCTCTCCTTAATGAATCACATAGGAGCATTGAATCTTAAAATCAAAGTATGAGGATGTGAAATGAGGTGAGCACACACTTCTTCCTGACTTAGAACTTACTCCTGCTACAAAGCCCAGCCACCTCTTACTTCATTCATAAGATGTTGGCACCTGGTTGGTTGTCTCTCTGTCCTCAGACTAAGTCTGAGTTTTCAGGGCATTGTAATGAGGCTGTGTGCTACCTCTACCCAGATAGTTACACTCCTTGAAGACAGAGGGCCTGAGTTATATGAATAGGGAAATGAGAGGGAACATAGGGCAGCTAAAGGAGTGAGTAAATACAAGGTAATGATCCAATTTTTCTGTGTTTATTAATAAGCACCATGAGTTTTTAGTTTTGGATTGGCATGGGTGTGTCATTTCAAGTGTCTGGAATCTCAGAATTAAAAACCTAGCTCCAAAGTACCTTAGTTCTCAGACTCAACCACACACTAGATTCCTCATACCCTAATTGATCAAGTGAGTGGGGGTGCCACTAGCTGACATGGCTGGGAGAATATGAGGCTGCTTTCCTTAAAATTCTATCTACTCATTAAAGAAAACTAAGGTAAAACCAGAGTGACAAGCAGAAAAACTGTTCCAGCTACTAACTAGTGTGTCTAAGGGAATGGTAATATCTTACCTAGTATCTCTGTACTCCAGCTTCATTCTTTTAAATCCAAGTTTTAGTTTAGATTTTTTTTGTGACTATAATTAAATTCCTAAATACCATAATTTTAGGATTTTGTTTGTCAGTGTTTGGAAATGTATTTTTATACTCTGTTGTGCAACTTTGAGATGTTACTTGTTGGGTGTTTGCTGTACTGCTCTCTATTCCTTCTCAGTGCCCCGAGACCTTTCTGACCACATTATTATTATAGTAATTTTAATGATTAGCTATTTGCTTTCATAAACTCTCCACCCTCCATTTTTAAGTTAGGAAGTTCCCAATACATTACATACTTGCATTTGTTTTTACATCTTCCCCTTGTTTCTGCCTTTTTATTGCATTTATGTTTATGCTCTCAAATTTCAGTATATTCATGAAATTCCATTTCACTTCTCTTTAGTGCTCTCTCCAGGTATTAATTCCAACTACTTAATTTAATTTACTTTTGTATATGTATGCTCATATCTATGTGGGTTTACATATGTGTGCAGGTGTTTGTATATATGTAGAATACAGAGGACAACCTTAAGTATCATTCTTCGGTGTCTCTCATCTTTTTGACTTTCTCACTAGCCTGGAGCTTTCTAATTAGGCTATGTTGGCTGGCCAGTGTCCTCAGAGAGGGACCATCTGTCTCTGCCTCCTCAGTGCTGGGATTACAAGTGCATGCTATGCGGTCAGGTCCTTGCACATACAAGATAGGTACTCTACTTACTGAACTATCTCCCCAGCTCTAATTTTAATTATTAGTCATCAGAACAATAATATTTATAGAACTCATCCTAGTAAATGGGTGGGCTCAAAGAGAAGTCACTGTAAGTCTCCTACACCACAGAAGCCAAAGGCTATTCTCTGGATTTCTTTGGCATGCTTCTCTTTGAAGTCATGGTCAGAAGTTATTTTTCTTCATACACCTAACTGTTCTTATTTTTCTTCTGATACTACATTTTCATTTTTATTGGATCTTTTTTCCAGGACTTTTAAAAATTATTATTAAATATAGAGTATAATAGGTAAAAACCAATTTGTCTAGATTTGCTGTATATCTGAAAGTATCTATTTTGACTTCCCTTCTGATCAATAGTTGGATTAGATACAGGCTGTAAATTATAAACATTTTCCCCAAAAGCCATTTTGGGATGAGAGGACTTGAGATTGGGTCTGACTATATAGCTTGAGGTGACCTCAGATTTATTATGTAGTCTAGATTGGCCTTGAATTAATGACAATCTCCCCACCCATCCTGTCTCACTTTCCTGAATGCTGGGATTATGGGCATGAACTACCACAATCATCTTTATCTCAGGATTTTGAATGACTTTTTACTCATTGCTAGTAAGAATTATGCTTTTCATTTTGTTTTCTTATAGTTTTGGTTGTGAGTCTAACCTTTAATTGCTGAGCCATCTCTCCAGCTCTCATTTTGTTTTCTAGGTAACTTTCCTTTCTAATATCTTGTAGCATTTGACATTTCATCAAAACTTATTTAGCTGTGTATAGTTTCTACTGGGGATGTAGCTCAATGCCAGAGCACTTGACCTGGGCTCAATTCCCAACACTGAAAAGAAAAATCCAGTTGTGTGATAGTTTTAATCACTTTTCCTTTAACCTGTCAGAACTTTTCAACATACTCAATGATCTTTGTACTTCTGAGACCCAATGCTCATTGTTTCTCTGAATTAATATAGTATTTTTACTCTTAGGACTTATACTAGATGAAGAGACCCTTAGTCTGATCTTCCAAAGTCTCATATTTTCTGTCTTTTTAGTGAGAACTTTTCTCTATTTAGCCATGCCAACCACGTACTGTTATTATTTAATTACCTGTTATATCATTGTCATATTTTTAATTTTCAGAATTCTTTTTTGTGCTTGGTGTGTCTTACTTCATAGAGGCGATGATGATCTTTTTCCTTCACCTGTTTATTTTGATGTGCCTTCAACACTTGCTCAAATATCTTTAAAACTACATCTTTGTGTGCATGAGTTTGTGTGTGTGTGTGTGTGTGTGTGTGTGTGTGTGTACATATCTGTGTACAGGTGTGCACACTTGTGTAGAGGTCCACAGTGAGTACCTTTTCCAACTATCTTCCACCTTAGTATTTGAGACAAACTCGTTCATTGAATGGGTGCTCTCTGATTTAGTCAGCTTGGTTGCTCTTACTAGTGTCAGGGATCTTTCTGTCTCCACCTTATCAGGGATATGGACATATGCTGGGTGTCCAACTTTTACATGTGTGCTGGACTTGGAACACAGGTCTTTATGCTCTAGGACAAACATTTTACCAATTGAGCAGCTCCCCAACCCTTACGAATACATTTTAAAACATTAAGAATTTTATTTTCACTTTCCTAAATCATTTCTCTTTCTTCCGATGTCATATTGAGTCTATTTTTTAAAATAACAATTGATTTCTTCAAATGTCTTGTTATCCTAAACATAAATAAAGGAGTTATTTGATCCATATAAGTAGCTTACATAATCTCTACAGTTTTAGGCTTCTCTCTTGATTGGAAAACCTTAATTAAGGCACTCAGGAGATGAATAGATGGGCCAATTTTGCCATATAGACTATGGGCAAGGAAAGGGGGTCTTCTCAAGTCTCCAAAGCAATAGAATTGCATTCTGGAGTTAGAGTACATTAGTTTTACTCATAAATAGCACTAATTCTTCTTCCTTCCTCCTTGCAAGTTCTAGTATGAACATTACTACAGTGATGGATTAAACTCTTTTGGGTCCTGTCTTCTACACTAATTCTCTTTCCAGTCACATCTCCAGTAATCCAAGAGACACCACCATGCTTTATCCTGAGGGCAAACAATGTTTCTGCTGATCATGCTAGGCTCTGTAATCCTGGGAACACAGCGAGGGGCTAATTAATACTGAATATTAATAATATTGAAATTCTATAGTTTACTAACCTGTTGTTGAGGAATCCTCTGTATAGGCTGTTATACCCTTGTACTGAACTATTTTGAGAGTTTATTTTTAAATTATGACATTTTCTACTCTTACTCTTTTTAAAAGATATATTTTAATTAATTCTTTGAAATTTCATACAACATATTTTGACCAAATTTATCTCCCAACTCCTCTTCTTAACTCTCAGAACCATGTCCACTCCATAACCCACCCAACTTCCTATCTTCCTCCTCTTTCTCTTCCTCTTCTTTTTCTTTCTTCTCCATTTCTTCTTTGTCTCCATTTCTCCTTCTCCTTCCACCTCCTCATTCTCCTCCTCTTCCTTTTTCAACTCAATAACCTGACAACTCCACTTTGTGCTGTCATATACTTCTGGAGTGGAGCTATCCTCTGGAGTCTGGTCAACCTATCATTAGCCATACCTTTAAAGAAAATGGACAATACTGCCAAGCCACAGAAGTGACCAACTATCCTTAACTCCTCAGTTAGGAGTTGTCACTTACGAACCCCTTCCTAGTCAATGCTAGAGTACTGAGTGGCTTGATCATGGACTAATCTTGTGTTTACACTACTGCTCTTCATAAATCTCATTCTAGCTGCTTTATATTATAGGATTCCATCATATTTCTGGAGACATCTAGATTCCTTTATATTTGGTTTCCACAGAAAACCCTTTTATTTTCTCCTTTGGTATCAATGCCTCCCTATAGCCTCAGAAGATGGGGAAGTGATGGACATGCTGGGTATATCAGCCAGTAATGAGAAGCACAGTATAAAATGCCTGATGATGTACGTATAGCAATGGTACACAAATGATGAGCTTAGAATTTACTTCATGTGAATGGACTCCTCTCCTTTATCCTAATAGACAACATCCCTATTTCTTTGAATGCCCATACTCCTTTTTTGTTTACTTCAAAGGCTCAGAGGCCTTTGCACATTCTCTCTCAAACTTCTTTTCTACCTCCCATAAAGTCTGAGTTTCTGAAACTGCAGGACTACCTCCCACCAAGGCCAGAGAGGTGAGTGCATACAATAATTCATAGCTTTTGCCTATCTGTTTTCTATCTCTTAAACACATGGTAGAATCTCTTCAGAAATGAACCGTGTGCCTTTTTTCTTTTGTATTTATATAAGAGTGTGTGCATGTAGGAAAAGAGGGAGAGGGTTAAAGGGATTGGTTTAGTAGGCCCACAGCACATGATTGCTCCACATTTGCTGATACATTGAAAAGGTAAAACAAAACAAAACAAAACAAAACAGAACAGAACATTCTCATAAAGACGCTTGACTCGGCATGGCTTCTTTTCCCAAACTTTGAAATTGTGTTATTGAAACCTTCATAAAACCCCAAGATTTTTAGACTCAAAGTTTTTTAAGGCATTTTAAAATAGCCCATTAGTGCCTGAGGGGCTTAGGCTTGTAATACATAATTAGGCATTTTCAGTCAGTAAGCCCAAATCACATATTCATGGCAATCCAACATCTTTGTAATCTCACTCTCTTTTTCCTTGCACAAGGAAGGTTGAAATATTAATTGCTGTATCAGCTCCTTTAAGATTTAATGTATTTTTTCCCTTTCTAAGGGCAGCCTACCTCCTGCATGACTTCTGACTGTCTATTCTCACAGCTGCCTGAGAGATAAGCAACTGTATGTCTCTGGAAGTAATCTATAAATCATATTCAAATTCATGAGTCCAAATGATCCTTTCTTTAATCTCTAAAATGACTCGACTGGAGGCTTGCTGGTGAGCTTCAACTGGAAACATTATGTTTTCCACTGACTCACATTCCTGTCAAATATATTAGTGCTAAGAAAGGAAGAAAGTGAGGCTGGGGAAACAGGCCTTCTGGCTCTGCTAGCTAGAGTGGCTATTGGTACAATAGGGCACCTGGTTTAAATCAGTACGTTGTGACTTTTGAAAGACAAACAGAAGAAAGAGAATGGAATAATTTGGTTGTTACTTCTCTTATGACTTCTGTTTGTCATGCCATTACTCTCACACAATGAGAAAAGTGTCATGAGTCCAATCATTGCTTGACGTTTAAAAATAAGGCAAAAACGAGAATGGTAGATAGGTGATCACATTAGTAATACAGGACAACCATTTCTTACAAGACGGCTGAGTAGTACCTCCATATCTGCTTATCATCTGGTCTGGTCTATCCATTTAGCCTTGTTTCTAGTACCCATTGCATTCCATGAGAATCAGAGTCCTCGGCATGAGATATATCCAATTCATTGTCACCCTGTGTCCTTCCTCTGACATTCTTCTCCCCAGAACACCATCATTTATTCCAGCTCCACAGCTTTTGCATTGAACAAGTAACCCCTCCAGCTATCCCTCAAGACCAAAGAGCTAAATGACTTCTTCTGAAGCCTTGTTATGTTCTTCTACACACTGCTAGCTGAATGGGATTTAGAAAAGTTGTTTAAATAACACCCACTTTTGCAGGTACTGGACTAGGTCATAAGCACTGACCACTAATAACCAAGTTAGCTCTCACGTCTTGTACAATTTCTAGTTTGTACACAGAGAAAAAGAAACTATAAAATTAATAAATGGAAGACCTAGTATTAATATCCATGTCCTTGAGACTGCAATCCCTTGTACTTTTTACTACTATACAGAATAGTAGTCCTTCCAATGGGTTTGTAATTTTGTTGGAATGCAAGATAAACTTATATAGAACTACAAAAATGACCCATCTCAAGGTCATGAAGGTCTTTCAACACCATGACGTTTGACTCTATCCTGGATTCTGAATGTTTTGCATATTGCAAGAATAAGAAAATAACTTTTTATTAGAAAATCTTCAGTGACAGGTCATGTTAGATGAATGGGCCTAGGTGAAACATTTTCAGTTTGTTTCTATTGAATGGTGTACTGCATGGCCACTCTCTTCTCTGCCATTTCAGAAACTCTTGTATTATTACTCTGTCATTAATACTATTTCTGCATGTTGATTATTATCTCAGAATGTCATCTTGAGTCATCCTGACTCAAAAATGTTGTTGTGTTGGATCTGTGTGCACACTACTGCAGTTCCCCATTTACTGAAATGTGTGTAAGGTGGTTGGGGGAACAACTGTGTGAGAAAAGCGCTTGCCTTGTAAACACAAAGACCTGAGTTCAGATCCTTAGAATCTGTACCCCCACCCCCATGCACACATACTCACAAAACAAATGCAGGATTGTGGGTCTGTAATCTAGGTGTTCCTATGATGAGATAGGTACCAGAGACAGGAGATGTTCTAGAAACCCACAGGCCAGCTAGCTTGCTGTACACAACAACAAACATGAAACCCTGTGTCAAAGAAGGTAGAAAGTAAGGAATGGCACCCGAGAGTGTCTTCTGTTCTTCATAGCATGCACTCTAGTACAAATATGCCTAGACTTATACAGAGCATGTGCGCGCGCGCACGCACACACACACAAACACACACACACAGAGTAAAAAATGAATGGCATTTTCAGGTCTAGTTATTTGATTATCTAAAAAGTTTGTCAAGCAAGTTACTCCTCTTGAGTTCATGGACAGGTGTGTCTTTGTTAAATTCTTGGGGAAAGGCAGAGCATAGCATTCATTCTGTGTTTCAAGTCTGGCTTCCTAAAATCTCTCAGTACAAAGTAATTAAGATGCTGTGACCTTATGAGTTTGGGTTCATGTCATAACATCTTTTCATTGTCTTCTGCACCCCTACACCCTGCCTTCCCAATCTTCAGATGCTACTTATTTGGTGATCTGTCTTAGAATTTCTCTCAAAATGATACAAACATCTCATGCTTCTTGCAATTTTAAGAGGTGCACGAGAGCATGTGTGTGTGTGTGTGTGTGTGTGTGTGTGCGCGCGCGTGCGTGTGCATGTGTGTGCCTGCACATGTGTGTAAAACTTAAAACAGAATCTTTGTTATAGCCTATGATGAAATGCAAATTTGTTTGACATAGACATTTTGTGCACACAGGAAAACATAAGATGGGACCAAGGAAGGCTTTCTACCATGGATGAACAGTGGAGGATGTTTGAATGGAGTGAGTCAGGAAGTAAGGAGAATTTCAAGCGATGGTAATTGGGTGAACACAATCATGAAGGTCTGAGTGTGGTGTGTCGGTGGGCCCCAGAGGCATGGTGATTTGTCTGGAATAGTGAGAAAAGCTGGGGATTATCAAGGACTAGGCAAGCTCGAGCTAGCTTGTGGGATGGGCCTCAAGGGGATGCAGTGAGTGTTGCTGTGAGTATTGTAGTAGGGTAAAACATACTGAAGATATCCTTCATCAGAGAAGTGATCTGACTTTGAAAGAAGAGAATCCTGGCCATGTGTGGAGGAAGGCAGAATGTAAAATGTGGGGCTGTTTCTGGAACCCAGGAGGCTTCATTGCAACCAACACCATCATTTCCACACAGAGTAGAAGAACCTTGCTGAATGTAAGGATGGCACTACATCAGTCAATGGACTCACAGGCCACTTCGGTGCAGAGCCAGCCAGGCCAGGTGCTTTACTAACTCACTGATGGAGGGACTGTGAAGATATGAGGAGCAAAGGAGAGGCGTGAATCCAGATGAACATGGTCCCAGTCTTCAGGCCTGCCTGGGAGAATCCTGTTTTCATTAGGAGAAGCAGGATGAGCCAATGTATTTTGGTTTTGCAACTGGGTTAATTGCAGAGGAAATCCCATGTAGACACATTGCTTTTGCGGGCATTCCAACCACCTCTCTGCGGAAGCTTCCATTTGGAGGCACGTCCATTGTTGGTGTCTCTTTAAACATATATGCAGGGACAGCAAAATAGCCTCCCACCTCAGATCTTTAAAGGAAATAAGAGGTCCTGCAACTCTTGAGGAAAAATACATTCACCCTCAAATTATATTGTTTTAAAGGTTAAAAGTATATAATTTCCCCAGAAACACATTGAGACTCAGCCCGCTGGGAGGCTATTGCTCAATTACTCTCAGCGGTAGTAAAGGTGCCTACAATTCTGTGAGCTCTGCTGAGGCTGCTGGGCGGAGAAGCCTCGTCCAGGCTGTGGGCTGACAGGGCAGATTTGGGCCAGACAGGGCAAGTGGTCCTGCACTTTTGAGTCCTGGTCCCCCTGCTCTGATGTGTCAAAACCCTGTCTAATCACAGGTTGCCTGTACAGGTGGCTCTGGCCTCTGCTCTCCAGTCTTGCTGACTAGCTGCCATATCCCTGGGCATATGTGTGTTCTGGGTACCATCCGTTGGGTGTGATCAAATGGAAAGATTCATGTAGTTTCTTGTCAGGGTGGAAATGGGCCAGAACTGATAACCCTACTGGAGGGGACAGAGGGACTGCTGGGGTGACCCTGCCCTTCCAGCATCTAGTGTCATCAGGGTCATCCCATATGTTTTCATAGTTACATAACCAATATAATGTGTTTCTCTGCATTTTTTCCTTGTGTGTCTCTCTTGATGTTATGGTTGTTTTAAAGAGAGTTGTTGAAACTCACTCCTCAGGGATTTTAAGTCTATATTTATTCTCAATGCTCTCGCTTAGTTTTGTCAATCTGAATGTCACTTCGCATGAGCAAAAACAACGCTGACCTGGGCAGTAGGTAGAGGACAAATTTGTGGCTTCAGAAAGTGGTGAGAAAGCAAACAATCCCAGGAGGAAAACAGTGGTGGCTTTAAGGGACTGAGAAGTCCCTGTTCTTTCATGTGCTCTCTCCCATGTCACCCATTCCTCCTCCCTGTAAATCCGCAGGCGACAGCTGTTAAACATACTGATGAACGTGCAAACCAAACCAAGGCACTGTTATACCCCAGTCCAATCCTGGGCTGCAGTTTTAGATTCTGGGAAGGGATTATAAATGGATCTCAATGTCAGTCAAAGGCAGAGCCTTGAGAAGAGGAATGCTAGAAGCTTTGACTCTTCAAAGAGCACTCCCAGCTCTTTTCTCTTTTTCATCGTCTCTCTTGGTAACAAGCAGAGCTTGGAAATTGTCTTTTAGCAAACACGTTAGAGGAAAGGTAGAGGGGAAGTGACACATTGACAAGTGACAGAGGGGACAAGTCTGGGAAAGGACGGCTAAGACAAAAGCCGCTGAACACGAAGGTCTCCTGAAATCTCTTCAAGGTTTAATTGCAGGTGGGTAGCTGACCCGTGTAAACTGAAAAGTGCATAGGAAGCAGATGCATAGCTTCTCCCCTTAGAAAATGCAGCACATCCGAGAACGCCCAACACCACAAGCACTGAATTATTCAGAGCTGGCTCTGACAGTAGTATCTGCATGTACTCCATCTGCAACAACTTGATTTACACATCTCAGCTTTCCACCTCTGTGTAGATTTCCACCCCTACCACTCCTAGCCCCACCACTGGTACCACCATTTTAGCAATTGTCATCATCAGTAGCAGCAGCATCACTCACCGTAATATAAGGTAGTCTGTTATGCCAGATACTTTACTCAAGGATCATTCCTTCTGAAAACTAAACCCATGAGGTAGTTCCCACTACATTTCCAATTCCTAGAAAGAATTAGAGCTAGTAAGTGGTGGAGTCAGTGCTCCAGACAGGTAGACCTATGTGTCTACAGGTGTCTACAGTTTACAGCCTCTGCACTATAGATGAGTAGATGGATGAAAGGATGTATGCACACGTGAGACAGGGAATGAAAGACTCTCTATAGGTTCTTCAATGTCTAAACATGTGCCTCTGACCTTCTCGGAGCTCACAGTCCAGGGATAAAGAAGATTCTTATTCATGAAACTACTCAGTTTTTGTCAGTGAGCTTAACGTAGTCTCAGGTTAAAGCTGTCTCTGAGAAAACACTGCAATTTAGGAGAAAGGATAGGGAGCGGTTTACGTAGATTTTTAAAGAGATACATAATTCTTTTCACTGTGTTGGAGGGTTTCCAGCAAGATACAGAGCCTGGTAAAAGTAAGGTCCTTGATGTTTTCGAGAAGACCTGTGTCCTAGTTTGCTTCCCTGTTGCTGTGATAAACACCATGACTAAGTGCTTCTCTGAGTGAGACCAAGAAAGAAACTTGGAGATGGGAGGCATAGACCATGAGGCACAGAACCAATCTGTCCTTCCTCTGGCTTGCTCAGCTTACTTTCTTATACTGCTCAGATCTATCTACCTAGGGATGTTACTGCCCGCAAGGGGGCCCACCTACGTCAACTAGCAATTTAGAAATACCTCACAGACATGGCCACAGGCCAATCTGACAAAGACAGTTTCTCAGTTGTGGTTCCCTATTTCTAGGTGTGTTAACTTGACAACTGAAGCTGCCTGTGGAAACTCCTTTCTGAGAGGGCACTGCTAGGTGTCAGGGTATAACAGCCAAGTCTGTACATTTTCCTAAGAACGTGTTTGGGGGGGGGGATTATCCTTAAGTCTGTCCACTTAATGCCTATTAAAATGTTCACATTGGTGAAGAATGCTGTGGTGCTTTGAATAAGAATGCACCCTTATAGGCTCACATGTGAAATACTTTGTCCCCAGTTGGTGGAACGGATTGGGAAGGATTGGGAGGTGTGGCCTTGTGGGAGAAGGTGTGTCACTAGAGGCAAGCTTTGAGGTTTCAAAAACCCATGCTATTAGTGGTTTGCTTTCTCTGCTTCTGGATTGTGCATCAAGACCAATAAGCTCTCAGCTACTGCTCCGATGCCATGCCTGCCTGCCTGTCTGCTGCCATGTTCTCTGCCATGGTGGCCATGGATTGTGATCCTCAAACACTCCTTTAAAAAAATAAGTTGCCTTGGTCAGGGCATGTCTTATCACAGCAGTAAAAAATAACTAAAAATAAATATCAATATATACCCTGAGATATGTTGAAAAATCTATTCTCCAGTCACATTCTCATTTGGGAAAATGCTATATATAACAGAGCCTTTGCCTACAATCTGGAGAACTTAGAATTCTCTGACCTTGGAACCCATGTGTCTCAGAGACTTGATTCTACTTGATTCAGGGACACTGGAGTACCGGTGGAGTGAGCACTCTTGGTACAGAGGACTTTTCTTTGCCTCCACTGTCAGAAATCGTTCCTCTTCCTCTTGCTTTTCCAGATAAGAGGGTCAAGGTCACTGAATTCTGGGGTGGTATCATGAGAGAAACCCATCTGTGCATTCTCCCACCAGGGTAGGTAGGGCGGAGGTGTGACAAGGGGACAGTGCAAGGTCTGGGGGGAGAAACCATAATTAGTTAACATTTGAAAGCCATCTGATGAGCCACTTATTTGAAAAGGCTGCAAAGAACTGTTGTATTCATAATGAGACCAGAGACAAGGGAAGGAGGAGAAGAATCCGAGCAGAAAGTCCAAGATGCTCACAGAGCCTTCCTGGATTTAGAGAAGGCAACCGCAGGGGCCCTTTGCTAAGCTTCCTTTGCCCTTGGGTTTGGGCTGTTCAGTTCAAGCCCTGGCTATCCTGCATGACTTTGCCAGCCCCATGCATGCTCCACGAGTTTCTTTTCTGGGTTATACTGATCTTTCCTTCCTCTTTTTGTCCCTGGTTATTGCCCTACCTTGTAATTCTGTGTATTTTCCCCTTACCTACTGGGAGTATTTCGCCTTCTGGACAGTGCATTCTTATTTACAAGTTTTCATCCAGCACATGGCTCATAAAGAAACTCAGTGTATATATTGATCCTAATTATAAATTTTTAAATGACCATTTTAGTTCCGTTTACTTTACTTTTGAACCTAAAACTGCTTAGAAAAAAAAAAGACATTAAAAAGTGGGCTTCAGCCAGGTATGGTGACACACGCCTTTACTCTTAGGATTTAGAGACAGAGACAGGTGGTTCTCTGTGAGTTCATGGCCATCCTGATCTACATAGCAAGATCTAGGACAGGCAGAGCTACATAGAGTCTCTGTCTCAAAACAAAACAAAACAAAACAAAAAAAACAAAACAAAACAAAAACCCAACCAATTAAACAAACAAACAAACAAACAAACAAAACAAGAAAGAAGAGAGATTCATGGGAACACCTGTTCTTAAGACCTCCAGCTGTGTGGGTTAAGTCTTCTTTGTGGGCCTAAGCAGCTCGAGGCTCTACTGAGGTTTCAGGCGTAGCAAGCCCAGTGAGGTGGGGCTGATGCTAGGCTCTCATTTCAGACACACACCATCTTTAATTCAAAGGGCATGAGCCTGCCTCTGTCCCTTAATGTGGAGTATTTACAGGCAGTGCTGGCACATGCTGAAGCTGATGCTTTTCCCTCAAAGCTTCTTCTTCCGCTGGCAGCCTTGGCCTGTTAGGCCAGGTGCTGGTAGACAAGCTTGAGAGCCTGGGCGAGTAGCTGAGAGGGTTGTCTTCCCATGCCTAGGATGGAAACCATCCCCAGGGAAAGTCATGTTCGACCTTTTTTGAATCCTCTATTGTGGACCTCTCAGTGGCTCCTGACCTTACTGAGCCTCATGACCTTACTCAGTTCCCATCTCCGGGATGGAATGGAAACATCTTCTGGTTCTGCCCTTAGAGCCTTTTCTGAGCTTCTTTGTGAAACATTTCTAAGCAGCACTTGCATCGTTTCTGGTAGTGAATTGATTTAGAAGGTCCTTTGTTGATAGCTCAGCTTCGCAAGTGCTCAAGTTGGCTGTTCATCTTCTTTGCCCTTCCAGCCACGGAGGAGATACTCCAGCGAGGGAGAGTGGAAAAATAAAAATGCCCTTGTTTTGGCTTAGAGATTCATTATGCCCTCTCTGTGTGCTTATGCTGTTCAATGTAGGGTAACTGTAAATCAAACCATCCTACCTAGGAAGAGCGAACTTTACATGAAATGTTGATCATTTTCTTCTGTTCTGGTTGCTTACTTAATTTTATTCCAGCAAACACTCACTGAGCACTTCATTTGTGTTAAATGCAGATAAAATGAGAGCTACAATTTTGAGGAATCCCATGGGCTCCTCAAAAAGAGATAGGAGCAAATAAATGGACAGCTGTAGTTTTCTGGGTTACAGGGGCACCAAACATGTCAATGTAGTTCCCTGAGGACACTCCTCAGGCCGCACACTGTCTTTATATACACCTTTTGCCGATCATGCATTAGTATGTGGCAAGTCAACATTTATTGAATGGATGACTGATGGGATGAATGAAGTTTTGAATCCCGTCATTCTCACATCATCGCATACATTTTTGTAGCATGACAAAAGATGACTTGTTCTCAAGGACTCCTTGGCTAATTCTCCCCTCTCCCACCCCCCAAAAAAATGATGTTCAACTCAATATTGGTTGGAATTTATAATAAAACACA
>OU015743.1:119487970-119507564 GCA_907169655.1 Acomys percivali
ACACACACACACACACACACACACACACACACACACACACACACACATGATAATACAATGCTGAGATGGTAAAGGACCAGATTAAGACTAAGGTTATATACTAGTACTAGGAGGAACGTGATGCTTAATTTTGATGGTCAGCTCCATAGAATTTTGAATCAGTCACCTAGAAAACAACTGAAGGCTGTGACTGCTACCAGAAGTGTCTGACTGATGTGGAAGACCCACCTTGTGGGGCGCCATTCGACATGCTGAGGTTCTGGACTGAATAGAAAGAAGAAAGCACATAGAGCACAGCATTCTCTGTGATTTCTGACTGTCAACACAGTGTGGCCACCTGCTTCATGCCTCTTCACCACGACGGACTGTGTACCTTCCAACTGTGAGCCAACACAACTCCTTCCGGTTTTACATTGTTTTGTTAGCTACTTTGTCACAGTGATGAGAAAAGTAACTGATGCAAGAGATTAATCTGAAATCCAGGACCGCTGTTTCCTTGTTGGAAGCTCAAGCTATTAGATCAGCCAAGATCTGCCAGCAAACAAACAAACAAACAAATAAACAGGAAAATGATGCATGCTACCTTTTCTTTCTTTTCCTCAGTTCACTCTGTAATCATCTTGACCTCTTCTGCGCAGCCCTGAACTCATGGGCTCCTCAGGAACCCCTTGCTGAGTATCTTCCTGTTGACTGTGGCCAATGGGAGTCCTTGATAGGAGCTCTAGTAGTACAGGAGAGCTTCTCTGCATGCCAGGAGTTTTGGTGTCCCCTCAAAACCATGGCTTCTGTTGAATAGCCCCTTCTCTGTGGCCCCAGCTCTCTTCTGGCACCAGTGTCACTGTTTCTCCCCCTTGACTCTTCTGCTCACATCACTACCCTTGTATATTCTCCCAATCTTCCCTCCTCTGTGAGTATTCTTTCATTTAATGCCTAGTTATTTGAACTATCTAGGGTGAATCCTGTTTCCTGCTGAGACCCTGACTGTAATAATATTGACTTGTTTATTTTTAGTGGCTTAAGTATAGGCCTAAACAAATAAGCAAAATCAAAACAAAACTGTCGATCCATTTATCTTATTAAAGCAATGATTTATTTGTTTATTTATCAGGACCTGCACATATGCGCGCGCGCGCGCGCACACACACACACACACACACACACACACACACACACACACAAACACTCCCCCCCACTCATAAATAGGGGGTGGGGAGAGATAAAATCATAGACAATTTTACTATATTACTTTACTACTATTTTATTATGATATAATAAAAATGTTATTGAAATTGGGTGCCATGTATGGGCAATGTTAGAGAGCAAATGGATGAATTAATTTTACCAGGCTTGCTGTCTGTCTCCTTTACCACTGTTAGAAAGCGGTGCCAAAAGATCATATATACAGTCCCCAATGCAGTTTACAATGCACTTTGGAATTCCATGAATGTTTTGTGAGCTCCTTTTCAACAAAATTGCACGAACAATTATTCTGTGTCCTCTAACCTCCTCCAAACTGGTGATATGCTGCTGTGTAAAAGACAGGATTCTTGTATCACAGCCTAGTTGGGTGACATATAGGAATAGAAGCAGCTATAGTGTTTTGAGGACAATGCAAGGAAAAGGTCAGTACAGGGCTGTAAAAGCACACTGCAGAAGTGGCACTTGCTTTCTTGGGTGTGGGGTGGGGTTGGGTGGTGATGGTTAGACCATGTGCCATTTAAGCTGAAGGTCTGAGCACTATAGAAGTTTGTCTAATGGACCAAGGAAAGGGGCATTTTACGTAGATTTTCAATCCTGCCTTGAAGGCTACATGACAGAATATGGTACCCAGCAAATAGTGTCCTGAAAGTAACTCGATGAGGCTGAATTGCAGGATTGGGAATGAGACAAAGACTGGAACCAAAAGATGTGGAACTCTAGACTCGGTGCTTAGGGATGGAGCCGCTATCTGCAGACAGCCGTGATTTACTGGAGAGTTTTAAGGGTTTTTTTTTTTTTTTTTTTTTATTAAAGGGGTGACATGGTCTGATTGCCATTTTACAAAGATCTCGGTGGTTATCCTTGAGGAGAAGGATTAGAGACTCTGAGATTAGGAACTCAGATTCCAGTTAGGATGTTGCTGCAATGGTGCAGGAAATAAAGAAGTGAGACTCTTGATTAAAGCGACAGACAGGATGTGAAAGTGCCATGGCAAATCCCCTCAAATCCGCTGCTGATCAAGAGGGAGGTCAGCAAGCGGTTCTCTTTGAAATTTTCTTGTAGATTTTGCCTCCAATCTATCACCTGATACCCTTCGTCCTAGATATTCTGTGGAAAACAAAGATTGTGCCGTTTCTACCCTCTCATGGGCTTTTGGACTTGCGTGGAGTTAGTCTTGTGATTTTACAAACTGGTATACTGGTAAAATAAAAGGTGGACAGAATCCCAGAAACTATCTTCAGGCAAATTCCATGTTCTTTGATTAGTGACAGCGTAGCCTGTGTGTTTTACAATTAGGGCCTGAAGGCAACAGGAGATGCCTGTATTCTTGCTTTCTCTGTGTGTCCTCTTCTCTTGTGCCCACTGTCATTGTGGAAAACAAAGCCTTATTTGCTATCTGCCTGAGAGAAAAATCTACTACTTCAAAGTTGGGCTTGGGGAAGTTTTAGACCCTGTTGGGTGATTGGGGTTACATTTCTTTCACATTTTTTTTGTTGGGTTTTCCATTCTAAAACAATGAAATTTTAATTAACATGTACTAAGCATTTTCTGGAGTTGGCAGCACAGAAGACTTCAGTTAAGCCACTCGTAAGCATCACTTGGCCTATGCATTTGCATATTCATGTTAGAAACTTCTATTTCCATGGGCAACTGCGAAACTTGGTCTATACAGCTAACGCGAACCTTCTCATCTTACTGGGCCGGTTACAGGCTTCTTGGAGGATCAGTAGGATGGTTGGTAAAATGAAAGTGGATTGTACACCCCAAAGTGCACTTTGAAGCTTATTGTTGTTGCTATTATTATGAACAACACAATTTGGGCGTACTTCAAATGTGAC
Source organism: Acomys percivali (assembly GCA_907169655.1). NCBI lineage: Eukaryota > Metazoa > Chordata > Mammalia > Rodentia > Muridae > Acomys > Acomys percivali. The sequence goes on from OU015743.1 coordinate 119,491,009, forward strand.
TGTGACCTTTGGAAAATTTTTTCTGCCTATGGTCGTCATGAGTGTAGGAACCTCCCTTGCTATTTAAATGGGATTTTTGATATGCTATGCTTTATAGGTGAGTATTAGAGAATCTGCTCTTGACAGAGTAGAATATATGATGATGCTAATTGTGAATTATAATAGCTATTTGTGCTGTTGTTTCTATGAGATAATCTGAGTGAGAGAATGCAGGGAAAGCACAGGGGTTTGGAGTGAAGGGTAACATTTGAAGAAGCCATTGAAGGGGTTGGAGAGGCAACCCAGACAGAGATAAGTGAGAATGATGTATGTTATGGGGCACCCAAGGACCAGCATCTCCGATTAAACAGAAAAAACCCTTTCCTGCACCAACCAGCAGAGCTGTGGTGGTTCCTGAGTTGGATGCTGTCTAGGGAGGAATGGTGTCTGAGGATGACGAGATGCCTGTAGTTTGTGCGTCTGTATCAGAGCTTTGTTGATGCTGTGTTCAAAGCCTATCACTCTTACTTCATCTCAGCCCTTCTGAATGCTTTTATTTTTATTTTTAGTTCCATAAATCATGACAAAGGGTAATGAGAAACTCCCCCAAATTATACAAGAAGCCACAGAACCTGACTGGTACTTAAAAGGAAACGCCATATTCCTCAATAGAAAACACAATGCACAAACCTCTGGGTTGACAGTATAAAGAAAATTCTTTGAATGGGAAGGACACATGAGTCAAGATAGCTTGCCTTAAATGGATGGAGCTAGAAAGGATCATCCTGAGCGAGGTAACCCAGACCAAGAAAGACACACATGGTATATACTCACTTATAAGTGGATATTAGTCATACAATACAGTATAACCATGCTACAATCCACAGACTCAGTGAAGCTAAGTTACAAGGAAGGCCCAAAGGAGGCCCTCCTTGAATCTCATTCAGAAGGGGAAACAGAATAGATAGTGGAAGAGGATGCCAAGCAGCAATTGTATAGAAGAGGATGTGGGGAGGGAAATTAGTGTGTGGTGGGGAATCAGATGTGGGGAGAGTGGGAACGGGAGGTTTGAGGGTCTGGAGAGAAAAAGGGAACTGAAGGATAAGCAGGATCTATTGTGGTAGGAGGGGAGCACCAACCCATCTACAAAACCTTTGGACCAAAACTTACCCTATCTACAATTTGTGCAGAGGTAAAGATAGAGTAGAGGTTGAGGGACTGACCCAACCTGAAACCCACACCCTGGGAGAGACACAATACCATTAACAATAATAGGCTATGTTTACAGACAGGAATGTAACTTTATAGTTCTCCGAGAGACCCCATGCAGCATTTGATTGAATCAGATGCTAAGACTCACATCCAAAAATTAGGCAGAGCTTGGAGATTCCTGTTGAAGAGTGGGGAGTGGGCAAGGAAAGAAGGACTTGGAGGGAAAAAGAACGCTTCAAGAAGACCAACTGAGTCAACTAGCCTAGACCCATGGGGGCTTGCAGAGACAGAAGCACCAACCAAGGCCATAAATGGTTTGGACCTGGGCCCCTTGCAAATATGTAACTGATGGGCAGTTTGATCTTCATGTGGGTCCCCTAGTAAGTTGAACAGGTGCTGTGTATGACATGAACTCTGTTGCCTGCTTTAGATCACTTTGCCCTAACTGGACTGCCTTGCCTGGCCTCAGTGGATGAGAAGGAGCTCAGTCCTGATGCGACTTCATGTGCTGAGGTGGGCTGGCGGGAGGGGGCTCCCTTTTTCTGAGGCAGGAGAGGAAGTATAGAGAGAAGAGTGTGGGAGAGAAGGATTGGGAGGAGAGGAGGTAGGGGCTACAATCAGGATATAAAGTGAATATATAAATTAAAAATAAATAATTTTTAAAAAGATAGCTTGTCTTTACCCCAAAGCTCACCTTCTTCCTGGTGCAGCTAATGTTCTACTGCCACCTGATGCTGTCTAATGACACTACTTTCTGCTTCTCTTATGTGGAACAGATGACAAATAATGCCTCCCTGACTTGTGCAGCTAAGATTTGGGCTGAACTTTCTTGGGGGGGGGTACCAGTAGGAAATACAGGGAAGACTTGTGGATGTTGGCTTTGATTTAGGTTACACATCGCTAGCTTGAGGTTTCCAGAAGGGCTTGCTGAGTCTTCCTATTGTTCCATCCCTCCACAAGGGATGCCCTCTAGTCATCCATATTTAGATAACGGGTGCAGACACCTCCACTTCTTCATATTCACTATGGAGAGATGGGTGGGCCTCTGTCTTCATGATGGTTGTTGCTTTTCCCTCGGCTGACACTTCCTTCTTGAGGAGACTTGAGCTTCAGGGATATATTTTACGCTTGGGGGCCATCATGGGTAGCATTCACTGGTAGGTCTCAGTTAGACGAAAGTCACAGCTCAGGGATCGCAGTGGTGACAGAAGGGAGGGACTTGTTTCCTTATAGCAAGCATGGTGAGGTGTCATAGCAAGAGAGACCAGGACAACAAAATGATTCTTAGTGTCGCTCATTGTCTACTATGTAGTCTACAATTTGCATGTATTATTTTTAATTCTTTTCGTAAGTGTTGTTGAAAGGATTACTGTCATTCCATTTTATAGACCTAAAACCACCACCACCACCACCACCACCACCACCACAACCACAACAACAACAACAACAAGGTTTTTTTTTTTTTTTTTAAAAAGAAAACAAAATAACTTATCACCACACAAGAAATTTGAAGTTTGGATTCAAAGCAGATCTACCTGACCTCATTTTATGTCTTTTCCTGCTTCCTCTCATCTATAAGGCCCCAGATTTGAATTCCACACCTTTAGAAAGAATGAGAAGTTGCTATGAGGGTCTTCAGAAGAGAGAGTAGGGATGTTAGGTACCTCTCAGGGGCAGGTTCAGGGACAGAGTTCCTTATTGGTGGCCTGGCTTAGAAGGGCAGCAGAGGAGAGAGGAGTGCCTCTTTTGGATTCTCTTGTGGTTTCTGGGGAGGGTGAAGTCTCTGTCTCGTTGGCTATTATCTTCACACATTTTGCTATGGCCTTCCTTGCTTATCAGTTGCCTGCCTCTTTCTGGAGAACATCCTTGGGAAGGATCATGAAGAGGTTTCAGCCCTCCATTTAGGTTGCTGTGGAATGAAAGAGACAGCACACTTAGGAAAGAACATCCGAGGAACAAGGGGGTAACTAACTTAGGCATCATATGTATATGTTCGAAAGTGTATTCTCGCTGTACCATGACTGCCAGAACTGAGTGAGAGAGAGGAAGGAGGAGAAAGTGATGGAGAGGAATGGCTGAGGAGTATAGATATACCTGCTTGCTGAAGAGAGGGCATAAACTTCAATGACAGGGTCGAGTCAGCACTAATTCCACAGTCTAAAGCCAGCATTCACGATGGGCTCATAAGAATGCTTAGGAAAAGATCAAGAGCCTCCAGAAGAAAAAGTAAATGAATATGATAGTATAAAAAGAAATAACAGAAGAAGTCTTTGAAACAAAGCCCAAGAATGGGCGGGTGGGTAGTAGCTTAATTGGTAGAGTGCTTACCCAGAATGCACAAAGCCCCAGGCTTAATCACCATCATCAGATAAACTAGGTACCATGGCACAGGCCTGTAATCCCAGATCTCAGGAGTTTGAAGCAAGAGGATCAGAAGCTCCAAGTCACCCTCAGGAGCATATCAGGTTAACGCAAAGCAAAACAAAACAACACCTACAACAAAAACAAACCAAACTGAACCAAATAGTGAAAGCAAACCCACAAACAAAAAAACAAACAAACAGTCAAACACCCTCAATGACAGCAAACCTCAGTGTGTGGGCAGTGACTCTTAGTCTTCTTCAAGCTTGCAGGCTACCTTATCTAGGGCTCTTTCCGTGCTGTGCACATCTCTGTTTGGTGACATTTGGGTGAATGTTGGAACCCACTACTACCCCTGTGTGAATTCTGTAGGATCCTCATGCATCCCAACTGAACTGTAGCGTATAGATTGAAAAGTCAGTGACCAGAAGACAAGGGGGCCTCATTTCTGCTATGGTTCAGAAAAGAGAAGAAGAATAGAAGCAAAAGAGATCCAGGGAGAATATAAAGCAGAAAGTTCTTAATATTTTCATACCCAGTAGCAAAAGCATTTTAAGTAAGAAAATGATGAGGTTAAGAAGAAAGCTAGTGTGGCTACTGTTAGGGTTCGGGTTATCTGCTGAAGAAAGACTCCAAGGCAGTATGCAAAAACAAAGAGTGTTTTTATTCTAGCATGCTGGGGTCGCCTCTCTCTTCTGGAGGGTGACCCCTGAAATGAGCATGCAGGCTCAATTTATAGACAGTTGGAGGGATCTGTGACGACAGAATTGAGTCAAAGAGTATGAGGGGATTCAGGATACTGGCTGTTTGTTTGGTTATTGGGTACTTTTGAGTCACTGAAGTTTCGGCTCTTACTCAGGAGTTGGCCTTTAATTTGATTGGATGGGGCCAGCTGTGTTTTTTTACCAAGGCCATGAAGTAATAAAAACATGGTATCTAGTCAATTTGTTCTATAATCTGATTAGCTGCCCATGAGCTGTCCATGAGCTGTCTATAACTTGTCGTTTTTTCCCCAGAAATTGTTAGAAACTTGGCCTAGTTAGGCAGAGTGAAAACCAGAAGCCTGTCATAGAGTTGGTCTAGTCAAGCAACTGGCGTCTTTGGAGGGTTTGGGGTCCCTGGGGTCCCTGAGGTTGGGTCCCTTCACTATCAATTGTCACTAAGAGAGTTTCTGGATGCTTACAGGTAAGAAAGCGGGAAATGGCAACAAAAATGGCTGTAAGTAAAGAGAGACATCAGATAAAGCATGGATGTGCCAACATATGGCTCGAGTTAAGTCCGCTATGCTATGAAAAAGAAAGCAGAGACAGGGTGCACAAGAGGGAGTTAGTACACACAAACATAAAAAGTTATGTAGAAACGTTGGTTGCAGTAGGAAGATTATTTACAAACATGAAATTTCATGGCAAAGTATGTGAATTTCATAAAATGTTTTGAGGCTCTAATAAGAAAATCCATGACAATGCCCAAAAGATTTTAAGAGGCATACTATTCTGGGATGTTACCATTCTGTTTTTTTGTTTGTTTGTTTGTTTGCTTCTTTGTTTTTTGTCTCCCCCACCCCATTCTGTTCCTGGCCATGTATTCACATCAATAGCTTTTGTTGTCAACTACACTCTTGAGGGTTAGGGCTAGGGCTAGGGCTAATCCATATCAGAAGAGAAGAATATGTTAGTTGTCTTGTGGAATTTGAAGGTCAGCGGGGGAGATATTGGTGGACCTTAGCCTAGTGTGTTACATCATCAGCAGGGAGGTGTTAGTCCTCCTGTAAGGTGGAAGAAACAATTGAATGGCAGGCATGTAGACCAAACTTGGTTTTGGAAATGGAAGTGATACTTGAAGAGAAGTTTCCTATTTAAGTAAGATGTAATAGGTAGATTGAGGTGTTCATAGAATTACCCATTGGTTCTTCTAAGGGTGGTAGCATTGGGCCTTTGAGTGGAAAATGTTGAAGGCTGGGATGATAGACTCAGAGGCTTAAAGTTACCACTCTGAGGCCTAAAGACTTACGGTTCTAATACGTCCTGGCTTTCTGTGAGGAACACACCATTCTAGGTGGTCAAGTGAGAGGGTTAAGCTTTCTGGGTTCTAATTGCTGATGATCTTTCACTCAGAAGCCAGTGAAGCTCATGGCTCTAATCAGAGGATAGCTCCGCAGTAAGTGGCAACAGCCAACGCCAGGCAGTGTTATAACTGTGGACCTCCCGGTGTACCGGCACCTTCAGCCATTGCAGTAGCTAGCATTTGCAGGCCTCAGGTTTTAAGACCCTGGGTCTTCAAGCCTGGCATCTTCAGGAACTCTTTTGCTTTTGTTTATTTGTTTGTTTGTTTTTGGAGACAGTGTCTTGTATGCAGCCAAGGCTGACCTTGAACTTGCAATCCTCCTATCTTAGCCTTCTAAGTACTTGGTTTAACTCTGAAGAACTCTTCCACAATCTTGGACTGCGATTTCTCACCCAACACCATTTGCTTTTCTTACACTTCCACTGGTCGATGCCATCTTCACTTGCCCCCACTGGTCATGACCTTCAGTAACTCTTTGGAGGCCTTTTCACTGCTTTTCCTACCACTGACATTGCTGTTGCTGTTGCTACCAAAGTGGAAGCTGTGGCTACCTCTCCTGCTGCTCCATTGTTTTTTTCTTCATGTTCTATCTTATTCCACTGGATTTACTGTAGAAGTGATAAGAAGGACATTTGAGATAAACGAACAGTGGGGATTAGTCTGCTGGGCCCAATACTGCAGCACCAAAGGCAGCCAAGGAGGGTGTGTCTCCTGGATGAGTTGCAAAGTGAGCTAAGCAGCCAGGGTGTAGAGAATGGGTGTGGTGTGCAAAAGGCTGTATTTGCTCCAAGCACCTACCACACAGCTTCCAATTGTACCAGGCATAGGCCCTACATAGGACCAACCACAGCCCTTGCTGTGATCAATTACATCGCACCAGTGATGCTGAGTTACTGAAGGAGGTGCTTTCTCTCTCCAGTGTTGACGGAGACTAGCTGCAAGGTAGCCTGAAGTTCACCAAGGCTTGTCCCAGGATGTAGCTCTCCAGGCTTGTGCAGGTTGTCTGAGGCAACCATGGCGACAGCAAAGCCTTCTGAAGCGGGAGTCATGGCTTTAGTTGCACTGATTCTGCACTCGGACTGTCCTAAGTGTCTGAAACAGCCAGGCTTCTCTAATGACAATCTAGCCTGTTGCCAGAGGGAAGGTTGCTTAGCAGATAGTTCCCTGCTCTGGGATGCTAGACATAAGGAAGGAGTCTGTCTATTGCAGTTCAAAGGCATGAATGAACCATCCTATGTGGTTTCCTCATTCATAGGGAAAAAAATAGGTAAGGTGTTTGCAAACAAGGTTAGGAAAAATGACACTCTGGATAGGGAAGCTGGGGAGGGTAAAGCACGCACAACGTAAACCACAGGCTAAGTATTTAACTCTTGCCCTTTGCCCCAGGTAGAGTCAGGTAACCTCCATCTGTCTCAGAGATGGGCAGCATGTGCAGATTAGGAAATGATTGATGCACACCAAGGCAGGGCATGCAAAACAAACAAATAAACAAAACCGACCAAACAAAAGCAAAAGAACTTCACAGAAGTATGTATGGCTGGAATGTAGACAGGTTATGAGGATGGAGGGCACATCAGAGGCCAGTTCATATCTGAAGCTGAAGAGCAGATCTGAGGCAGGTCGTGGAGAGGCCTGTGGGCTCTGCTGCAGAGCTCGGGCATCACAGTGAAGCCAAGGAGGACACCTGCCCATTTTGTTTCCACTACTGACCACTTTTGTTCCCAGAAGGGGTGCTCAAATTAGCCAGGATCCTGCCACACATTTTTCTTGTTGTGAGACTTGAGACACACAAAACTGTTATACTTTCTGTCTCAGTTTCCTTATCTGTACAATAGGATTCTACTAAGCTTTACTTCACTATGATAGAGTTAGGGATCAATGGAGAGTGTTTTTCTGAAGGTTTGATATTTAACACTATTAATAGGGCCCATTAATGTGTTTCTCTCTTGCTTTCTTCTCTCTCTCTCTCTCTCTCTCTCTCTCTCTCTCTCTCTCTCTCTCTCCTCATCTCTCATAAATTGCCTTGTTCCCATGGTAAGAAATATCCAGAATTCATCAGACATTGTTTTAGATGTGAACACTTTGAGAATGGGGGCGGTTAACTTCCATTTTGCCCTTTCCCAGAGCCTGAGTGGAGGGGAAACGGCAGTCTTCAAGGTTAATTTCTTAGAAGTGGGTGGCACAGCTGAATGATGATGATGAGGGAGTGGCTGATGGCTCCTTGAGCACACAGACCTAGAGTTTCTTGCTTTATTCCTATACCATTTAATGTTCATAGGTTTTTAGTGATTATTGATTTTCAAGGTAAGAAAACAGACTTAATCCAAATCCACAAATGGGCAGGATTTAATCCAGGTCTTCTGATTCCATAACCAGTGTTTTCCTGACTGCCTCTACCTAACTGGGTAGGGATTAAATGGGAAAGCCAAAATGTCCTTTGAAATGGTGGCCGCAAAGGTTTGCTTCTCTTGGCATTTTTTACCTGAGAATTTAGGTTGGCTTCTTTTGGCATTTTTTACCTGAGAGTTTAGGGAAATGTTGGCCAATGTGAGATCCTATCTGCATCAAAGTGGGAAGATGCATGAAGCGTGGCCCCACTTACTCTATAGGATCCAACTTGTTTCTGGTAAACCTCTTTAAGTTTTCCTGGGTTTTTCCTGTGTGGAGACAAGACTCCAGGTAGGTTGAAAGAAGTGGCCTGAGAGTTCTTAGCGATGTTTTCTTTCCTTCACTCATTCCTCATGCTGGTTGAGGTTTTCTTAGAGTGCCATTTGTTTTGAATATCACCACATGTAATATTTTAGATATAAGAATTATAGAGGGCAGTAGAGATGGCTCAGCAGCGCAGTGGCTAAGAGCACTTGCTGCCCTTCCAGAGAATCCTGGTTCAAATTCTGGGACCTACATGGTGCTCACAAGCCACCAATCTCAGAGGACTCATTGTCTGCTTCTGATAACCTCCAGCACTGCATGCAAATGGTACACAGACAAACACGGCACTGAAATACTCACACACACAAGAATACTATGTGCCTATGAAAGGTAGAGGGAAAAGCTAGTTGGAAGAATTGAGACACTGGAAAGGGAAGCTGGAGCTGGTAAAAGCATTCTTGGAGCCATAGTGATCCTGAGGTATTACATCACCCAGAGGAGTAGCTGGATGGGGAGAGGAGAGTCCTGCTATAGCTGCTTACTCAACATGAAGCATCGCCTCACCACCATATTTTGCATCCTTTGCTTCTTTCCCATGATTTGAATCTCTTTCCCATGAATATCTACCTGAAGAAAAGAAGCCAAGACTCAACAGAAAGATGGGATGCTGCTTTAGAAGAGAAAACAGTCTGTTTTTTTTTTTTTTTTTTTTTTTTTTTTTTTTTTTAGGAGGAAAGAACAGTTCATTTCCTGAGGGAGTTAACAAAAAGAAGCCCATGCCTGCTTCCCTGTGAAGTTGCAGATCAAGGTGGTGTGACTGCTTCCAGATTGTTCGGGAGCAACACGTAGGCTTGAAAAATGAACCACTCCTTCACCGGTGAAAATTAGCCCAAGCTCTTTCTATCATAATTATCGACAGATTTAGATGGAAGTGATTGTGGGACACATTGTCCTTAAGGATAGTCAGGGACGTGACCACAAGCGACTCTGATGGAAATGACTGAAAACAGCGCAGTTCATTATCGCAGCCCCAAGAATGGCTGAGATATGCAAAAGTGCTAGTTTGATCCAAAAAGGTATAAATAGCACTGGAGGGAGGAGGCTGTGCAGGGCTCACAGACTGCTGTGTTTGAGGAACAATTTGACAGAGACAGAGCAAGATGATGATAACTTGGAAAAAGGATAATTTGTCATGATTACCTCTTTCCCCCACCTCCCTAGAAAGAATAGCTTGCACCTACTGGAATTCATGCGTAGAGGAGAGAAGAAAGCAAATTGGCTTTGGAACAAAGAAAACAGATCATTTTGTCCTTTTCCTTTTCTGGGTTGACCCTTTGGTGGCAGCAGATGGTGAGGGTTCTAACTGAAAAGATGTGGCATCTTTGTAGGGTTCCCTTTGGGTTCTGGACACTTCAGTTTGAGCAGCCATCATTGCTAGTGAGTGTGGCTCCCACATTCAGGTTTGTACGCTTGAGCCGTCATCATAGGAGGCATGAGGTGACCTCTCCCACCAATTTGGCTATTAGAGAGCTTGTCTTGTAAGTACAAATAAGCTAACTCCTATCACAAGTATAACAGGCTGGGGAGATGGCTCAGTGGGAAAAGTGCTACTCCACAGGCATGAAGTCATGAGTTCAAATCTTCAGCATCTGCACAGAAGGCTGGGCAGGGTTTGATATACCTATAATCTAAGCATTGAGGAGGCAGATACACATGGATTCTGAAAGCTCCCTGGCCAGGTAGACTAACCAAAATGGCAACTTTCCAGGTCAATGAAAGATACTGCCTTAAAGGAATGAGACAGAAAATAGTAGAGGAAGATACCCAAGTGTCTGTTCTCAATTCTGCATGGGTGCACACATCTGCACAACACACACACATATGCACGCATGTGCGCGTGCACACACACACACTCACTCACTCATATAGACAACAACAAGTAAACAACATACATATAAGTAACAGTATATGGACTTAACAGGTTGTATTTAACTATATATATGTATATACAAATACATATGTGCATTCAATAGCAATTAGTGAGAAAAGAGACCATGAATTTGAAGGAAAGAGTGGAAGGGTATATGGGAGGGATTGAAATGAGGAGAGAGAAAGGGAAAAGATAATCATTTTGATTAAATTAAAATGTCAATAAACAGAAAAAACAAAACAAAAATAGCCTGCCTGATTTTTCTTTTTAAAATAATGTTTGCTAGTCTGAAAATAAAAGCATATCTGTAATAGGAAGTGTAGCAAAGAGTGGAGTTTTATTGGCCAGTTCATCACCTGCACGTGTGAGCACATTCGGTTTCCTGAGGACTTTGAGACCTTCTGCCTGACCTGAGTCAGCTGTGGGTTCCTTTGTCCACCTCTTTACTCCTTTTCTCTTTTTTTTTCTTTTTACCATCACTGTTTCTCATTCTCCTCTATCTGCTTTTATATCTCTGACTTTGGCTCGTTGGCTCTTAGGAACACAGCCATGGTTTCTTTAGACTAGAACTTGTTGGATCATGAGAATATTGTGAGATGATGACTCTATGGAATTGCCAACTGAAGATCACTCTAGGAAAGATTTTGCATTTTCTCCCCTGTAGTAAGATAGTGTCTCCTCCAGGTCCCAACTCCTGAGAAGTGTAAGTGATAGAGGAGAACTCTGGCTGGAATGGGGCTGAAGCCAGGGTCGCATATTTAGCAAATAAGGACACAAGATGTGCAGATATGTCATGATACATTTAAAGAGAAGTTAAACCTGAAATCCAAATGAATCAGGTATCCTGGATTTAATTTGGCAACAATCTAGTTGAAACTGCACCTGAACCACCAGGAAGACAAGGAATTGCAAAACCAAAGAGGTTACCAGGGAAGGTGGCCTCATCGCCTGAGGTCCTGATCAATTGTAGTATTGGAGATCTCACTCCCTATGATCTGCTGGCTTCTTTCGCTGCTCTCTGATGGTTGTGCCATCCTGGCACTTTGCCACACTAAAGCCCTGTATTCATGCTTTCCCAGTTGTGCGGTCCACATAGGCCTTTGGTGGCCTTCTTGGCTTCTTGAAAGTTCTCCTTCTACCTGGTTCTTGCTCAATTCTCTTGCTAGGCAAGCTCTTTCTAATCACAAGTCCAGTCAGTTTCCCTCACTGAGAGCTCCCACTGCCTAGGATAGTCTCAATTCAAAACTCTTCTTCAAACCTGTAGATGTGACCTCTTCCCTACTTCTGCCCCTGGCTAGGCCTTTATTTACATCCATGCCAGTGTTTGCTCTAATTTTCCAAAGTGTTTACGCTCCTCTCACATTTTAGCTTTTAGACACTTTGTAATTGTTCTCTCAGAATATGTTGATTTCTTCTCTACAAAGTGTGAAGAATGATGTTTGCTGCCAAATTCATAAATATAAAACCTAAACAGATCCTTTGGCCTTCATGGAAGTATATATAAATCATAGTCTCAACACTTACAGGTGTGCAGGGACTTCACTGGCCACAACACGGTGACACACAACATGGTGAGACATGCCTTTCTTACTCTACTCTGTGTTTTCCATGTTTGATAGAAACGTAAGTGTGAGAAACATTTGCTTTTTCTTGAACCTTACCATTAGCCCAAATTTAATAATAAGTGACAACTGACTTAGATCTCAGAACTGGGTCAATGACTTAGTCTATTTCAGCTGCTATAACAAAGTTCACGAAACCAGGTAAATTATAAACGGTAGGATTTTATTGCTCACAGCTCTGCAGACTGAGTAGTGCAAGATGGAAATCCCAGCACACTTGGTGCCTGGTGAGGGGTCTTCATTGTGCTCCAAGGCTTCTTTTCTAAGGACACTGGTTCCATTCACTGGGAGTCTCCCCTTCTCCTCTCCGATAGGCATTACCTCTCAGTGTTATCTCATTCACAGCGTCTCCCAGCATGTAGATACTGAGGGACATCTTCATATATACTGAGCATAGGAAAGTCTCAGAACAATTGGGCAAATCTGGCTCCATTTAAAGACACAATCACTGTTCAACTTCAGGCAATTGCTTTGAGAGGAAATTTGAAGACAAATCAGAAGTCCATTTCAATGTGAAAGCCTTCCTGCTGATGAGTCATCAAAAACAGGTGCACATAACTCTTTGAGTAAGATGAAACTTGTCTGTAGGGTACATTTCCTGTTGGCCATTGTGTGAGAATTGTTCTTCCTGTGGTAGTCACCCAACACATTCAGTTTACTCTGATTCATTCTCTAGTATGTTGAAATACCAATGATGCCCCATGAATATACACAATTATTATTTGCCAATTAAAATAATTTAAAGAGCTACTCCCGACATTAGCATTCATTTCCTGCTACCCTTGGCTATGTCAGGTTTTTCAGAAGACCATTTTCATGATAGGGGAAATTCAAGTACCACTTCTTTCCCCACCATAGCATATGTTCCACTATAATATAACTGTCTATAACCATCCTGCCCTTAGGTCCATAGAACCTTCACCAGGCCAGGACCTTTGTTCCCATATTGGTCCTTGTCTTTCATGGTCCAGCATCCATGGAGCATAAGTGATACTTAGAAATTGGTGGTCAAAAGAATGTTCTTATACGTTTGGCCAGTAAAATCAGGCTTAAGTGGTGAGGCTGTTGTGTACTTTCATGAAGGTCTATGGATTATTTGTTTGTTTGTTTGTTTATGTTATTTTCATGAGTTCTGCACCAAGCACAGCTTTTGACACATCTTGAAGAGATGTCTGTACTCACTCATCCACATGCATAGATCCTGTATTTTCCCTGATCCTCTGAGGATTGGGTTCATTGATTTGCAATGTTTTGGTCCTCATCCTTCTCCTCTTCTTATTCTCTAGGCTTTGGTCCATAACCTCTGGCTTCCATTCTTAGTAAAAACATGTACACTATGTGAGCACTGTGGAACCCTGCTTATTCTTTATGAGGAAGACCAAAATGTGACTAAAAAGCAGATCCTTGGTGGGTGTGGAGGCACATGTCTGTAACCCAGCACTTAGGGAGGCACGGGCAGAGGCAGGTACTAAAGTGGGTTATACCGAACACTTTTGGTAAATACAGATGATATACTCAGAGAGACATTTTATTAGAATGACTGCTTCAGAAAAGATATTGACACCATGCAAAGTTACTTCCTTGGAGTAAATATTCTATTGTACTTTTTCAGAAATCAGGGTGTTTTGTGTTTTTGCTTTTTGTTGTTTTTGTTGTTGTTTTCACTTTGAAAGTCTGTCTTTGAGTCTTCTGTTTTGATTTCTTTTCTATTTATTCTCTATGGTTTATGCTCTATATAAAGTTCAAGTGGTACTTTATATGTGTTTCACGGGAGGAGATAGAGTTATATTTATCTCTTTGTCTCTGTCTCTCTGTCTCTGTCTCTCTGTCTCTCTGTCTCCCTCTCTCTGTCTCTCTGTCTCTCTCTGTGGTGTGTGTGTGTGTGTGTGTGTGTGTGTGTGTGTGTATGTGTGTGTGTATATGTTGCCTGTGTGTTTGTATGTGGGGGGTGGAGATAGGGGTGGGGGGTGGGGACTTCCTGTCTGTATACTACAATTCCAATTTATAGGTAACCATGTGATGCTTACAATAGTCTCAATTTGGACAATATGGGCATCATTTTATGTCCCTAATGTCTCCAAGGTTCATGTTCTGCACTCTGTGTGTGTGTGTGCGTGCGCGCGTAAGACCACATATGGGTTATGGATTAGATGAGGGAGCAGAAAACTCTTAGGGCATGGGTATATGAGCATCCCTCCTGGGTGACATGTATACCTGGGTAACATCCCGGGTGACATGCTCTCTTTCATTGCCTGGTAGTCCTCAGTAGACAACAGTGAGGGGCCCAGACTCGCTGCAAAGAAGGTGGTGATGAATGGAAGCTGCTGGTGCAGCTGTATCAGCTCTTGATCTCTGCTTCTGTCCGTGCACCTGCTTCTTCATCTTCACTTCTCTCAGTCAATGAATCTTTTATCTGTTTTAGTGGCACAACAAAATCTGCACTCAGCCTTCCTGTTTTACACCTAGACCAGTGGCTTTGAACTTGATGTTTAAAAATATGTCCTTTCGGTTTTCTACTTCTTTATTGTCCCCTTTGTCTCCAAGTAGCGGGGGACTCATAGCTAGTGCCATGGCAGAGAGGATGTGCTCAAAGTAACAGTGAAGCAATTCCATGACAGCAGACACGAAGGAAAAGACCCTGATTATCTTACATCACATAGGTATATGTTCTGTTCTACTTGCTTGTAAACATGTTCAGAGATGTAACAAGACAATTTCTTCAGGAAGTAGACTTGTTTAAAAGTGAGGCACATTTGTTAATCTGACATTAAAAAATAAAATGAGGATGAAAACTTGTATCGTCCTTAGTCTGAAAAGAGCTTTTACATTTGATAGACTTCCCATACTTGGCTTAGGAGACAGGAGGGGTGATGTGATGTGACTTCCAGAGATGCAAAGTGGGTGGACAGCAGAGGATCCAGGCTTCAGCTTGCAGGCTTCTGGACTTCAGTCTAAATCTTATTCTGCTATCCCTAGGCCATCTCTCCTTGAAAGGCTAACGGAGAAAGTTAATCTGTCACTGAGGAGGCTCTTCCATGGCGGGTGTCCATCTAGGGTCAGAATGTCACCTGACACACCACCTCATATCCTATGACATTGAATTTTAGACAGATGAGCTGTCATCTCTGACCTTTCCTGAGGAGGACCTTTCGGTCTCCATTCCTACTGTTGCAGACAGGAGTGTGGGAGCTTCTGACCTCTTGCTTAGGTAAGTATTTAATTAATTGATTGGACTGCGTATGAAGTATGGAAAAGAGCTGTTTACTTTGGTCTCTGGTAAGAATGAAGAGGAATGGGAGAGGAGAAAGAGAGCTTGCTGCTTGTGTGTGGGTTGCGTGTTAAAGCAAAGGTGCTTTTGTCCTGTGGGAAAACCAAAACTATGGTCATGGAACTTCTTCATGGAGTAAGCTGAGATGTTGATCGGGCCAATGTGGATGAAGATTATACCAGAATAAGGGTCAGCTTGGGAATCAGTATGTAGGCTGATATGACTGGTATGGAATGTGGAAGGCGAGCATTGAAGGGAGAAAAGAATTGTGGAGATGGGCAGAGGTCAGATCCTGAGGGCCCGAGAGTGTAGGTCTGAGATTTATGCTGAGGTAGTGTGTGTGCCTGTGTGTGTGTGTGTGTGTGTGTGTGTGTGTGTGTGTGTGTATGTGTGTGTGTGTACATGCACACACATGTGCTTACAACATGGTAATAAAGGGGGTAACAATAGCAATTAAGACATCTTTGCTTATTGCCCAGAGGGTGAGTTAGAGGAAATGTTAGTGGATGAAGAAGGCCTCTAGATCCAAACTTCATCAGAGGTGGGAGAGAGGGACACTTGTCTATGAACTCAGGAGATCCATCGCTAAGTTGTTAGATGAGGGAACTGACATCAGTAGAAATGGAATGGATGTGGTGATGCTTATGAAGGGAAAAATTTAGGCTTCCCATCCCTATCCCTAGCTCCACCCACACCCCTCACAAGGGGAAGACAGAAGCCCAGGGAGAGAAGTAGGTTATGGGAGTGGGGTTGGATGTGGCTGGTCATAGTTATCAGTGGCTCAGTGGTGTAATTAATGGCAGGAGTGAATAGCCAGTTAATGTCTCAGAGTCCAGTGTGAATAGACTTGAGCACTTGCAGACCAAAGTGAATTCTTTTTTATGAAAGTTCTCGATACCTGCCTGGGCCCCACTCATATCAACCTGAGAAGCGAGAGGGATCTGGATCAATGCAGGAGGAGTTGTCATCTGTGTCCAAGCTTAAGGATTGCTCAAGCTTTGGTGGAGGAAGAAGGGGGAGAAGCTTGCTGTGCAGCTGCGATTAAATCAAGAACGAAAAAATAATGTCCTTGCCAAGCCTGCCAGGGGACAACAGGAGTAACTTCAAATCAAACGTCAGTTGATCCGATCTGAAATAGATTTAAACCAGCTCCCTAAAGCCTGGGTAGGTTTTTAATCAAAACCTGTGTTTCAGGTTCCTTTTGTTAAAGAAATGCCCTTCCTAGATGGAACACCAAAACCTCATTAAATTGCAAACACTGGACTATAAAAGATGGAGAATGAGCAATTCCATTTAAATTGTGGCTCTGCACACTTGCCCCAGAAGGACAATGAGTTGTAAAGGTCAAGGCTACATATGACAGGGTGAGTGTTTTTCTCCTTTGAGCACTAACAGGCTTGGAAAGTGGCCAGTGTGTGTGAGTGTGTGTGTGTGTGTGTGTGTGTGTGTGTGTGTGTGTGTGTGTGTG
>OU015743.1:119507574-119523328 GCA_907169655.1 Acomys percivali
AGAGAGACAGAGAGACAGAGACAGACAGAGACAGAGAGTGAGACAGAGAAAGACAAAGAGAGACAGAGACACAGAAACAGAGAGACACAGAGATAGAGACAGAGAAATAGAACTGTACTTACTCTAGTTCTCAAATGAAAACCTTTCCCTCCTGAAGGAAAAAGGGAAAAGAAAGCAGAAAGCTGCTAACTGGTTGTCTAACTGTCTATTTGTGGACACTTCCTTTCATCTTGTCGTATCTTTTGTGCTGTTTGAAATGTTTGGAGCTTAAGAGTGGAAGAACACTCAGAGGAGTCCAAACTTTTATCAAAAGGAAGAGAGAGGGAGGCAGCAAAGTTCTGACAAGAGTGTGTTGAAAATGTGGGGGCCAAATGCTGCCCAAATACCAAGTGGAGGAGTGGTTTATTTTTAGCTAAATGAATAAAAAAATACTTCTATTAAAAGTTGTAAAGACGATAATGCAAAGGAAGGCAACTTTTTTTTTTTTTTTTTTTTTTTTTTTTTTTTTTTTGTGGGGAGGCTGCTGAGGGACAAATGGACCTTAAGAAGGGGCAGGAGAGAGGGGCTCCTTCGCAGGCTTGGGTAGAGTTCCTTTGTGTTGCTTCATTGCAATGCTAATTTCTGCTCCTTTGTAGCACAGAGGCCACTCGCTTCCCCTCGCTGGAAGCCCTTTCTCATTCTCTTGTCTTTGGTGGTCTTCACCAGCTGCCTCTATTAGCTTAGAGCCTCAGGAGGCCGTGTTTCCCTCAATGTTGTTTTGCCCAGACCTCTTTTTGATTTGATCGATCCCATGCCGCTATTTGATTTTCATTCCTCCTTGCAGTCTTGGTCAAGGCTTAGACCAGCAGATGATGGCTTCCTTGTCAAAATTAGAAACTCAAAAGTGGACTGTCGCAAGGATCCTGGTTTTTCTTTCTTTCTTTCTTTCTTTCTTTTTTTTCTTTTTTTGCCTTTGACATTCATTTTGGAGGAAATGGAGATTGAAAACTTAGCTGGAGAATCTCTTCAGGGATTCTGATTTTTCCCTTTAAGAGAAACGAAGTTCTGAATTAAAATAAATACCTAGACTTCAGATAAGGCATCAGAGAATCAACAGAGGCCGGGAGTCTTTGTTTCTGGCTGGCTGTGTGCACCATAATTAGGGGGAAAGAGCTGAGGGAATTCAACCGCTCAGTTCTCATAGCCAGTTTTCTTTTCAAACTGGATCTTAAACACAATGCTCAGAAAGTATATTTGAAAGACTTCTCTGGGTGCCTGTGGTACAGTGTGGCACTGACAGATGGGCAGGCACTGGGGAGACAGATGGGCTGTGCTTGCTCATGTCCTAAAATACCAACAGTGTTTGGTTGGTGCTTCTTCGTGGTCCTGAAGGCTTTTTACCTGGCCTTACAGTGGCTCATGCTCTTCGCTTCTGCGCATCAGGAGCAGTTACTACAGGGGGGCAGGGTAGCATGGTTGGTTGGAAAAACCCAAGCAAGAGTTAGCCAGATTTGATGTCTGCTGAACATCCTCTCTGTGGACCTTGATTTAGGGCAAAAGTTTCATATGGTAGCCTTGATCAGGGCTCTCTAGAGAAGATCAGGCCCCTCTGGAGAAGGTGACTTCTTCCTTGGGTGGAGGCCTTGCTTTTCTACCTGTCAGAAACATAAGATTTAATCCAGTTGGGCAGTCTAAGGGGTCACCTATCAGGAAGATGGGGCTACCTGTAAAGAGGTGGATCTATCTTAAGCCATGTGGAAGAGATCATGGACTTTGCCTTTCTAGGTGTCTCCTCCCTCTGTGCTGCCTTTCTACCAGCCATCAAGAGGTTCTGTTGGGTTGGCCCACCTTTCTAAGTGAGAAGAAAGTAATGTTTTCTTCTGTCTTTTCCTTTCAGGTATGGACCAGAACCCAAGTGGACCTTTTCTGATACACTGGGCTTCCTTACCATTTCTTTGACACTTTCTCCCCACTTTTGTCATGTAGCTGCTAATCTGCTACATGACTGATCTCCATGCATATTTCAAACAGCAAGGCTCTCTCTCCAGCTTAAGTTCCCACATGTGAATCTACAATAAACCCTCTAAGACTTACCTTTATAATCTGTGTACTTCATTTTCAAATTTGGGAGACAAGTACCTGAAAGACACTAGCTCAGGGTGGATTTGGTAACTCCTGACACCCCAATAGTCCTGTATTGCCTTGTTTTAAAACATAGCCTTTACCAGAGAGGACAACATTGCTGTCTAGAAAGTATAAGCACTGTTTAACAAACCTCATTTCTCTGTTTCTCTTATGAAATCCAGGTGTTTTATTTTACTATAATCTTTTAAAGCATTTGCACTTACATGCAATTTGAATGAAGTTTAATGATGAATGCATGTATCATTTACCAGACTGTCATCTTCTTAGCCACCATTTACTCAGCATTTAGAATGAGACTTGGCTTGATGAGGTAATTCTAGTTCATTTATGGAATGGATCTGGAGATCTAACCATCACCTGAATGGACTCTGGATCACCATCCAGTCTCCATTACTGCACAGTTTAGGCTATGAGGTAGAGTACAGGTTATTATCTCTGCATATAGATGATATCAATTCTCTAAGGCTTGAGGTTCATTTGATAAGGGCATTTAAGCCTTCTGTTCCCTTACTTAATTAATATGTGATGCTGAGGAATCTTCAAAACACCACAGGCTGCAATGGAGGCTCTTCATTTCTTTGCCATGAAGACTTGAGATTATGTGGAGTTTTCCCAACATGTCAAGGTGTGTCTTTTGATGATTAAAAATAAGATGCCAGGCATTATATGGAGAAGCTTATTATATGAGCATGGGGAGAGAACCAAATTGGGGGAAAGTGGCCCCACATAGATAGATAGATAGATAGATAGATAGATATAGAGACAAAGAGACAGAGAGACAAGACAGAGACAGAGAGAGAGAGATTGAGAGGAAGAGAGGAAGAGAGAGGAGGAGGGAGAGCAAGGGGGAGAAGAGAGATAAGAAGAGAGTAAGAGGTAAGAGAGAGGGGTGAGGGTTCTGTCCCTTTATATACCAGGCAGGGCCATGCCCAGTGGCAGGTAGGCAATGACGTTACAGGTAGGCAGACTAGGGCAGAATCCTAACAGTGTCTATTTGCATATGAGTTTGTGCTTGACTTAGGTTTAAAATGGTATGAGTTCAACTCCATCATATTGACTCTATGTCTCTGAAGAATCTTGACTAATATAACTCTCAAATCAACCACCAAGTCACTTTGTGGCGTTTCATCAAGTCCCTTAAGCTCCTTTCTCTACAGTTCCTAGTCAAAAAGCGCCTCTGATATTGTTTATAATGGCTATGCTTCTGCAAGCTATTGCCGGTTCTACTTCTTTAAAATGCCTTTTTATGCCATAGGTTTGGGTCTTTTTACTTTGTGTGTACTCTCAGTGCATATGAGTTTTTTATTTTTGTCCTGAGTGTGAGGTCTAGAGTTTAGACTAGTCAACACTTGGGGCTTAACAGCAACAGAGATGAGCACAATTATGTTTGTCTTGGATGGAGATCCACCATTGTCCTAGTCACTGGTCTAGTGCTGCGAAGAGACACCACGACCAAGCCAACTCTTATAAAAGAGTGCTCCCATATAGTTTCAGAGGATTAAGCCATTATTATCATGGCTTGGAGAATGGTGGCTTGGAAGTGGGCATGGTGCTGGAGAAGTGGCTAAGAGCTATGTCCTAATCTATAGGCAGAGAAAGACCCAGAGCCTGGTGTGGACCTTTGAAACCCCAATGCCCACTTCCAGTGGCACACCAAATTCTTCTAATCTTTCTCATGTCATTGCCTGATGACTAAGCACACAATCATGTAAACCTATGGGGACCATTCTTATTCAAACCACCACGACCATTGATCTGAGAGCTGCATTCTCTTTCACGGTGATGACATGGAGATTCAAGCCCTGCTTAGTATCAGCTAAAACTCCTACCTCTTTAGTCCTTAAATCAAAGTTTACATTCTTATTCATTCTGGTCCCATGCATATTCATAGGATCCTACACCATATTCATAGGATTCTATATCTGGAGATGTAGGGTCAAATTTTTGCTTGCTTTCCTTTGGTTCCTAATTTATTTTATTGTCCTGAACTTGCTGAAATTTCAGGAAAAAGGAAGGCCTAAGCCAGTCAAATGTATTACTCTTATACTTTGTCCAGATACTTTTGTGAGAGCATCTCCAGGGCAGCATATCTTAGCATCCCTCTGACTGTTGGACAGGGGCCCAGGGTGTTCCCAGCGGTCCTTAGCTGTGATGGTTCATCTTGACCATCAATACCATGAGATATAAGGATCACCATGGGAACAAATCTCTTCACTCATCTGTGAAGGTTAATTGAGTTAATTGAGGTGGGAAGATCCAACCTACATATTGGCACTAGCACCCCATGGTCCTGGGTTCAGACTACATTAAAAGAAAAAAAGCAAGATGAACACCAACCTCAATTGTGAGCTCAAATAAACCCTTTGTTCCTTAAGTTGCTTCACTCAGGACTTTTGCTGCACTAACATGACAAAGAACTTTACAGAGATACCCTCTGGATGGCTCTGTTAGGAGAAGGACCCTACACTAATTCATTCTAAGATATTGGAGGCCCTCACTGTAGAGTTATATACAGGAACAATATGAAGGAAAATTTGAAGCAGAAGTTACTGGTTTCTTTAGAAACTCATCTGTGTCATGTGATATTTTGCTAGGAGCTGTCTCGTGAGAGGGCATGTGATGCTTTGCTGGAAGCTGTCTCGTGTGAGGGTTATGATTTTGGCCAGCTGAAGACATCCATGGGTGGACTCTGAGAAGAAAATATAAAGAGAAGCCCAGACAGTGAGAGTGCTTTTTGCATCACTACATTTTGCAATGAATGATTCACATCTCTTTGCAGATCTTTGTTTTGCCTATTCTGTGGAGTTTTGCTGTTTCTGCTGGATTGTGCTGCTGCTATTGATTCATGTTGCTGCTTGGTGTTTGCTATTTGACTGGACTGCTCATATCCTGACAATGTAGAGCAGAATTGCCCTAAGGAACTATGTTTAAAAAAGTAGCCCCCTCCCCTGCCCCTGTTAACCTTCATTCTTGCCTTCCTTTGGTTCGTGGGTTGGAAAGGAGATGGAGGATTTAAGAACTCTAAATAAAGTAAGCTTTTGAAAAATATAAACCTACAAAATTCCTCATTTAGAAACTGTTCATGTCTTTGGCCTGAACTGGGTGCTTTGGGCCATTTCACATTATGTATGTCACCTGTCCCCGATATTGTTGGTCTCTAAAGCCTTGGCTGCAATTTGCTTGTTTAATGGTTCAGCATAGCCATACGGTGGCAAGCTCTCTGTTTTTCTCACTGATGTGACCCAGCTCTTTCTCTGGCCTTGACAAAAAATAGCTTTCTCAGCTTGATCAGAGCCTGGGGCCTGTTGTCTTCACCGATATACCACTTATGGCTGCCTTGATATGCCAGGTTTCCCTGTGTTTGTACCAGCCCTTGTAGCCAAAACTGAAGGGCTGAAAAGCTGAGTTTGTCCAACTGAGTGTGATTGCTGATGGCAGAATCAAAGTGTGTTGTATTGTACAGCAGAGCTCCCTCCAAGCCTGGGAATAAGGAGAAAATACTGTGCCTCAGCAGAAAAAGGAGCTGATACCTTTTTCACATGGAGGACACCTAAGTCAGACACCTAAGACCACGAACGAAGAGCTGACTAAGGAAGGAAACCAAGCCAGCACCCTCTCAAATAGCTTGTGACAAGCGATGGTGCTTAAGGAGCAGGAAACATAACATTTTTGTCTTTTCTGTCAAACACTGTGACTGGAATTTAAATCTTTTTATCTCCTCTACCTTGCAAAACTTTATGCAAATTTCAATCCCTACAACCCCATAAAACTTGTTTATACAAAGGCCCTGTTTCTTCTTGGAATTTAAGTGACTTACCTGGCTTACCCCTTTCCAGTTTTCCTCCTTTCCTTTGTGGAGATTAAAGCTAGTGTAGCCATTTGTAAAAGGCTGCAAGGCAAGACCCTGGCCAATGAGGGAAACACAGTCACCACGCGCATTTGAATAAAAGCCCGGTGCACTTCTTGCCCTGATGGGCTTTCTCTTTAGAGGGCATACTCTTAGGGGGAGTAGTTTTGTCTTGCTGGATGCTTTCACTCTGTTCAGATGGTCCTTTGTGTGATACCAAGAATATTTCTAACAACGGGAAGGAAAATTATAGTAATAATAAGGGCAAACACTTAATATAATTCTTTACAATAGACTGGGCTCTGTTTTAGACTTTTAGCATGTATTAACAAAATTAATATAGAAATTGGCTAGGCAGTTTATAGATAGGGACCACAAAAGTTGCAGTTTGAGGAATATCTTTGCTAGAGACCAGGAACATGGAAAGAGAGCTCTGAAATTCCAGTCTAGACTCCACACTCTTGATGACTAGCTTTGAAACTAGATCCCATTAAAACAGCTCATATCTATTTTCCAGTTCCAGTGCATCTCCTAAACAATATAACGTCCTTGGAGGGCCTGGAAGATGTCAGGACTTTGCTGAGGCCCATCAAGGGATGCAATACACCTCTGGGCTGGGTGGAGACATGAAATATCATTCTTTTCTTCCTTCAGAGTTAATTTAGCTGGGCCTGTCAATCACCTGGCCAAGAGACTGATTCATTTAAGGCCATGCTAAAGAGAGTCGAGGGATGATTGTGCCCTTAATGAGATAATGCATGTTTGTCTCCTGCAAACCCTGCTGGTAGTGCAGTCACTTAGGGAGCAGCCCTGTATCTCTCTTAGGTCTACTTACTTGTCTGTGTCTTAGCTCGGAAAAAGCATAATGTTTCTCTTTCCTTTTTCCTTCCTCTTCCTTTTGGATGCTGTCCAAAGCCCAGGTATGCTTTCCACAACACTTTGAGCTTCTTCTCGCTCTCTTCTCTCTTCCTCCTACCGCTCTCCCCCCCCCCCATGTGGCTGTTCCTTTAGCCCTCCCACTCCCTTTGTGAACATGCCAGCCTCACTCAAAAGGCGTGGCCATCTCAGTTTTTCTTCTCCACCTCCCTTTCCAGGTAGCCGCCCAGATTTTCAGCTTGTCTGCCCTGCTTTTTTATTTTTTCCCCTGTTAAATCAAGATACACTTGTTCTTAGGCTTCCTTCTGACATTCTTAAATTCACTTACTATTGAAACTAAGAACCCAAAGAGGGACCTGCAATTCCCCTGGTAATATGTGGTGGCCAGAGGAGTCTCCCCAGATTTTCTAGTTACAATAATGAAGAATCAAGAGCTTCCATAATCTTAAGTGGATCGAGGATTGGTGCTTCCAAGAATGTCCACGGTCATAGAGTGAGACTGAGCTGTTTATAGATGGATTGAACTGAAGCTGCACAGCTGCCCTTCTAATAGCGCCTGCGCAGACCAAGGACCTTGTGGCTCTAGCTGGGTGGGGCTGGTGGTTGAGGGGGTGAGTTAAAAAGTAGATTTTTTTCAGGAGAATTGTAATGTTGTGTTCTACTGAGTTTGGCGAGCTGGAGTTTGAGAATGAAGCTGCTGTGGTCAGCATTTCTCTCCATCTTCTTCCTCAGGTTGGCTACGGCTACACTTTTGCATCGCCTTCCATTTCCCTATCTAAGTCTGGAATGCCGAATACAATCTGAGATCTCGTTAACCTTGAAAAGAAGATACAATGAAGCTGGGATGTGGAGCTGAACATATTTGTCTCTGAATCTAGTATGGTGTGACTTTGAGAAAGATTTCCTTTGTAAGTTTTATTATCTCTGAAAGTGGAATAAAACTACCTTGTTAAGTTGTTATGAACGAGAATAGCAATGGTGTACAGTCCCGGGCATTGCATAGGCCTGAAAAAGTATCGCGCCTGACTTCTGCACTGCTGCCTTAAGTTTGTTTTCTGTTCTGTCATCCTCTTTCTTTGGCTTTTTTATTTTTTATTTTTCTGAGCTAAATGTAAAAAGGCCTTGAAAAGCCTGGATGCCTTGTCTTTGGGTCTTGGTTGTCACTGCCTTCTCCCAGTATAAATGAAGCATCACCTCCTGGTTCCTTGTTGATTTTCAGAGACACGACTGTTTGACAAACCATTTCAGGTGCTGTCTGTAGGCTGCCTAACGAGCCCTCATCTTTCACATCAGTGACTGTTCAACTGATTTAGGGGAAAGTGCCCCCTGCTGATGTGCAAGAAACAGATGCAGCATAATTGTTGCCTCTCTCTCCTTTTCTTTCCTGCCTTTGCCATTGCGACTTCTGTGCAAGCTTTCCCAGGAGACCGATCATTTCTCTTACCGTTTCTGTATTGGGAATATATCCTAATGATGTAATTTATTGCAGATTGAGGTATCATTAATTGACGTTATGGTTTTAAAATCTACCATTTGCTGCTTTTCCGCCTGACACTTATTATTTAATGGCTTGGTTTCCTATTTCTAATTTACTCTCAATCTTGAAAATCGTATCAGCCTTTCTTTGACTGTCACCTCTACTGCTTGATGGCTCTCCCTTTCTTTCTTAAGGTAGTAAATACAGAGAGATTGTGTGCTTGTGTGTCAGTGCCTTTAGCAAACTTTTCCAGCTGTGTGACTTAGGACCCAGCAAGCACCTGATTAGAATTTATGCACGTCCTTATCAATCCCCTTTCCCCAGACTTGTGGTTGGAATCCTGACATAGCAAAATATACCCTTGAATCACATGGACCCTTAGGCTCCCTGGGACCTGAAAAGTGATGTAGCCCAAATATTTCCTGTCAGATGCTTTACTTCCTTAGGAAGCACAGAACTATCAGAAACCCTCAGTTGCTTTTGAGCACTGGGCAGGCTGGAAGAGAGAGAGAGAGAGAGAGAGAGAGAGAGAGAGAGAGAGAGAGAGAGAGAGAGAGAGAGAGAGAGAGAGAGAGAGAGAGAGAGAGAGAGAGAGAGAGAGAGAGAGAGAGAGAGAGAGAGAGAGAGAGAGAAAGAGAGGGAGAGACAGAGACAGAGAGACAGAGAGACAGAGACAGAGAGAGACAGAGAGAGGATCGTGGTACAGAACCTGATGGAAGTTTGATCATGATGAATACGCCCATAGCTGTGTTAATATCAGAGCCCGCTTCGTTATGGCTAAATTAGAAGTCATGGACTATGATGAGTGCTTGGCAACTGTGGTTCCTCGAAGAAAGAAAGCCTTACTACTCGTTGACAGATGCACTGTCTGCCCGTGGCAGTGTTCTTCCCCATGGCCTGCTGGAGCAGCTTGGCTGTAGTGATTTAACTAATCCTGTATTGTAACGGAGGTGGAGAAATTGAAGGAAAACTGTTGCCTCTGTCCCAATCCCCAAACTTGATGTTAAGGAGCTGATTAATTGTGGTGGTTCTCTTAGGGACTTATTTAAGGTGGGGATTTCAATATTCTTCAGAAATGAATTTGTGTTCTTACTTCTTACACCAAGGATTTAGGGCAGGTCAGATATTATGTTTCGTTACACAACAGTCCCTTTTCTCAAAGAGCTGGATAACATACATTTATTTTTCAGATTAATATAAATTGAACTAAATTGAATTTGGGATACTGTTAAAAAATTAGGTGTAGCTAGTAGCAGGAGTTCTAAAGTTGGAATCACAAGGTCCTGGCCGCCCCTCCCAGTTTCATGAAATAACAGGTGGGAGTGCTGGGGAGGTCATTTTGGTTTTCCATTGAAATAATGGGGGAAACAGTACTGATGTGGTGTTAGCCACAACTTCGCCTTGTTTAAGTATCAGCTCTCAATTGTTCTATTTCTCCACAAAAGTTTAGGTTCTATCTATCTATCTATCTATCTATCTATCTATCTATCTATCTATCTTCTATATATCATTCTCCCTCTCTCATCATCTATCTATCAATCAATCATCTGTCTATCTTATTTATCTATTTTGTGTGCACACACACACAGATGTATATGCATACTGTGTGTCACAGCACATGTACAGAGATCAGAGAAAAACCTTTGGGAGTTAGTTACTGCCTTCTATCTTGTTGACGCCGACTTTCTCTTGTTTCTGCCTACCTTTGTACTCCAGGCCTGTTAGCCTAGGACTTGTGTGTGTGTGTGTGTGTGTGTGTGTGTGTGTGTGTGTGTGTGTGTAATGTAATTATAGACCTCCCATTTTACCACAGAGGTGTTGAGTGATTGAATTCAGGTCATTAGGCTTGATCATCAAGTGCATTTAGCCACCAAGCCATCTTGCCAGCTCTCCTTTCCTGTTTTCTCCCCCTTCCCCTTTTCTTTCCTTCCCTTTTCTCTCTTTCCCTTCTCCTTCTTGTAGTACTAGGGATTGAACCTAGGGCCTCGTGCATTCTAAGCAAGTACCCTGCCACTGAGCTATATTTGCAGCCCCTAGTCCTCTACTACTTTTTGTAGACAAGGTCTTGTGAGTCTTGACCTTAGTCTTCTAGCTAAGCTGTGGTCTGACACAAGTCCTGGATGGTTTAAGGATGAGAAAAAGACAGGCAGACGGAAGACATGAAATCTGTTCACATAACCCAAACATGCAAATGAAAGGCATACACGGTTTCTGTAGCTTATTCCATAGTGCCAGGATGGCTCTAGGTAGAGTAAGGCGTTCAGGGATTCTGATTCTGTTTTTACAATTTCTCATGCTCATTGAAAGATGGCTCATGAGTGGAGTGCCTCCATGAAGGGACAGTCTTCTCACTGAGACTGTTGACTCCCTTCTCTGTTAGATTTCATTTGACAAGCTATCTGTGTAGCTCAGTTCCTTTTTTTTAAACTTCTTTTTTTAAAAAATAGGTTTATTTAATTTTAATTAATATGCATTGGTGTGAAGGTGTCAGATCTTGGAGTTATAGACAGTTGTGAACTGCCATATGGGTGCTGGGAATTGAACCCATGTCCTTTTGAAGAGCAGGCAGTGTTCTTAACCATTGAGCCATCTCTCCAGTTCTTATTCACACAACTAATGAAATAAAGGTTTGTCAAACAACATGCGTGTGTGTGTGTGTGTGTGTGTGTGTGTGTGTGTGTGTGTGTGTGTGCAGGTTGCCAGTGGGGTTATGAATTAGTGCAGTGACTATGGACATTGGCATGGAAATTCTTTTAAAAAGCTAAACTAGAGCTACCATATATATATGATCTGGCTCTACCACTCTGAGTTTATATTCAAAGAATTCTAAATTAGATTACCACAGAGAAAGCCTCTCATCCATTTTATTGTTGTATTAATAATACTAGCCTAGATATAGAACAATCGTAAGTGCTGGTTAAGTGATGAGAGGGGAAATGTGGTGTATATACACAGTGAAATTTTATTCAGCCATAAAGAAGAATGCAATTATATCAGTTGGGGGGAAAATACACGAGTTTAGCTAATACGTGGATTAACTAGGATCATCATGTTAAATTAAATAATCCAAATTCAGAAAGACAAATACTGTGCATTTGTGCTCATTTGCATAGTCTGGTTTTAAAAATGTATGACATGAAAACAAAAGGGCAACTCTTTGGGGAAGGGCTGTGTGTGTGTGTGTGTGTGTGTGTGTGTGTGTGTGTGTGTGTGTGGTATTAGATGGAGTGAATATGAACAAATTGCAATGATAAGTATGTACGAAAATGTCATGGTGAAAATCATTATTTTAGATAGTAATTTAAAAATAATAGAAAAGAGGGTACAATGACAACAAAATTTAGATGGCTAACACAATAAATCCCAAGGCAAGTATTAAATGTCTGCCATAGAATAATCTGGGTGTAAGTTTAGATGTGCTTGTATTAGTTAGTGCAATATAATACCTTAAGGCAACACGCATTTCTTATTTCATAATTGCTGTGGGTCAGAATTCCAGACACAACTGAGTTGGGCATCTCTGTCTCTGCGGAGTCCCGAAGACTGCAGATGAGGTGTTCCTTGTTTGCAATCTTATCTGTAGGCTTGAGAAGAAGAGAATATATTTGCATGCTTTTTTAAGTTGTAAGCAGAAGTCATTTGCTCATGGCCTACAGGCTCTTAGGGTCTTGGTTGCTCACTGTCTGTTGCCTAGAGACCTCTGGAGGTCCTACAAAGCTTCCTTGTGCCATTGTCCCAGGCAGTTCACAGCATAGAAATGTTTTTCTTCCACCAAGAGACCTAGTCTGGGTCGGCTGACAAAGTGGACAGAATCCGCTATAAGCAAAGTAATCTTAGGTGTTATGCCCAATTCTGCATGCTACAATCTGTGGCTTAGACGGAAGTGATAGTTTCTATTCATACTCAAGGGAGACCCTAAAGCAGATTTGGAATTTTCTTGGGAGAGTTGTGGCCATCTTCCTTTTAAAGTAAATGCAGTCTTTCTCTTGGGAAAGCTTAGTCTCAAAAGAGAACAGTGACAGGGCCAGGTGATATCTGCCTTGATGATCACAAGGACCAAATCAGTTTGAAGTCAGATCGCATTACATGAAACTGACATTTGGAAAATTACTTATTCTTTCTCAATCACCTTAATTGTTAAATTCTTATCACAATTTTTGATTCCAGGGTTTTCACGAAATGGTAGATATCAAACATTTATTTGCAAATGGTAACAAAATACACTTCCTTGTTACCTTCTGGATCCTCAGCACATTAGCTTCTGAGGGATGGCATGTGGCCAAGCTCTTTTCTAGGAATTCATCTGCTCCTGCCCCACAAAAATAAAAATGCAAACACTTTCTGGCATGATGAAAAATAATGCAATGATTTGCACATTTTGGATGCTTAAAAATCAACCGGGGCCATTGTGAAGAGTCTTCCAAGCAGTTTTTTTTTTTAAAGGACTGACATGTCATCATTTTGCTGGGAGTTTTCATCTCTTTTTCATTCCACCTTATAATGTTCCTTCTGGACAAGTTAGCAAAAAAAAAAAAAAAAAAAGTTTCAAAAGCAGCAGGAAAAGAAAGCCTTAAGAAAGCTCCCTTAGGTCCTATCCAGAGGTTTTTGAAGTGGTCACTTCCTGTCTAATTCTGGCCTCCCATCCTTATTCAGGTGCCTGGAATCTTTGGTTACGCAAACAGGACCATAATGATATCTTGTACAAACATATGCTCACTTTAAAGGGATTCTTATGATTACCAGAAATTTTATAATTTTCATCTTGAGGATTGGCTGAATTGGAAGGCTTAGTTTTTGATGGTTCCAAATCTCGACATATTTCTAACAAACAGTGGATGGACTTGCCTTTAGCAGTCACTCATTATGCTTATAAAACTAGATGGTTCAGCTCAATTTTGATTACAACAGTTTTCTATATTCTCCTGGGATCCCATTAACAGTGCTTAACAATGTAAAAACAACCTCTGTTGTACTTTTGAGTATATACAAACTAACTTTCACTATTTTTGACTCATTGTGATATACAATTTTCCTATGTTTGAGGAGGCTATCTTCTTGACTACTCAAATACATATATAGTCCATATTTACTGGCCTTGGTTCTCTTTGAGCTAAACATTCTTTATGTTAGCCCAGAACTGTGGTGAGTTTGAGTGCCTTAGCATATCTTAACAATGCACTTACCAAGTTGGGAGGGTCCTGTCTCTCTCAACAAGCACAGAACTTTTAAGATGAAACTTTTAGTAAAGATTTGCAGTTGGAAACTTTTCTTTCTGGAAGCTTTTTCCAGAGCCTGTTTTGTGCCAGACATTCTGCTTGAGTTTAAGAACAAACACAAGCATGATTGATTTAGCTGTAAGTTCCTTGAGGGCGGTGGCCATCTTTTATTCATTCTCAAACACATCAATCATAAGCATTTAAAATATGACAATAATTATAGAAAAATAGGTAAATGTTAATATATGATTATTAAGAAAATGGCCTGGAGCCATTTTCAATGATGACTTATTAATAAATTCAAAGCTTAGATGAGAGATGGATCAGCAGTTTAGTACATGCAGAAGACATAAATTTGGTTCCTAGCACCCATGTTGGGCAACTTACAACCCCCTGTATCGTCAGCTTCAGGTGATCCAGATCCAATGCTTTCTTCTAGCCTCTGATGGCAACTGTACTAATATGTACACAGGCCCCTCTCATGTGGACATAATTTAAAAATCCTAAGATAAAGCTTAGATACAAAAAACTTTGTAACACATAAAAAGAAAGGAATTCTTTACGTAGGAAGTATTTTTCCATTCTTCCAAACTCTTTTCCTCTGTTTTGGTTTTCATGGAGGAAGAATCCATGGTCAGCTTATTAAGGATCTACAAGTATAATTTCTTAATTATTTTTAGTCTGGCTCTCATTATGTAGCCCAGCTTACTTGATGGTCACTATATAGTCCAAGCTAGCCTCAAACTCAGAATCCCCTGCCTCTACTGCCTACCTTCTGAGATGACAAGTGTATGAGGACAACATCCCACTTGTAAGAGTTTAGTTTACATGAATGAGTGAGGCAAAGAAGCAGAAGCAATTTAGAAGGACTATTCTGTGGTGGTAGTTTATAGGCCCAGTCTTCCTAGGACTACCCAGGATATTTCTAATACATCTTTTTTTTTTTTTATTATGCCTTCCTGAGCTAGTTTGGTATTGCAGTTCTATTTGACAACATTTCTCACATGCACTCATATCTCCCAACAGATCCCTCAAGTGTCCTTCTTATACTGCAGAGATGAATTCCTGTCCTTTTCCAGCTTCTCTAACCTGAAATGTTTCTTCATTTTCAGTGGAAGACTCTGACTAGCACAGAATTATCACAGGAGAGGACTTCAAGTGACTGCTCCCCCGCCTGCCAAGCCAGGATGTGTGAATGCATAAGCTTGTATGTCTGTGCACATGTGCGTGGGTCTTTGCAATTGGGGATCATTTATCTGTCCTACCTGGGATTAAAGGTGACAGGAATCCAGATAGCAGTCAGGGAAAGGTCAGTGCTGGGAGGGCATTTGTGAACCAGCAGCCTCAAATGAAGTGCCTGTGGAGGCTTTAGGACAGCAAGTGGCCTTCTCCATACATGTCTAGGCATGGAGGGAATAAGGAAGGCAAGGATGGTCAGAGAAGTAGGAGTATTGTATGTCTATGATTATTCCAGAGATGAACAAACAAGCAAACAAAAACATTCAAATGTTTTGGTTCAGACATTAAACAAGAACCCAAGAAAATTTAGTGCTTCTGCCTCTTGCTAGTTCAAATGGAATTCTGTTTGCTAATGTGCAATGCCAACTGAATGCACATGCCTAAGGGGTTCGTGATGTGAAGGACAGACGAGGCACTGTTTGGGAATAGTAGGTGTGGCACAGAGATCCCACTCTTCTGCTCCTTGTCAATCAAGCAACCCCCCTGCCTCCACCCTGCATTCTCATAATAATTACATCTTGCTTAATGATGCTGTACTATCACCCCTGTTCACTTGAAGGAACTGAGATCGTAAGGTGAGGTAGCTTTCCCTATCTTTATTTACTATTTCCCATCTTCTTTATTTCTAAACAAAAATCCAAACCCAGACTATCTAAGGGACTTAATTCCAAAGAAGACTTTAAATCCAATAGACTTGTAGGGTTTTACTAATTGCTCTTGTCAAGATTCAGAACAGTGTGTGTGAGAATGTGAGGTGCTTAAGATACTATCGTGCCCAACTAGTCAGAGTGGATACTTACTGGTCTCAGGTGATTAAGAGTTCTGCCGGGCGTGGTGGTGCACGCCTATAATCCCAGCACTCGGGAGGCAGAGGCAGGCGGATCTCTGTGAGTTCGAGGCCAGCCTGGTCTACAAAGCGGGTCCAGGACAGCCAAGGCTACACAGAGAAACCCTGTCTCAAAAAACCAAAAAAAA
>OU015743.1:119523428-119535254 GCA_907169655.1 Acomys percivali
CTGGCCTCAGTTAAGAGCTCACTCAGCTCACTCTTTTTTTTTTTTTTAAACTTTTTTTTATTAATTTATTCTTGTTACATCTCAATGGTTATACCATCCCTTGTATCCTCCCATTCTTCCCTCTCTCCCATTTTCCCCTTATTCCCCTCCCCTATGACTGTTCCTGAGGGGGATTGCCTCCCCCTGTATATGCTCATAGGGTATAAAGTCTCTTCTTGGTAACCTCCTGTCCTTCCTCTGAGTGCCACAAGGTCTCCCCCTCCAGGGGACACGGTCAAATGTGAGGCACCAGAGTACATGAGAAAGTCATATCCCACTCTCCACTCAAGTGTGGAGACTGTTCTGACCATTGGCTAGATCTGCATAGGGGTTTAAAGTTTATGGCCTGTATTGTCCTTGGCTAGTGCCTTAGTTTGAGCGGGACCCCTTGGCCCAAATCTGCCTATCATAATGTTCTACTTGTAGGTTTCTAGGACACACTGGATCCTTCTACTTTGCTATTCTCACATTGTTCTCTCATCTAGAGTCCCAATAGGATGTCCTCCCCTCTGTCCCAGTTTCCTGGTAAGTGAAGGCTTCCATGGGACATGCCCTTTGGGCTATTATGCAGATATAAGTGAGTATATACCATTTGAGTCTTTCTGTTTCTGGGTTAACTCACTCATTATGATCATTTCTAGCTCAATCCATTTATCCACAAATTTCAGGAATTCCTTGTTTTGATTAGCTGAGTAGTATTCCATAGTGTATATGTACCACAGTTTCTTTATCCATTCTTCTACTGAGGGACACTTAGGCTGTTTCCATGTTCTTGCTATTATGAATAAGGCTGCTATGAACATGGTTGAGCAGGTTCTTGTTGTGTTCTGGTGCATCTTCTGGGTATATTCCAAGGAGTGGAATAGCTGGGTCTTGAGGAAGCCCTATTCCCAGTTTTCTGAGATAGCACCAGATAGATTTCCAAAGTGGCTGTACTAGTTTGCATTCCCACCAGCAATGGAGGAGTGTTCCTCTCTCCCCACATTTTCGCTAGCATGTGGTGTCGCTTGAGTTTTTGATCTTAGTCATTCTGATGGGTGTAAGATGGAATCTCAGAGTTGTTTTGATTTGCATTTCCCTGATGACTAAGGAGGTTGAGCATTTCTTTAAGTGTTTCTCAGCCATTTGATATTCCTCTGTTGAGAATTCTCTGTTTAGTTCCAAGTCCCATTTCTCAATTGGGTTATTTGGTTTGATGGTGTTTAATTTCTTGAGTTCTTTATATATTTTGGATATTAGACCTTTGTCAGATGTAGGGTTGGTGAAGTTCTTTTCCCAGTCTGTAGGCTGTCACTTTGTTCTCTTGACAGTGTCTCCAGCCTTACAGAAGCTTCTCAACCTCATGAGGTCCCATTTATTAATTGTTGACATTAAGGCCTGTGCTGTTGGTGTTTCTTCTGTTCAGGAAGTTGTCTCCTGTGCCAATATGTTCCAGGCTCTTCCCCACTTTTTCTTCTAAGTGACTTAGTGTCTCTGGTTTTATGTGAGGTCTTTAATCCACTTGGGTTTGAATTTTGTGCAAGGTGACAAATATGGGTCCAGTTGCATTTTTTTACACATAGACCTCTAGTTAGACCAGCACCATTTGTTGAAGATGCTATCCTTTTTCTATTGAATGGATTTGGCTTCTTTGTCAAAAATCAAGTGACCATATGTGTGTGGATTCATATCTGGGTCTTCAATTCGATTCCACTGATCAACCAGCCTGTTGCTGTGCCAGTAACAAGCTGTTTTAATTACTATTGCTTTATAGTACAGTTAGTCAGCTCACTCTTAACCCATAGATTTTTTTAAAAACATAACCTCGGAAACTAGAAGAATTCTTATTTGGGTTCTGTTACTCTTGGCAGAGACAGCATGGTAGAAAAGACCAAATACCAGCTTGCGAATGTTTGCTTTCTGTGACGACTAGAAATTCAAAGCAGTATTCTACCTTTGGAGAAATTTCAGTTATTATCACTTCTATGAAAAAAGTCAATATGTGGGGAGGAGACTTCTATAATATTCTTCTTAATTCTCCAGTGTGGTCTTAGAAATATTTGGAGTAGCACAATGCTGATATGACACAAAAGAAAAGTATAGACTATTCTTAATATAGATTTGATAAAAGTGAAGTCGGAGCGAACAATATTATAGCACATCAAAAGAATCATCCATTATTACCAAGTATGATTTGTTCTGAGAATCTGAAGGTGGTTCCTTTATATTAAAATGAAAGGAAGCTGATTAATATATAACATAACAATTCTAGGTAATACAACAAGAGCTGCTTGTCGGTACCAGTAGGTAGTACAATGCTCTTGGTAATGGACTATTCTAGATTTTATAGAAAAACCCCTAAGAAACTAAGAGTAGGATTTGTTCCAGCATGTTAAAATGAACTATTAAAAAACCAAACATGGTGATAACACGGAAAGCTAGACTTATTATTAATATACTCCGGGAAAGGGATTTTGCATGTTTTTTTCCTAAAAATTCTGGGCCACATAATATGTCATCAAACACAAATGGACATGTGATTGTTATGAAGGAGAAGCAAAGCCATGGATATTTGCATATGATTAACTTAAAAACTGAGGACAAGAAGTTTGGAGAGGGGAACAAGTAGAAGGTGTATTTGAGAGCAGTAGGGAGAGGTATAAGGGTGAAAATATGGTTAAAATACATGGTTAGAAATTCTCAAATAAGTAATAAAAGCAGTATTTAAAAGGAAAGCTCAAGAATACAAACTGTAAATCACTGAGAACTGATGAGTTCAGTAAAACATTCACATATAAGATTAAAAACACTAACAGCTTTTCGATAATAAAACATTTGAGATATGATATGAGAGGAAGAGCAACTAAGTATGCTAATAAAATAGCCTGGAGAGATGGATTAGCAGTTAGAGTACTTGCTGCTCACTAACTAGGTCTAGAGTTTGAATCCCAGCACCCATGTCGGGCAGCTTGCGAAGCCCTGTAACTCTGGCTTCAAGAAATATACCCTCTCCTGGACGCCATAGGCACCTGATGCACAAATGCTCATATAGATATGCAACCACCCAAAATAAAATTAGTACATGTTAAAATAATAACTTTAAGCATGAAAAAACTCTTTAAAATGACCTAGCACAATGCTAAGAACCTTTGTTCTCAGGTGAGATTATGGACCTGCGTCTGCTCAGCTCCGTGGGGGTTGGGAGTTAGATGGACAGTCATTACTTTGTTGCAATACACGCATCTTTATGTAACCAGTGTGTTACATTGTAACTCTGCTGGCAACACAGGTAACTGCACTTTATTAAGGAACAGAGTGAATTGGTAATGCCATATATTTGGTAAGCCTCCATTTGGTGACTCTAGCTCCCTGTCACTGTGTTACCAAGGATAGATAGAACCACTACTGCTGCCATAAGAGGAAATTGAGAGAGACCTGGGATTCCTCATCCAGCTTAGGAACCATTGCTGGCTTCATGGGTGTGATAATTTTGTAGTGTAATGGCAAGCTTTGTATTACTACAAATTTTATAAAGAGCTAATTTTATAAAGAGAAAATGTTCACTTAGCTTACAGGTTGGAGCTTTCAGAGGTTAAGATTAGCTGTTTGGTCTCTTGCTGTATTTGTGGTGAGTGGTGACATATCATAACAGGAACATGGGTAGGAACATTGTCCTAGTAGTAGAAGACAGAGAGGGGGAGGGGAGAGAGTGTTCCTTATTTGGTTCCACATTGCTTCTCAGAACCATCTCCCTGTGGCCTATACATGGAGGACAGAAACCATAAGGAAGCTACGGAGGTCTGTAGGAACCCACACATATTTAAAATACTCTGATTCTCAGATTAATATTTTGTTGCCATCTTGAGATCCTTAATATTTCGACAAGAGACACTGAATTTTCATTTGCACTGAATCCTATAAGTCAGGCAGGATACCCTGTTAGCTACAGTAGACTGTTAACATGCATGACATCACAGATGATTCATCTGTTCTCAGACTTGGCTGCTTCAGTTTGAATTCAGCTTAGCACTATTTCATTGTAAGCTTTCCAGGAACGTCCCACTCTTCTCCTCTTCTCTCCTCACAGAAACCTAAGAACTTTATGGATGCTTATTCTGTGGTGAATTCTGACCTAAAACAAGAGAGAGTTGTATGTCCAGGTCCCCTTGTCATGTTGTAGAGTGTGATAGGGAAAGAGCAGAAGGTGACATGAGCTCCAAGAAAAGGGTGAAGTAGACCAGAAACAATTGACTTTTTTTTTTTTTTTTAAAGATAGAAATGTAATGTTTGTTCTGGTCATCGAGGGTGAGTAGCAGCCAAGCATGGAGGTGAGGAGGGTGACCTTGCTGCAGAGAAGGTTATGGGTAACAGAGCTGGGAGAGAAGAGAGTACACGTTAGGAACAGCAAGGAACTCACAGAACTTGACTAAGACATGGGATAAAAATAATAATGCCATAGGAAGGGGAGTGTTAGGATTAGACGGAAGATATCTGTATGCCAGTAATATTATTTTCCAGTAGAAAATGGCAATGATATAAAAGATCTACTATAAAAAGGGTTATATGAATAAAGATTTGAAACATACAGCCAAACAGGAAGATTTTTATAGTATAGTATACATCTAGAGGTTATCATTGTTGACATTTTACCCATAACTGGAAAAGTCATACAGCTCTGAAGGCTTACCATCAAGGGGTTAGGATTAGAAGACAAATATGTTAGATTGATTGGAGGTACACAGATGGTAATCAATTGGGAGCCGTTTTTTAAAATACTTAAGTCTAACATAGGGTAAGACTCACAAGTGAAAAATTATTATTTTTTTTGAGAAGAAATATTTCTTGTTGGAAAATACTGAGAAGAGTCTAGATTATCATCACAAAGTAATGTAAAGAAAATTTACTGACGCCGTAATCAAAATCACTACACTGGCAATCCTATAGCCATTCTGAGTATATAATTATGTAAATTATAGCCATCATCATAGATTATTAGTGCACACACAGATACGACTTCCAAACCATTGTGCAGTTACAGTACACCAAACTGTTTTGAATGTTTTATACAAATATCTCACTAGAATTTCACACCATGTGAAAGTTCTACCATTCATTATCTTCATGGTTCTTGTATAGTGTTGCATTCATCAGAATCTTATCCTTTTGTGGACAAATATATGCCACTGAATGGGCTTTACATTGCCTTATCCGTTTATCACCTAGCTGACTTAAATAATACCAACATTTCTGAATAGTTGTTTATAAGGATATACACTTCAATTTTCATTGGATGTTTGTTGACAAGTATGTTTCCTAGACCACTTAACAGCACCAAAAATAAGGTTTTGAGAAGGTGCTAAGTTGTTGTGCTAACTGGATGTATAATTTTCCTTTCCCACTAGTAATGTATGAGGCTCTGTGTTCTTGTCATCCTCATCAGCACTTGTTAACATTCATCTTTTTATACTAATTATTCTAGCACATGAAAAATGTTTTTCAATTTTTATTTGAAATTTAATGACAATTAGTGATATTTTTATCTATGTGCTAACTGGTTATTACTATGTCATCTTTGGAGATTTTTGTCCATAGAAAAATTATTTTCTTAGACTCCAAGCTATTTTTATTTTTGAGACAGAATCTTTCTACGTAGCCCTGACTGTCTCAGAAATTGCTATGTAGTTCAAGCTGGCCTTGAACTGCCTCTGTCTCTCAGAGTCTAAAGGTGTGTGCTATCATACCCAGTTTAGACTCAAAATTTTATTTCACAATATTTTCTTATCAAATTTTTATAGATATTGCCTTAAATTCTTTGGATATTTGCTCTAACAGAGAAAATCTGAGGCCAGTCTAAACTTTGTGTCTTTCAAACTACTTTTACCTCTTGGATATTTTTGGAATTATTTTCCTCTAATATTTTAAACTCACAAAGATTTTAGATATCTGTGTTGGATTTAAACATTTTTCTTAGATTAAATATTTTGAAAAGGGGGCTGGAGAGATGACCCAGAGATTAAGAGCACTTACTGCTCCTCCAGAGGTCTTGAGTTCAATTTCCAGCAACCACATGATGGTTCATACCCATCTATAATGAGATCTGAAGCCCTCTTCTGGGATAGACCACTGTATACATAATAAATAAATAAACTAAGAAATATTATGAAAAGGGAGAGCAATCTCTTTAGCTTTTGTAAGTTTCTTCAATAATGTCTCTAATTATTCTTCTTTACTCAACTTTTCTTTCCTCATTCTGGAATCCCAAAGATGTGGCGCAGTGGCAGAGAACTTGCCTGGCTTACAAAACAGCCATGATTTGATCCCTGGAACAATACCCCATCCCCAAACCAAATGAAACCAAACCAAGCCATGTAAAACTGGTAACAACAGGACCAACACAAAAAATGATTTCTGGAATAACCTATTATTCTTACATTACAGAAAAATGTTCATTTTTAATTGCTTACTTAGAAACTTTGAAGTTCTCCTTTGAACTCTTAATTTATTTTTATTTTTTGATTTTTAATTTTATGTTGCAAGTGTTTGTCTGCACGTATGTATGTGAAATACATTAATTTCTGGTACCCCCAGTGGCCGGAAGAGAGCATCAGTTACCCTGGAACTGGAGTTACAGAGTGTTGTGAGCAGCCCTACAGGTGCTGAGGAAAGAACCTGGGCTTCTGCAAGAGCAACCAGTGCTCTTAATTACTGAGCTACCTTTCCAGCTCCCTTTTGAGTTCTTAAGAATGTTCTTTTTATTCTACCTGTGCGTTTTGGTTTTGCACAGAGCCAACTCTCTCGCTCAGTTTATGATTGTATTGAAGGAAGGGTTGATGAGAATTGGAGAGCATGGTACTAACTATATATGAAACTGATATTTCCTACCAATATAACACTAACTAGGCCTTTGCATTTGTGGTTTCTGGATCTTGCTTCTCTGATATCTGACAGTCTCCTTATCTAACCCTGTAGAGATTTTTTTAAGATAAGAAAACAGATGCCTAGGGCTTCGTACGTTTATGGCTTCTTTGCATTTCTCCACAGAACCTTGAAAATGAAGATGGCCTCGTCCACCTTTAAGCTTCCTCCATCTGAACTGTGTTAGAAGAGCCTTCTAGCCTACCACTTACAGCTGTTTTCAGGTGAATGCACCCATTGTTTTTCTATATACTTCTGCTTTACTTAAGTCAGTGAATACTCTTGTTTAACACATGTGTCTCTTTGGGTGGGAATGCTGCCTCTTCTCTCCTCCATCAGCTAAGCCTCTGTTCATTGTAAATCATCTCCTTATGGAGAAGGCTTCAAATGAGGCAAACAAGCCATTGGGAAAAATGTCCTTGTTTCTACCACAGACAGAATTCTGCCTTACAAAACGCAAGCTTGGATGCAGGTAGAGTCGATGCCCAATGTCTGCCAAGACAGGGTAAGCAAGTCCTCAATAGTTCCTGCCTCACAAATATGTCTGTCATATATATTGAGCCAGAAGGCTGAAGATGATGCTTCAACATTATAGTGAGTGTTGGGTGACTATTCAGGCAGTAAACTGTCTCTGTCATCTTCTCATTTGGGAAGCTGCTAACTTGCACCCCCTGAATACTCAGCTAATCAATTTTATTCCTTCTCAAGTCTCTGATGTAGTTGAAGACCAGATAGTTTAGTTTTATAATTTAGTTGTTTAGGAGTTGTTAGGAGTTAACATGCTTTTAGGTTTAGATAGATGTTTTAAGTTGGTAATGATGAGATAAGATAGATATTGCTTTATATTCAGAATTTTAGATGCACCAAGATAGGAAAGATGTTCTCTTTAAAGCTGCCAAATGCAGATAGCCAAAACACTAAGAATGTAACATTTATATTGCTCCTGATTGTTTCATGGTTCTTCTTGCTGTAAGTAGTTTATTGTACATATGTATAATAATATAAATATATTTGTAAAAAAAAACATTTGATAAAAAGAAACCATATTAAAAAATAAATGATCAGTCACTCCAAAGACATTATTTGAAACAATTTTTTCCTTTAACTTTTTGACTTAGACTTAACTGCTCAGGACTCAATTACAGTTGTGTATTGGTGTTTGTCTTCAATAAGTTGAAAAAAATTGGAGTAGCATTTTTTAATGTCTGCAGCATGGAGAATAAAAGTTGATCCATTCAACCAGCAAATACTTACTCCCCACCTCCCATACAGTAAATAGTATACTAAATCCTTGCTGTATTTGGTCCAATAACAGAGCTAAGGTTCCTGACTTCATGAAGCTCACAGATCTGTGAAGGGATGACACATGGCAAGTAAACAAATAATTTCAAGTAAACTCAAAGAAAACATATACGTTGTTTGAAATTTATTTTAAAGGTGAATATTTGGGGTGATCAGAGAAAAAAGTAGTAGTTTTTAAGTAGTTCCATATTAGCTGCAGAGCATCA
Source organism: Acomys percivali (assembly GCA_907169655.1). Taxonomy (NCBI): domain Eukaryota; kingdom Metazoa; phylum Chordata; class Mammalia; order Rodentia; family Muridae; genus Acomys; species Acomys percivali. Next base: position 119,531,870 of record OU015743.1, read on the forward strand.
AACCAACCAAAATCTCAGTGCCATATCACAGTAGTATTTTCCCTCATCCCTATGTAGTTAAATCAAGCTGTCCTAGCCTGAGTTCAGCTGGCTCACTGAGCTGGGTTCATCCATGTGTTTGGGACTGCCTGGGGTTAGCTTGTCTAGGCTGCGCTTGCAGGAGTAGCTCCTCTGCCTTCTGAAGTCATCATCATAACTCTTGCATAAGGTTCAGCAATTCAGGTCCTAATAAGCAAATCTTTTGGAGCCTATGCTTATATATAGCTACTGCTATCCACTTAAGCAAAGCAAGTCACATGGTCAAGCCCACAGGCAAAGGACAAGGAAACACACCACAGTTAGAGTGTGAAGTCATTGGAAAGTTACATGATAGAAGGTGTGGGCTTATAATCCTGTTAGTGCACAGAGAATGACAGGCTGGCACAATAAGCTAGTCTGCCTTAGATCTCTTATGGGTATGGTATCATACCACAAGGAGAACTTGAGCCTATCAAAATCCTTTAAGGCAGTACTTGAGTAATTTTCTTTGTCTTTCTTTACTCTCTTTCTTCTTCCCTTCCCTCATCATACATATGCTTGCTTGTTCATGTGCTCTTTGTTCACTTATGTGCTGTGCTGCTGTGGTTTCCAGAACCTGTGTCTCTTGCTTGAAAGACCTTCCCCTGGTGGAGTATCTGGAAGGGTGGAGTATCTGGAAGAGTGGAGTATCTGGAAGGGTACATGTTTATGAATGTCTACTCTGCTCCCCGACCAGGCAAGAAATCTAAAAACTGCTGTCCAAGAGGAGTTATGTGCAAATACTAGCTCTTTTACTCAAAAGAATGTGATAATTCTGAAGCCTATCCCCAACAAACTTCTTGCTTGCAAGAAAACTTCATTGGCTGTCTGCTGTCCCTTCGCTGATTTCCTGGAGTGTCTACCAAACTAGTTACAATCAAGCCTTCATCTTGGGAGTCGGCCTCTGGGGGAAGCAGTAGAAGAAAACATATACCAAGAATCTGTTGTGCGAAGAAAGTACCTTTGGGCTCCTAGTCCTACTGTAGTTGAGTCTTGAGAAGTTACACCAATCTGTATTAGACAGCAGTGGAAAGACTATAAACTTTAAAGTAAAGAATCTGGCAATCCTGAGACCAGCTTTCTCCTGACCTCCCTAGCTTTCTCAGCTTTGATGCTGTTGTCTGTAAAAGAAAAATGTGATGGAGGTGGCAAATTACCAAAAAGGTTGGAACTATTTGGTCTCCTCCTATGAGATCTAGACGCACTGACACATAATATCATAGATTGTGCCTGGCCTATGGTCATATTTAGTAAAGTACCTATCTGTCTCATGAAGGTGTGTGCCAGGAAATAGCTAGAATAACATTTTGTGTGTGTGTGTGTGTGTGTGTGTGTGTGTGTGTGTGTGTGAGAGAGAGAGAGAGAGAGAGAGAGAGAGAGAGAGAGAGAGAGAGAGATGGATCTTCCCACTTCAAGATCAACATTGCTTTGCTCTCCTTCAGCCACGTTAGTTATTTATGCTTTGCCTTGACTAGTAGAAGTTCCCCCAAAGACAAGAGTGGATTAATTTTCCCTGTGGATTGCCTAGCTCCACTCAGGGAACTTGGTTACTGAGAAAAGGATTAGATAATTGTCAGCGGGAGAAGACAGCTTGTGGGAGAATGTGATGAATTCAGCTGAGAGCCGGCTAAGGAGGAGGGCGCGAAGCTGGGGCCACAGCCTAGGCCTTTTGGATCTTCTTTAAGAATATTAACAGCTAACGTTTGCCTAGCATTTTACAGATGCCAGAGTCCTTTCTGATGTTTAGTCTTATTTGATTCCAACAGCCCTGTTCTCCGAGGTGACTTTCTTTGTCAACATAGTCACTTGAGGAAACTGAGGCTCAGATAAAGCTGTGACAAATCCAGCTAGTGAGTAAATGCTAATGTGAGATGCTGTGGCTGTGCCCGGGATGTGGACCATTCATTGTCAGCTGCGGTGTTTAGGAGGTGGGCATTTCCTTAGTCCACAATGGCTGAGGTTTGCATAGCTCTCAGTGGGACAGGACAGCCCCAATTTTAACCCCTAGTTTTTATAACTGCAAGGATATTATCCATGCTTTCTAATGGAGAAAGTAAGGATTTGGGAGGTTAAGAGGACTTTCCCAAGGACACTGTTGTTAATTGCCAGGGCCAATTTTCAAATCAGGGCCCTTTAGTATTTAGTCAAGTTGGGGACAGCTTTTGCAAGGGAAAGATAAAGTTACAGTGGAGGCCCTAGCAAAAGCATATAGCTTCTCATTTGCTAATGAAAATCAGCTGGATTTCTTGAGGTCTTGGCCTTCGCGGGGGTGGGGTGGGTGGGGGTAGGGGTGGGGTGGGGTGGGGGTAGGGGTGGGGTGGGTGGGCAGGAAAACATGTCAAGGAGCTACAGTGCAGATCCAGAAGCAAGCTTGCTGAGGCTGGAGGCTGGTGTGGCTTCCTGAGGAGGACGGGATTCTCAGGTGTTCTAGGCTGACCAGGAAACCCATCTGTCTTCTATCTGCCTCTCATTCTTCCTCAGGCAAATATGGTAGTGAAGACAGCGAGGAGGAAGATGAGAAGTGGAGGAGGAGGAGGGAGAGATAAGGAGGGAAGGAGAAGAAAGAAAAGAGGGAAGAGAAAAGAGGAGGATGAGGATGAGGATGAGGAGGAGGAGGAGGAGGGGAGAAAGCTGCTGTGCCATGCTACTCTGAATGAGTAAAGGCTCCAGCTTGTTAATAGCACAGGAGCTGGGAGAAGACTACGCTTTGGTGCCTTGTCCAACTAAAGGACTTTTATATCACTTGAAGAATCTGGGTGTTTATTTTTCTTTGCTTGTGTTGTAAATTTATAACAAGCTGAAAAAAGAGCAGACCTCTTTTTTTTTCCCTTTTTTTCAGTTGGCCTCTCACTCTATTTCCAACAATGTCTGGGTTTTCCCCAAAGCTACCAAGTGCTAATTTGAAAAATATGTTGCCGACAAATGGGAGAAAAGGAGGCATCTATTGTGAAATACCCCGCGGGGCACAGAAGAGCTTCAGGAGAGGAAGACAGACAGACACAGGGATACAGGGAAAGAGTTGGGGGACATAAGAGAAGGAAGAAAAGAGGGAGGAAGGAAGGGGGAGGGAAGGTCAGGGGGAGGGAAGGTCAGGGGGAGGGAAGGAGAGGAAGAGGAGGAAAGATAGTGAGAGGGAGCGATGGAGAGAGGCAGAGAGAGATGGGTGGAGAAGGGAGGGAGAAAAGGATAGCGACAGAGACAGGGACAGAGACAGAGACAGGGACAGAGACAGAGACAGAGACAGAGACAGAGACAGGGACAGGGACAGAGACAGGGACAGAGACAGGGACAGGGACAGAGACAGGGACAGGGACAGAGACAGGGACAG
>OU015743.1:119535264-119555759 GCA_907169655.1 Acomys percivali
GACAGGGACAGAGACAGGGACAGGGACAGGGACAGAGACAGGGACAGAGACAGGGACAGAGACAGGGACAGGGACAGGGACAGAGACAGGGACAGACACAGGGACAGAGACACAGACAGGGACAGAGACACAGAGACAGGGACAGGAACAGGGACAGGGAGAGGGAGAGGGACAGGGACAGGGACAGAGATAGGGACAGGGACAGGGACAGGGACAGAGATAGGGACATGGACAGGGACAGGGACAGAGACAGGGATGGGAACAGAGACAAGGACGGGGACAGAGACAGAGACAGGGACAGAGACAGAGACATGGACAGGGACAGAGACACAGACAGAGACAGGGACAGGGACAGGGAGAGGGAGAGGGAGAGGGACAGGGACAGGGACAGAGACAGAGACAGGGACAGAGACAGAGACAGGGACAGAGACAGGGACAGGGATGGGGACAAGGACAAGGACGGGGACAGGGAGAGCAGTTGCTTGTGTCCTGAGCATGGGAGCCTATGGGAATAAGAAGCAGATGGTTCAGAACATGCTAGACATACAAGTCCCAGTGTAGCTTGGTGAAAGTGAAGGCTGCTGGCTGCTGCTCTCCACTGGACATGAAGCATACACATGGACCTCACTGCTGATATTAATCCCTACATTTCCCAGAGTTCCATGTAGGGCACTTCATAAGAAAAATGTTAAGTGTCCTAGGAAATAACTGCATCTTCCCAGAACCTCCTGGGACTTCTCGTGGGTAGAAAGAACTATCACCGGTGGATGAGCCTCCTGATCTTGCTTTGGCTGGCAGGAAGCTTATGGCAAAATTTACAGCTCAAACAGAGCTTAGGCCGAGAGCCTACCACTTGTTAGGCCTTATCCTGTTTGTCCCTTGGCTTGTCTGTGGTTTTAATGAAAAAGAAAAAAAAAAAGCTGTCTTGATTTAAAAAAATGAATATTCTATCATTTCAGTCTGTTATGTGAATGGCTTCAAAAATCTTTGTGCACTAAGGAAGATTTAAGTCAATAACTGAGAACAGATATGATCAAACCTTGCTAGAGCAGCTTGAGGCTGAGCACATTAAAGGGGCCAATGAGCATTGGGAAGACATTCTGAAGCCAGACTTCAGCCTTTGTTTGCATGTACACCTCGAGAAAGGCACCTTGTGGAGAGCCAAGGAATGGCCCGGAGGAGCCGCCCAGAGCTTGTGGCTGCTCTTGTTTGAGGAGCACCCAACGAAAAGGTCCTAGAAACAAATTGAAACACTTCAGGGAACTTGCCTCTCAAATCCTTTCTTAAGCCTTCCAACCTCCCTATGGCGGGCTCAATTTTCAAAGCATTGGAAAGCGGTGGGGTTTGGAGGCCTTTTCTTTGGAGACTCTGTAAAGAGTGGACAATTGTGAGATCCCAGCTAGACTCACATACGGATGCTATAAATCCCCTTTTATTATAATGAATTGAGGGCTCTGTGCTCTTGTTTCACAGCATGCGCTCTTTTTCTCACTCGGTGCTCGGTATATTCCTGCCATTCCAAGGCCATCCTCTACCCAGGACCATTCTGCTCTCCTTGGATCTATGGTCAACTCCTACACAACCTATAAAGCCCATGTCACAGTGCTACCATTCCTTGTCAGGACCTGGTGACTTGCTTCTGGCCAGCAGTAGTGTCCCATCACTACCATGATGTAACAGTGGTGGATAGCAGTTGCGTTGTCTTCTGCCTGATATATCTCTGAGCTGCCGCCCCAGTGGCAGATTCTTCTCCGTCATCCCACAGTTTCTTCAAGGTGCTGAACAAACTAATATGGGCGAATATTGACTCCTGTGGGGGTATAACAACCTTTACTCAGGATTGTTCTAGACTGTAGGTATACTCTTTGTTACGGGAAACTACAATTATAAAATGAAATAGCGATAAAAATTGCTAAAGTAAACTCTCTTTATACCTAGCAACTATGATGGATGCTTTCAGTTTCATCTGAGAACTGAAAATGTCCTGACTTCCAAGCCTAAGCCTGATACATTTACTGGAATATGGTGTGTGAATTACCAAGTGCTGTCCTTGGCTATTTTGTTTTTGGTGGTTAAGAAAAATGAACCTGATTGGACAGAGACAGAAATGGAGAACCAGAGGCATTGGAGTTCAGGCTGCGACACCACCTGCGTCAGTGACTTAACCACCCATGACCTCATCTGATAAATGAGAGCTAATGTAGCAGTGAGTGCATTGGCTGGTTGGTGTTGAGTCCTAAGTGACATGATGCACGGACGTCAAGAAGAGTGGCTGGTACACAGTAAGTGTGCTTTCTTCATGTAATCGACGTACAGGCCTTACACAGCTTGAGCTTTCAGAATTCTGTTTTGTTGTTTCTTCCTCCCTCTAAGTGGACGTGTGTTCTTGTATTGTCTGGGAGAGATGGAGACTTGGCTTCAGTAGTTGACACAGGTGTGGCTAGGACCTAAGGGCACTTTGACTGAGGGTGGATGACCTATTTCTACTGTGCTATTCAGAACTCTTTAAAGTGTTGACTCATGTCTAGATGCAGCCTGTAAGGAATAGCGCTGTTTCCTGTTTGTATCACTAGGGTGGCATTTTCTATAGTTTCTGGAAAGAGCATACAATATGTATGTCCAGGGAGTGTACAAATAGAAAAGGTCTGTGTGTATCTTCTGTGGTTTAATAATAACTACCTAAGATTGAATTCAGTTCCATGGACCATAGCATCAAAACAATTTTGTGCATGTTTGAGTGGCTGAACACACTGTATTTGCAGTCATCAGCCACACATGTTGGGGACAGCATCAGATAGGAGAATGGAAGAGAAGACAGATGCAAAGATGTCTCCGTGTGTTTGGTGCTAGGTGTGCATTTATTCAAGTAAAAAAGAAAAGCACGTGCGAGGGCAGGGGCTGGGGGTTGGACTCTTCCTAGCTACAAATGCAACTGGGAGTAATCTCTTCCAGTTGACAGGGAACTGCACTCACCTCCGCTGACCTCAGAGAGCCGCCCCTGGGATTATGGAAGGTTGTCACAGAAATATTACATTCCCTTAGCCGTGGGAGCTGCATCAGCATTTTAGAAGATTGCTGAACTCCACTATTTAGAAAGCCCTACATCTTCTCCCCGACAGGACACCAGAGCAGTGGGGAGGATGAAAGGAAAAGGGGTCGGTGAGGAAGGAGCGTGCTGATTTAAACTGATCTCCTGTTCACTTTGAAAATGAGTATCAAGCAGGCAGCTTGGCGGGGGGGGCAGGATCTTCTAATCGAGTCTTCTTGATTTGGACAATTGCTGTGTGCTTGGAAGATTTTTGTAAACCAGCCATTTAAAAGCCACTTGGGAATATTACCATCCAGAAGAGTCCACTGGCATTCAGGATCTTTTGGGAGGTGTTGGGTGTAGGTACGTGGTGTATTTGATGTCTTAGGCTTTGTGTTGTTTTTGAAAGATGGACAATACTAATAAAAATATTATGAGCTTCACTAGTGATTTCTTAAATGCTGGTTTGATCATATTAGACAAATGTCTAAGATGTTGCCAAGTATTACAAAGTTCATTGGAAATTAATTCAATTAAAGCAACCTGGACAGTTTGATGCCCGAGATCACAGTGTAAATCCAATTATTTGACACAGTATGAAGCAAAAGGTTTGAATATTTCTGTGTAATCCTTTATATTTAGAACATTTACATCTCTCAGGTAGCCTTTTGGAGGGCAGAGGAAACTTAAATATTCACAAAATGTTCCCGTGGGATAGTGAAAGAATATGAAGTATTTTGTTTATTTGACATTACTTAATTTTATGTACTAGGAACTGAAACCACCCATCAGCTTTTGAACATCTACACTCTACCCAGCATCACCCTGGACACTTTCACGTTCTTTGTTCTTCATTTTATCATCACAATAGATATTATTTAACTTGCTTTATGAAGAAGAGGCAGAAGCTTAGGAGATACAAGTGAGTTGCTCAGTGCTCGCAAGGGGATTAGTCAGTTATGATCTAGGATTTGCAGGCCAAGGCTTTGTTCCTCAACCTAATTATATAAGGAGTCAAAAACTTCAAGGCAGAGGCAAGAGGATCAAACCCCAAGTTTGAAGTTAATGTGGTTTATACCGTGAGTTCTAGACCAGCCAGGACAATATAGTGAGACATTGTTTAACCCCACAAACAAATAAAAGCAACAAATGGTCTGAATCCAGCTTAGAGGATACAGGAACAGAAGGGAAGATCTTAAACTGGTGGCTGAAGATGCAGCTGGCAGGAAATGGAAGAGGTTTCATAAGGTGGCTATCCCAGGCTTATGTCTGTCACCAAGTGCTTGCCAGGAGCCTGGCATGGTGGGAGGGCTTTCTCACTAAAACACAGACTTCCTATGAAGTACTGTCTCATCATCCAATTGTGAAGATGAAAAAAATGAGGCTCTGCGATATAAGTTCACTTTCCTTGGGCCAAGAAAATCCATAAGCAAGGGCCTTTGGACTTAGGCTTGTTTCTATGAGCCTAGAGCTGTTTCCATACGGCTTGACAGTTCACCGTCCAAACCCTGCAGTGCAAATGCTTTTTATCTATCATTAAAAATTGGAATTTAGGCGCAAGTCCAAGATGTGTTTAGTAATGTACAAGGAAAACATGCAACAATGTGTGTCGGCCCTGTACACCAACAGGTTTTACAAGAACAAAAAACGTCTTCTTTGATGCCGTGAAAGCAGTAAAAGTATAGAGAATTTAAGATGCTGGAGAGCCTTTAAATCTGGGAAGACAGCTTTAAAGATGTATTTTAAAAACATTGCAAGAACATATAGTCTAAGAAGTCATTTTACAAGCTGTATAATGGGAAAAAACAATCTCTTTTCAGTTTCTGGCCGTCTCTTGTTTTCGATTCATTCTTGTATTCCTGTCCCTGATCTCCAGGGCGATCTCTTACATTTGTGTTTCCTCCATCTTAAAAATGCATACATATACTGCTATCCCCCTCTCCCCGTGTGTACATGCGCACATGTGTGGGGGCACCCGTGCATTTGCACATGGAGGCTTGAAGATGACACTGAGACTCTTCTGCTGCTGCTCTCTATGTTGTTTATTGAGGCAGGATCTGTCAAATGGACCCAGACCTAACAGATTCCGCTGGTCTGGCCAGCAAGAGTGCTTCAGAGGAAGTATTGGATTGCAGGTGGGCTGCCATGGCCATTTGGGACTTACATGAATTCTGGGGATCAGAAGTGTGGTCCTGATGATCACAGGACAAGTGCTTTAACCACTGAGCCATCTGCCCTGCCCTTCTGCTTTATCATTAAAGAGGTTGTGAGATTCAGTATAACAGTTTAAAGGGCTTTTTTCCTTTGGCTTTGTTGTTGTCCTTGTTTGTGTGTGTGTGTGTGTGCGTGTGCGTGTGCGTGTGCGTGTGCGTGTGTGTGTGTGTGTGTGTGTGTGTGTGTGTGTGTATGTTGTTAGAATAGAGGCCAGAAGTCAACTTCAGGGTGTTGTTCCTCTGATGTCATCTACTTTGTTAATGACAAGGGTAGCTCAGAGGGTAAAGTGCCTGCCATGCAAACGTGAGGACCTGGAGTCCATCTCCAGAACCCACGGAAAGGTGCAGCATGTTGGCACAAATCTGTAATCCCAGCACCGAGGAGTGGGATTGCATGATTACAAGCAAAGTAAAAGATGCTTAAACACTGGTGGAAATGAAAACATCTAAGTATTACCTCACTCTTCTCAGATTACCCAGAGATGAAAAGCTGGCTGGTGGCTAGTATAGACTTGGCAACTAAAGAACTGCTTCTCAGTGATAGAAGTACAGGCCAGGGCATCAGTTCTGGAGAGAGCACCCTCATCCCTCTTTGTCAACTCCATTGCATTCTGGGATGCACACCCTACAGAAATTCCCTACTTTGCATATTGCAGCTGCAAGTTGGAACCCATCTGGATGTTGTTCACTACAGGCCCAAATAAACGTAGAGAATAAATACAGATTAGGATATACTTGGGAATTTGAAGCAATCACTTAGGTATGTGCTCACAACTGTGGTTTGGTTGCGTTTCCAAAAATTTCAAGCCAGAAACTTGACCCCAATGTGTAGCTGTTGGGAAGCAGGAATTCATGGGTGGTGCTCGGATTGTGAACTCCTGCCCTCATGACATGATGAACGCCATTGTTATAGGGCTGGACGCCGCGTGGAAAGACGAGTTGGTAGCTCTTTGTCTCCTTCTTGTTTTTCTCTTCTCTTTTCACCCTCTACTCTCGATCATAGGAGGAAGGAGTGAAAAACCACTTGATAGATACTTGGCTCTCAGTCTTAGTCTTCTCACCTTCCAGAGCCATAGATAACACTTTCTGTTTATTTTAAGTGACATCTGTTGTGTCCTGTTACAGAAGCACAGAACAAACCAGAGCACATTCTGCGTAGATCTAAAGAATAGTGGTAAGGTGAAAGGAAAAAAAAACAAAAAAACCAAAAAAACAAAAAAATAAAAACCAAAAACCAAAAACAAAAACAAAAAAAACCCAACAAGATATAGAGCAAAATAATATGTGTGCAAGTTCGGATTTCATTTGGAAAAAAAACTCATATAAATGAAACTACACTTTAAATGCACCAGGCAGCATTGCTCATAGAAGTGAGTAAGTAAAGAAGAACAGAGGCATAAGTGAGAGGGGCTGTGCTCAGGCCAGTGTGGCTAATCCAGGCATTAGGGAGTACAACGGTCTCAACTCCAAACTGCTGACCTCTGAGCTCTGGAAACACAATCAGAGTTAATACAACTAAGGTGACTATGCACTCTCTCCATCTAATCTGTTGCGACCTTATTTTCCTTATGTGAAGCTGAAGGAGTTGAAGGTTGCTCCCCTCCCCCTCCCCTGCCTCCACTTCTCTCCTATGCAATTAATAATGAGATTTGGCTTGGTTAATTTTCTTTCCACTATTATTAGTTCATCTCACAGAAGCAGGGCATCTGTAAGGCAAACGGAGCACCCCAGCATCTGTTTATCCTGTTGTGCTTTAAGGACTTCAAAAACTTTGTCAAATGGATTGAACTAGAAACGATCATAATGAATGAGTTAACCTAGAAGCAGAAAGAGTCAAATGGTATATACTCACTTATATCTGGACACTAACCCAAGGGGCATGTCCCATGAACGTCTTCACTTACCAGGAAAGTGGGACAGAGGGGAGGACATCCTATTGGATCTCTAGGTGAGAGAAGCATGGGAGAATCGGGAAATAGAAGGATCTAGAGGGTCCTAGAAACCTACAAGAACATTATGATGGGCGGATCTGGGCCCAGGGGTCCTGCTCCAACTATGGCACCAGCCAAGGACAATACGTGCAGTAAACTTCAAACCCCTACCCAGATCTAGCCAAAGGACAGGACATTCTCCACAGTTGAGTGGAGAATGGGGTCTGACTTTCACATAAATTCTGGTGCCCCATATTTGACCACATCCCCTGGATGGGGAGGCCTGGTGGCACTCAGAGGAAGGATAGCAGGCTACCAAGAAGAGACATGATACCCTATGAGTATATACAGGGGGAGGTAATCTCTCTCAGGAACAGTCATAGGGGAAGGGAGAAAGGGGAAAATGGGAGGGAGGGAGGGAGGAATGGGAGGATACAAGGGATGGGATAACCATTTAGATGTAATATGAATAAATTAATAAAATATATTTTAAAAGAAAAGAACTTGAAAACTTCGAGGAGGTAAATTTCTGTCGTTCATCCATCCACTCTGAGATTTGGGTGATAGCCTACACAGACAGGCAGCTTTTCACCCTGGCAGTGGGTACATAGGCAGTCCCTAAAAGGTTCAGGTCATTTCAAAACTGTAGGTTGCAGCATGAGAGGGGAAAGGAGGAACGATACCAACTACAGTTTCTCACCCAGTCTTCCAGTGGAGTCTCCGAAGGCAGCATCATCTGTGTTTGCCTTAGCCTTGTGCATAGACTAAATTCTGGGCTGTTTACAGCCCCCTTGGCAAGTCCAGCTTCATGCATCTGGTAAGTCATTCACAACCTTTCCAATTGCTCTCAGCTTTCCCGAGCTTACTGTTGTCACAGTCCTCCATTCTAATGTCCTTGGCTCTCATATTCTTTTTGTACCATTGTATCCGTGGGACACGTGTGTGAGAAGTGGTAACACACTCATGTGGACAGTTCTGATTAGATGTCCTCTAGTAAGATGTTTTTTTTTTTTTTTTTAGAGAAATAAGAATTCTTAAGAGACCATTGTTATTCTCTGAAACATGTTAGAGCCATAAACTTGAATTTTGGGTTCCAATTTAGCTTTTTGATAGCTATGTGATCTTAGCCATGCTACTTAGCCTCCAATGTCTTCAAAGATACAAAGGGAAAGATTACAAGAATCTTGGAGAGTTATTTGAATGAAAAACTTGAAATAAAGCATGTAGTGTTAAACTGGTAGTAACAATTACGCAGTAAATGGCAACTTTCATTAGCTTATGGCCGGGTTAGGATGGTTCTGGCTACTTCCTGTCTTCTAGGAAGTGAAACACAAAACAGAAAAGGAATCCAAATATCATTTTTATTAGTGATGCCAGGGAAATGTCAAGTAAATGTCCTCTGTGCTTCTCAAATGCCAGGTTCTCTGACAATAGCTAGGCTGGAGGAGGGGCGAGGGTTTCCTAGATTCCAGCAAGAATGGAGAAGAACAGAAAATGTCCAGAGTGAAAAACTTCAGTTTACTTACGAGGCTGGGGGCCTCCTGGGCTCTTCTAGGCCAAGTCAAAGTCTTATTTAGGCTCTCTGTCTTCTCTGGAGACTAAAGTTGTAGAGTATGCCTACATAAAGACAGATCCAAGAGAAAACAGGAGGGAAGCAATGTCAAATAATGGTGGCCATTTAGGCACATCCATTCCATGTCCTCTTAAGAATGTGCCCATGACTGTTCCTCAGAGGGATTACCTCCCTCTGTATATGCTCATAGGGTATCAAGTCTCTTCTCGGTGACCTGCTGTCCTTCCTCTGAGTGCCACTAGGTCTCCCCCGCCAGGGGACATAGTCAAATGTAAGGCACCAGAGAATAAGAATAAATTAATTAAAAAAAAAAAAAAAGAATGTGCCCATAGTCACTAGACTGTCACCAAGACAATCCAGTCTACTATCATGAGTACACTAGTTAAACGAGCAAGAGAAAGAGTTAATTTTAGGTCTGTCTGGCAAGTCTGTCTCATTTCACACAACTTAAATAGGCAGCGTTACGAGATTATAAAGCCTGGATTGGTAGAGTGACGGGTGGGTCATTCAACACATCATATTCCATCACCTTCAGGGCATTAGTCATTATGCAAAACTTTGTCAACTTTTCATTTTTCTTTTTTTTCTTTTTTTTTTTTTTAATAATTAAAATAATATTTTATTATTATATTTATACCATATCCATATTATATTATATATTTACCATAATATGTAATCATATATATAATACTATTGATATTTAGCAATAATTAATTGTATTTATTTATTTATTTTTTTTAAATTAATTTATTTATTAATTTATTCATATTACATCTCAATTGTTAGCCCATCATTTTTCTATACTTAATTTATACATCTACCTTAAGTATATCTGCTTGTCCTTAAGCTCTTAAAGTAGATAAAAGTCCTGTCTTCAAGTAATTTTTTCACATACATTCACAAACATGGATTTTATGCACATTAAGTACTCTTTAAATTGCCCTTTTTCTTACTGGGAGTATGGTCAAGCCAGGTTGTTTATGGTTGGAGGGATTGCATGCCAAGCTTTCTTATTCTCTCTGCATTGGTGTGGGATTTCTTTCTTGAAGCTATTAATTATTTATTAATAAGTGAATAAGACCTCTCTGGGATGCCTTTTCCTGGAATGTGAAATACTTTATCTTTTTCCCACTAACTTTCTTCTGGGGAGAAGAATTGGGAATTCTGGAATTCTGGCCATTTTTGGCAACTGTGAAGGATGAGGTTTCTATAAAAGAGAGACCCTTTTCGTGGGAACAGTTACACACACACACACACACACACATACACATACACACACACACACACACACACACACACACACACGTCTTTTCCTTATTTCCTCTCCCTTTTCCTATCTCTTCTTTCTTTTCTTATTTCTCATTTTTCCTGTACTTTCTCTGAGTCTTATCATCTCTCTCTCTTTCTCTCTTTCTGTTTTCACTTATTTACTTTGTGTTCTTTTACTTTTCTTCCCCCACTACTTGTCTCTGTCTTTAGGTTTTGATCCTCTCAGCTGCATGGACTAAGTAAGTTAGGACACCATTCAGAGACTTTCTCCAGTAAATACACATTAACATCTTTCACTCTCTGTAGACTTTATGCTTAAGAACATAAGTTTGCAGACATAAGGGTACTTAGGACCCACTTAGAAAGAGCTCTTAGGCCAATGTGTGGCCGTCTCTTGGAATTGTGGCTCCCTGGAGAACTCATGGGTGTCAATTATGGGCAGTGGCAAGAACACAGTGACCTCCCTGGAACCTCCGACTCATGTCTCAGAGGGCACTTGAGAGCCCAGCTGCCACCACAACTTTGTGGAACTTCTCAACCTCAGACAAATCTGAACTGATGACCTAAGGGTGAGAGGCTCTGTATAACTTGATTACATTTTTTAAAAATTCCATTTTTCTCTTGAAAAGACACCTTCAGAACACAATGTCAGTTTATCTCGGCAATTTTAGACATCAAATAGCTTATTTTTTTTAGTTCTCGCTGGGTCAAAGAATGTTATTAAGAAGAAAAATGTAAAAAATATTGGTTTTGCAACAACTCAGCATCCCAGCTACAGGTTCTAATAATGAAGCCACCGAATGGTTCCTCTTCTCAGAGATTCTTTGGAGAATAGAGGAGAGTTAAAAACACCATGTAGGACAAGAGTGCCCTAGAATTTACATGTGAAATAAAAACTAAGCAAGTAAAACAGCCAACAGATATAAAGAGATGACATGCTCCAATAACCTCCATTTTTAATTTTTGACAAGATTTAGCAGTAGGGTCTAGATATCACAAGTGTGTTACCTTACTGTGTACCTCTGTATGACATCACTTCACAATGCAGCATAGAGGCTAGACTGTGTATGAACAGTCTTTAGTTTCTCTGTTCTTTTCAAGAGTCTATCCACTGAGGTATTCATTTCATCACTCACTATGGACAAAAGATTTTTGATTTTATTTCAGCCCTTGGATTAGAATGTCATCTGTAGATATTGTGAGGTTTCTTTGTCAAAACAGGCACAATAAAATTAGAACACAAGTGCAAGGTAATGAAAACGAACAAATCTGTCCTCATTTGTTTTTTTTTTTTATAGTATATGGGGGTGGAAATCAATATTTTGTCTTCAAGTGCTTACACCTATGCAGGAAAAAGATGTGGAAAAATGAATCGTTCCATCTGTAATTTCAAGCAGGGAAAATGAGTTACAAGCAGATCAGCAAAATACATACAGAGCGAGACCCGGTGAGGCAGAAGGACAAGCGGCTGACCTCCCTTTTGCCTTATTCCCATAACTGACTGGATAGAAACAAAACAGTCTCCTCAGAATGAGAGGCAAGAAGTCTGACACCGAGCAGTGGCTACTTCCCAAGATATCTTTGTCAGCAAGATGGGTTCAAGTTATGATTTCACCGTCTTTTTGATTGACATTGTTACGGTTCTTAGAACAGTTACCATGGAAACCAAGGGCCTTGCATGTATTTGAAGTAATTCACCTGACCTACTGCTCAACATGAGGGAGGGCTGAGGGCTAGAATTCCTCCCAAGTATTCCCGGGGATCAGGGCATTCTGGTTGTAGTTTTACTTTGAATCTGAAGAGCCTTTTCTGGGACATGCAGGTGAGGAAGTGTGGGAAGGAAATGTCAGTTTCCTGTATCTGCTGAGAGAAATTCCAGCCTGACAGTTCCCTAGGGAGTTGAGAGATGCTGTCAATAGCCTGGGCTGTTTTCTTCCTCCTAAATACAGACTTCCTTTAAGCTCATTTGTCTCTGGTGTCTCCTAGGAAGGACCAAAAAAAAAAAAAAAAAAAAGATACTTAAAGCAGTTAGTAGTGCAGCGTCTATGTTCTACCTGGGTTGGAGAAATAAGAAGAGGAGGATTGAACTGAAGGGAGGAATGCTGAATGACCTTAAGATGACAGCATCATAGTCTTCCAGAAACAGAATCTGGACTGTACAGAAACTCAGCCTACGCTGGCCCAGGCCTTAAAGCATGTGGTGAGACTAAGATGGGTACACTTGCCTCAGCATCACAGTATCTCTTTAAGTCTGGCATCTATGAGGTCTGTCTGAGACCCATTCTACTTTCCCTTTGCTAATACATTCCTCTGGTGAATGTTCCATACCTCCTCTCTACTTCAGGATGCTCTCCTTCAGGGCAAGCACGGTCATTTTTTGTTTGTTTGTTTGTTTGTTTGTTTGTTTTCAATTTGGCACTGCGGTTCTGG
The DNA here is from genome assembly GCA_907169655.1 of Acomys percivali. Classification (NCBI taxonomy): domain Eukaryota; kingdom Metazoa; phylum Chordata; class Mammalia; order Rodentia; family Muridae; genus Acomys; species Acomys percivali. The sequence goes on from OU015743.1 coordinate 119,547,709, forward strand.
AAAACTTTCCTCCCACCACTTGTCAGTTTTCACCTTGAGGAACTCAAGATGCCACCAGGTCACTTCTACTTTCGCTGGCTTCCACTGGCTGCCTTTCGGATTTATTCCTCTCCTCTTGTGAGCTTAGCATCTGGCTTGGCATTTGGCTTCCCTGCATCTTCTCCCCTTGCCCACTCAAATTCAATGTCCCATCAACAACTTAAAAAAAAAAACTGTGTCAATTACCTCTTCCCTTTAGTCTCCTCAATTTGTATCACCTGTCTGTCCTCTACCAATGATCACTAGGGTAAACATCACTGCATTTTATTTTCATTTTTCTCACCAAATGGAAATACTTTCTTTTATTCTGATATATCTTACTGTTTTCCATACCCTTCATGAGCTGGCTGCTATGAGGACTTCATGCTCTGAGAACATTCCACCTGTCAGGAACTCTTCTTAAAGTCACTGTGGTCAGTGAGTTTGGCCTTCTCAGCACAACCTGGGTTCTTTCCAGAGCTACACACTGCATTAGAAATTATTGTCAACTCATTCATCTGCCAAATATTGATGTAAGAATTGGCATCTTATAGAGATATAAGCAAGTTCTTTTCTCTACTGGAGTTATGAAACAGTAAATCAAGCAGAAAATAAAAATAAACATGAAAATACTAAACACAGTAACAGAGAGAGGCAAAGTGAGTGGAGTGATGGCCAGACACAATACTTACAGGGACCAGATAGTGCTATGAGTTCCATGTGCTGGTTGGTCTACTTTAAAAAATATATTTTATTAATTTATTCAGATTACATCTCAATTGTTATCCCATCATTTGTATCCTCCTGTTCCTCTCTCCTTCCTGCTTTCACCCTATTCCCTTCCCCTAGGTCTATGACCGAAGGGGACTTCTTCCCCCACTATACGGTCATAGGCTATCAAATCTCATCTTGGTAGCCTGCTTATTCTTTCTCTGAATGCCACCAGGCCTCTCCACCAAGGGAAAGTGGTCAAATATGGGGCACCAGAGTTCATGTCAGAGTCAGTCCCCGCTCTCCATATAACTGTGGAGAATGTCCTGTCCATTGGCTTGATCAAAGTAGGGGTTCCATGTTTGCTGCTTATATTGTCCTTGGTTAGTGCAATAGTTTGAGCCGACCCCACTACTAAGGCCTCCTAACCAGCCTCTGAACAATTACCTCACTATTCCCAACATGCACAGGAAACTGAGGTACTGAGCAATCATGCTTACCTGCTTGGGAACTGAATAAATGATTGGCTTGTGGATTTCGAATTAGATGGCCAGGTCTTCGCGTCCACCCTCTTAGCCTCCAAATCTCTGTGTTAGTGTGACAAGAAGGTCACTGGGGGACTCTCTGAAAAGAAGGCATTTAGCCTGAGGCTTCCAGACAAAGAAGAGACATTTCACACATACAAAACTAAAGGAACGAGTCTGGAAAGACATTTCAGGGAAAGCCAGCAGCAGCCTGGAGAAAGGCCTCAGTGTATGAGAAAAATGAAAAGACAGTCAACACTTTTGTACCACAGAGTGGGAGAGAATGGCCCACGAGGCTGGGGGCAGACTTAAGACAGATTTGGCAAATTAAGGGATTTTTATTGGGTTCAAATAGCCACGGGGAGCCAGAGTTAGTTCTCATTTTACAAATCTCTCCCTGGCATGAGGATTGAGGGTTAGTAAGGCAGTGAGGAGTGTTGCTGGGAAGCTGTGGCAAGGGTCTAGCCTGGGGATAACTGTGGCTGGGTTTGTGTTGTGACTCTGGGTATGGAGGCATATGACTTTTCTGTGGCATCAACAGAGCCAGCTGATGGGCGAACCTGAGGAATGATGGAAAAGACAGAAACACGGGTGTGTTTCTGCTTCTAATTCAAATAGTGGATTTCCACCTTATTTTCACTGGACGGAAAAGGCCAGCCAGCAGCCAATATACCTCCTTAATATTTTGAATTACCTCTCTCTCCCACCTCCCTCTGTCTCTTTCCCTCCCTCCCCTCCCTCTCCCCCTCTCCTTTCCCCCTCTTACACTCATTCCATATCTATCTAATATCTCCAAGCTACAATCTTGATCCTTGCTTTCTCGTGCATTTTCTTCTTTTCTTCCCCTATTAGCCTCCTGATCTGAACCAACAAACCCAAATTTTATCCACTCTGAAAAATGGTTCTTCTCATCCTGTAGGTTATCTCTTTAGTTGCTCCCACAGACACCATCATCTTTTAAAAGCAAGTCATTTTAGTAAATGAGCTACACCTCTCATGACTGCTGCTAGGATAAATGTTCTCACCTTGATGTCTCAGGAGAAGTGAGTGATGGTAGGTCTTCCTGGATGCTATCCAGGCATGTGATTTACAACAGTTATGAGTCTCACACCACATTGCCACTGCCTTTCTAGATCCCTTTGTTGGAAGAGATTTACCAAGAGGCAAATCTTGCCTGATAGAACCACATTGGGAGCCAAATATTGCTGCCTTAAAACTACCTTTTTCAGAACATCTTCGGATGTAGGATTTATGAAGTTTATTGACAAGGATCTTATTATTGAATTCATGGAAAATTTGCTAGTGGTTTCCACTGAGATAATGAGTTACAATGTAGCCTTTTGTGATACAGAAAAAAATTTAGAAACTTCTATTTAACCATGTGGTCAAATACCCAGAACCATTTTTAAATACCCAGTGTTGAGTGACCATTTAAACATGAAACAGTTGGTATTTTAAGACAGCTGGTTTATTAAAATGGGGCAGTTCAGTGATTGACCCTCATAGGATCATTGTCTGATGAGATAACAAAGCTAGCTATTGCATTAAAGGAGACCACTGATGAGAGAAGAAAACTGACTCCAAAGTCACAGGAAGGGTCATTTAAAGAACTCAACTCTAATAGTAAATCTGAGCAAGAAATTGATCAACTTTAGTTCTGTTCCTCTAATTTGTTTACATCCATTGCTAAGTTATCTTCAGAGCTGAACTTGTATGCTCTGACCATGTGCCCCTTTGTACATACTCCCTCTTCTGTCTTGAGCACCGCATCTAAGTTCCACTTCCACTGTTTTCTGTATAGAATATCCTGCAACATCTGCAGGGAACTAGAATTGGGTTCCAGAATTCAAATGCCTGGATTCAATTCCACACAGTCTCTCTCTCTCTCTCTCTCTCTCTCTCTCTCTCTCTCTCTCTGACTCTTGAAATTTGTTCTTACACAATTTCTCACATGTACACAATGCATACTGACCACTCTCACCCCTACCCTTTCCCATCTCCCTCCCATCTGTTGGCATCCACTCCGCCTCACACAGTCCCCTCACAGTCATGTCTTTTTCTTTTGTTTTGTTACTCACTGAGATTAATCAAGGCTGTCTGTATGATCATAGATTTGGACCTGGTCACTGGAAATGAGTGAACTCAGTAATAGGTATACAAGAAAACACAATAATTCTCTCTCAGTACTAATCAATAATCAATAGTTTACCAACAATGAGTAAGGCCCAGAAGCCCTTCTCCTCTTATGACTGATTGTTGACAGTGCCTGTCTGGTATGGGGCACTGCAAGTGGCCACAGTTTTGAGTAAATGACTGCTGTGGTTGTCTCATGTCTCTGACAGTGTCTCTTGTTAGCCGTGTGACCTCAGGTAAGGGATCCAGTCTCCTCATTTTTCTGCTTACTGTTACACAAAATGGAGATAACCATAGCAGCCTTTTCATAGTAGTGTTGTGATGTTTATAGTGGGCATATGTAAAGTATTTTGAATTTGTTTGTGTATATTAAATGCTTAATAAAAGTGCCTAGGAGTTTTCCTTGAGTATAACTATTCATTCCTTCTGCCTGACTCTCATAGTCAATTCTTCTATGATAATGATTGGTACAATGTAGTATGTATTCTGTTTATGTGCATATAGGATGTAATTTTATAAGAGACAGAAATGACAACATTACCTTTTCTGCCTTCCGCAGAGCCTCTTTTGATGCATGGCTATAATGAAAATTCAACAACAATTAAATGAATTAGTGGAATAATGGTGGGAAAATGTAGTTTATTTAAAGATAAGTTAATAAGGGGCTCAAAATGAAATTGTTAATAAAGTCAGCTAGAGTGGTTATCTGAACTGTGTAGTTATTTATAATTTTGTGATTTGGGCTTTGGCTACATGGTGTTCAAGTCTCATACCCACCAGGGCTTCCATATACTTGGTAGTTGTAAGCTGTTGTCTCCAGATGTTACTACCACTGACTACTGAGTCAAAGATATTTAGAGATAGATCTGAAGTTAAACAGAAATGAACCAGTGGCCAGTAAAGATTTTATTTAAAGTCTAAACTGTCTGTGTTAAAAAACAAAACAAAAACAAACCCTCTTTTGTTTTGTTCTTGTGCATTTTTTTTTTACCACATCTGCTACCAGCTAATTTCCCATAATTTCCTTCACTGTCATCCTAGATTTTATTTATGGTTTTGCCCAAAGTGCTCTGGACTCCTAGACATGAATCTTGCTTCTTTCACTCATATCTTCTTTCCCCAGAGAACATACTATTGTGCCTGACTTGCCAGCCACTCTGGTTTTTATAAGGGAGTTTTGTGGCAAGATGGAAGAATTCAGAGTAAATGGGAAGAGGGAAAAACACCACAGTTTTAACTTGAGCCCTTAGCTTCACCAGCCTTTACTTCACAAGCCTCAAAAGATTGCTCCCAGACCCCTGAAGAGACACCATCTACTTCTCCTGCACATTTCCCCACCCTGTTCTTAGGATCATAACAGACTCTCTCAAAGACACTAAGTGATGAAGTCCTCTGCCTCCCGTACATCCACCCACCACTCTCACATTCTAACTTACATATCTAATTCATTAATATATATTGATTGTGATTGTACCGAGGTCTTTCCTTCTATCTCCCATATATAATTTCTGTTAAAAAAAAGATTCATTTCACTATGGGTCTCTCCTGCCAAGGAGAAGAGTTGGCTACTCAGCCTGCCCACCATTCATTCCTTCCAGTGATGGCTTTAGATCCTCCATTCCGTTTGCACATTTGAGAACTTAGTCAATTGAAAAACAGGTCAGATTGCCACACCATTGAAGTGGTTTTGTTTCTTCTTCTCCTTTGAGTTACAAATCTTTGATGTTTGAAAAACATTAGACACTGCTTGACAGCAAAATCTTGAGGGCAAATTTCCACCATTACAAAGGTGTATCCATTTCAAAAGACCTGAGAGATTAACTGGATTACTGATTTATAGATAACAAATATGTGGTATCCCAGGGGCAAACACTAACCTAGAAATTAATGATGGACATTTGTGAAGACCTGTGTCCTTCTCCCCACAAGTTTGTGAATGATGAAAGAATTTCAGTTGGTGAAATCAATTTAAAGTATTACACTATATGTCTATTTTTTTCCTCTACAGACACTTCTGCTATTTTGAATAAATAAGTCAGTCCTTCATGAAACTTACAGGTTTTCTGTCATTTGCAACTGCCTGTGGCCTCCCACTTCTTTTTCCTTAGTGCAAAAACAATTTTATGTGTGTAAGTATTTGCCTGCATATGTGTACATGTAATAGGTACATGCCTCATGCCCACAGAGGACAGAAAAAGGCTTTGCAACTAAAATTACTGATGGTTGTGAGACATCATGTGGGTATTAAGAAGTGAACCTGGGTCCTCTGCAAAGACAGTCAGTGCTCTTGAGTGCTGAGCCATGCCTCCAGCAGTTTTTACTGGTCAGGTACTTCTTTGGCTATGCACGCACATTACTTCCTGTGCATAGTTTGACTCTGTTTCCATGGAGAGATTTTGTAGTTTTCATTTAAAATGATATGTCTGAATGACTCATTATCTATTTATTTTGTGAATTTTGTGATTCATTGAATTTGATTAGGGTAGTTTGCATGAGCATGGGTTGGGGGCTACTTACTGGAGCGTAGACAAGTAACCAGTGGTTACAACACTGAATAACATTGCTTTCTCTCTCACCTATAACTTATCTTGCTTCTGCCTTTGTTACCCCAAATTTATAAACCAAAGTGATTCTGTTAAAGTGAAAGTCAGATGGTCACACTCCTTGCTCAGCTTCTATGGCTTCCTATACTTTACAGAGCAAAGCTTTGAAGTTTCATGCAGCACTGCTCAAGCCCACCTTGGTTGAGTTTCACCTCCATTTTGTCTCTCCTTAGATCACTCTATCCTATAGTTGTTGAGTGACTTGCCCTTTCTTGCATATATCAGGCAAGTCGCTTGTCTTCGCACCCTTGGAAAGTCTTCCCAGAGCTCATTTCCAGGGTTAGTCTTTGGGCTCAGGTCCTTTTGGGTACGTATGAGTTTCTTTAATCACCCTATTTAAAAAGTGTGTAACCAGTGCTTGTTCAACCCAATAATACTTCATTATTTTTCTGTTTTGGTTTTCTCTATCATCTGCTATAGTATTTACTTTTAGACTTTGATGTTTGTCCACAAAACTTTAAATTCAACTTGGGCAGGGACTGAATTGTCTGCTTACTGATTTATTCAGTGTCTACAACAATGCCTAGCACATAGTAAATAAACAAATGTTTGTTGAATAAGAGAGTGCCATGGCCTCGAAAACTGGCATTCTTTCCTTGCCTTCCCCTGAGCTCTCTGATAGAAACTAGGGTCTAGACATGTGCCATTTGGCATCTTTCTTTCGTTGAAGAGTCTTATGGCCACTTGAGTTTGCCACAAAGATCTGGAGGTAATATTCATATTTGACTCTTGGCAAGCTCTCTGAGGTGGACCTTTTGTACTAAACCTCTCATTTTTTTGGAATAATTTTCTACTTATGGGAAAGTTTCAAGACAATACAGAAAAATTGTATATCTTTACCTGGTTTTCACTCTCCTGAAAAATCTATATTATTGGGACGAATTGAAATGCAAGACGTTGTACACACACAGTGCATGTAGTTTGATGAGTTTGGTGATAATGATTACTAGCACCAAATTTATGCTGCAGACTTACTCATCATCTCTAAAGGTTTCTCCCTGCCATTACTATTAGTTATTATCATCCTGTTGCAAGAACAATTAACAAAGGCTCTATTGTCTTACCAACATGTCAAGTACATAACATATTATAGTTTCCTATAGCAAGTAGCTGTAATAGATCTTTAGGGTTTGTTTCTCTTTATAATTGATACACTGTGCTTTCTGATTAATACTTTTTGTTTTCCCCCTCTTCCTAGCTTTCATCAACTCATTAGTTCATTGTAGACTCATTGTACGCTTTATATGAAATAGCATTTGTTCTTCTGTTTCTAACTTATTTCATTTTTCATAATACTGTCCAGATTAATCCATATTGTCTCAGACAGTAGGGTTTCTATTCCTTTTTGAGGCAGAACAATATTTCATGCATGTATATCACATTTTAAAATCCATCCTTTTACGAGCATCTGGGTTGTTTCTGTCTTGGCTGGTGTGAATAATGATGCCATGAACATGGCAATACACTGGAGATCAGAGCCCTTGTTCTTTACTTTTCTTTTATATATTGTCTCTCCCTTCTTTCTTGTGACAATCTCACATATAAATGACATTCCAATCCATCCCCAATGATCTCATTGGATCATCTCATCAACCCTGTAGATAGAAGAAGGAAGGAGTGAGCCTAGTAATAACTAATCATTACTCTGTGCTTGGAATTGAGTCATGAATGTTCACAATGTTTATTCATTTATGTTAACCTCAGAGTGGAGATATCTTAATCCCATTTTATAGATGTGGCCCAGTGAGTTAGTGACTGGTGGCATGCCTGAGATCACATATTCACCCAAACCTAAGTCTCTTTTCTCCTCTTGTATCTCTTCCCTTTGTGCTCCCAAAGCCCCTCTTGTGTGGGCTTGGCTTCACTTAAGTCATGGTAGAAGCTTTCCTTCCTCCCTGGAGACTTTTGGTTTTGGCAAAAACAAGTTCTTGTAGGTTCTTTATTTTGTCTCTTGTTCATCTGTGAGTGTGAACCCAGGGGCCAAAGGAGTCAGACCCGGTTTAAGGAAACTGGAAACACACACACACACACACACACACACACACACACACACACACACACA
>OU015743.1:119555769-119586990 GCA_907169655.1 Acomys percivali
ACACACACACACACACACACACACACACACACACACACACACACACACATGCAGCAGCAGCAACAGCAGAACCAAAACCAACAACAACATCACTATCACTACCACCAAAACTGTATAAGGGTTTCACTCATTAGGAGAAAGTAACCCCAGAAAATCAGGGCATTACAATTTTTAGACATGGGGTTGTCTGACATTTGGTTTGTCACCTGGAAAACAAACACTGGGATTTTACTGGGGTAACATTGGAAGTTATTTGTTTTAGGAAGGGAGTATTGCAATTCTTTCAAGGCAGGATCTATGTGTGTTCTCCGAAAAGGGAGGAGTGATTGGAAGGAAGCAGATTTATCTCTAGCAAAAGTACACACAACTTAAAAAAAAAAAACAGAACATTGAATTCAGCCAAGTTTTTCTCTGTTGGCAGAGTCTAGGATATGTCTTCATTTTCAAATCATCCCAGTCCTGCGAGAACTTCTCAAAGTAAAAAAAAAAAAAAAAAAAAAAAAGTATAGGCCCCAAATTATCCATATTTGCTTGCTTGGAAAGCAGCCAAGGGGAACCAGATCTTTCCTCTCACTACCACACACACTTGCATACATGTCCCACTTCACAGAGCTGACCGAGGGTAGAATGTCTTTCCACAGGCTGTGCGGCCCCACACTGTCCTCTTGGTGTTGTGGCATTCTGGGGAAGGAAGCCAGAGGCCTGTGGCTTTCCTTGTACTGAGTCTCCCCCCCCCCCCCTACTTGTTCATTTCTCACTCAGCTTCTGCCTGGAGTTTAAGTCCTTTTCTGAGCAGGCTATGTGTGTTGTGCTTATATGGAGAAGGGATTTTGTTTTCCATCTGAGCAGGCTGGTTTTTGAGCTTTCAGGATACATCCATGCAAACAAACAAAACATTCTAGCACCCCAGGGAACAGGCTTAGAAAGTATTTAAGAGCAAGCATAGCTGAAAAGTGTTGTATGGGGTGACAAAGCCAGCCCCTAGATGTCCAGAGAAGTTGGTATTGGGAGGCATGAGGCACTGGTGCAGTGTGCCTCGGGACTCCTTTGTCATCTTAATTTGGGAAATGATTGTTCTGCTTGTGGGATGACTATGAGCAGAGATGTTGGCATTATGGTAGGAAAGCAGCAGTGAGGAAAGAAGAAGAGAGGGAGGGAGAGAGGGAGGGAGGGAAGGAAAAGGGAGTGAGTGAGTGAGTGAGAAGGGAAAATGAAGAAGAGAACAGAATGGGGAGGAAGGGAATTTAACTTTTGACCTAAAAATACTTGGATGACAAACGTCAACCTTGTCCCCCTATTGTGTGACCCTGGTGATGCCATTCAACCTCTCTGAGTCTCACATGGCGTACCTGAAAAGCAGGAGTCATAATATCCCTTTAACAGAGTTTCGTAAAGATCCAGTGCATACGTAGCATATTTCTTTTCTTTCTTTCACAGTTCCACCCTATTTTGATGGCTTATGGGTCCTCTGGGTGTAACCGGGTGGGTTTTCCTTCCCCTCCTACTTTTTAATCAAGTTAGCTCATTCTCTCTTCATTCTTTCTCCCTGAAGCCATATTTTCAGTGGTGAGATGTGAACTGGTTGTATTAAGGTTAAATCCTGAGGGCATCAGAGCATTGAAAGTTGCATAATGGTCTACTATGAGATATTACGGATAGTGTAGTCATGAAGTGTGGAATGATGTTTCCGTCCACACTGACCCACACGCGTGGTGATGGCTGTGTGCTGTATAGCCTAGGTATATAGGAGCTTATATCATCACCAACATAATACATATGGACCCATATATATTACATATATGTGTAAGTACAGTCTGTGATGTTTATACAACAAAACATATACAGATGCTATGTGTTAAAATGTAATCATCATACTTATACTAAACTTAATATTTTAAAATTACATATATTTACTTACCCTGTGGGGAGTGTGTGTGTGTGTGTGTGTGTGTGTGTGTGTGTGTGTGTGTGTGTGTTTGTACATGTGGAGGTTATAGGTCAGCTTTAAAGTATCAACTCTCTTTTTCCACTGTGTGGGTTCCAGGGATCAAACTTGGTGTGTTGGGCTTGGAAGCAAGAGCCCCTTCCCCACCGAGCCATCTTGCTATCTGCTTTAACATGTAAGAAATTCTTCCAAATGAATATCCCTGGTTTTCTTCTTAAAATAGTTAGTGAAGTAGTTTTTAGTACTGCTTGTCATTCCATTTTTCGAGTGAGAACTTTGAAACTCTGAAAAGTTACAGGACTTGACCAAGGCCACACAGCTGGACTTCCTGGGTTAAGCTGGGCTCCACTCTGGCCAGCTAATGTCAAAAACTAGCTAATTTCGGGTGCTTCTCTTTCTTCTCTCTATACTTTGACTCCTCACTTGCTTCTTGTGGTCTCCAGGATTTCAGGTCTTGGGTTCTTATAAACCTACCTTCTGAGCTGCTGCTTGGTGTCAAATCCACTTTTTCTCTCCCCAGGTTTAGTTTATTTTTGTTAATAGTCTGCCCCCTGAATAGAACTGTTGTGAAGGTTCTTCCTGTTGCCATGGCTACTGATGCATGCCCTTGCAGGAGCTCTTATTGAAGATAGTCTCCTTCTGCTGTCAATCACTGGTGCTCCTGCTCACTACCATCGTCGCCTAGGTCACAGTGGGCATGCTCATGTAGCTCTGCGGTGAGACTTCCAATGTAGAGAACCCCTCTCACAGATTGGCGTCAACTCCCTCTCAGGCCTCAGTAGTGCTGCCTTCAGTATCCTCAGATTACTGTGAGTCACTTGAAGAGCCAGGGCGGTCTTATGGAAGAGGTAGATCTGTGCAGCAGGTAACACGCGGACCTCAGGATTAATACGTGACTCCAACCAGAGATGATTGATAGGTGCAACTTTGTCTCTTTCAGTGGTCTCTCTAGTTACTTAAGCAAATATGCTACTTGCTGGTGGTCCCTTTTTGATTTCAAATACACCCACCAGATCTTTTGGTGACTGTAGCTTAGGTCCACACAGGCACCTTTCCCATTCTTATTATGACATATTATCACCACTATCCTATGACTTTGATTTCAGAGATCAGCAGTTGTTCAGAAACAATTTATGGAAATAGCACTGAATTACCAGCTGTTTATTATAACAAGACAACACAAAATGAAAACAATAGCCATTGACTAAAACCATGGGGAGAGAGAAAGAGCTGGATTTATGGCAGCTCCTTAGTAACGGCAAGAAGATTTTAACACCAAAAGGGGGGTAGGGAAAACATGATAAACAAATAAAAGACCAGCCCTTAATTGCACCAAATGTATCATGAAGGCAAATACTGCTCTCATTCCCTATTTTGCTGCTGTTCTGGCAGTATTCTCTTGCCTCGTTTGCTCCCTCACTAGTAGTATGAGGTAAGTGCTACCGCCAGCCCTAGTTTATAAGTGTAGAAACTCAGCACCGGAGAGAGTGGGCATGGTGCCAAAAGTCACAGAGCTAAGAGGGGGAGGAACTAGGACTTAGTGTTGAGCCCTCCAGTGGCAGGCATGCCTTCACTTGGTTGATTAGGCACTTGAATACGATGGTGTACTCAACTGGAATGACGCTTGCTCCTATAGTTAGACTTAAAAAAACTATTTAACACCTTTAAAATAGATCATTGTTCATGGATTTTCTCCAGTATGTTATTGTGGGCACATATTTGTTAATAAATGTGCATACACATTGTGGAAGTTTATCATTCTGTATAATCAGTGTTATGTTCTGTGTGTAAATCCCCTTATTCCTATAACCCTTAAAGAATCTACTCTAGAAAAACAGTAGTCTGCTACTGTGATCCTGAATGCGGTAAATGTCTCGCCTCTTCTGCATGTTCACAAAATGCAGAGACTCAGGGACATTTTCTAGATCTCAGTTTGCTTGCCATTCCCTCCCTTTCTCCTTTCCATTGCTCTTTCCGTATCTTTGCCCTCTGCTGACAAATTGGGGACATCTCAAGGTAATACATGCTTGCTGGTCAGGTTCAAGACTTAAGTCAGGAAGGATGCTTTAACTCAGATCACTTCAACCACAAACAGAGACAAAATGGTTCATTCATGGTGGAGCAGGGCTGGAGGGATGGAGGGAATCACTGGGAGGGCATTGACATGCATAGACTCGGCATTCCGTCCTACTTTGTATTGATGACTCTAGGGATCAGTGCCCATGCTTACTTGTCAGTTTTCTAGGGCATCCATTTGAATAAAATATATGAACTGCAAGGGACATATAACAGGCATATTTTAATATAGTCCTTTTGGTGTTTATACTTACTGTTAATTCATGGTCTTTCAAGTTTTTATAGAAAGTCATGTGAAGGGAATATGGACTGGAGAATCCTCACTTTGTAGATAAAGAAAATTTTGTATAGCATAGGCTATATATGAAAGAGGTAGCCAAAAATTGGGAGGGCATGGTGGCACACACCTATAATTTGAATACCTTGGAGACTAAGGCAGGATTGTTCAAGGCCACCCTGAATTACGTTGTGAGTACTAGGTCAGCCAAAATTACATAGCAAAACACTATCAAAACTAAAATAAACTGACAAATCTTGGTCTCATCCTTCAGAAGTGTAAGGTCCTCCTTGGAGCCCATTTCTACTAAAACATCTTCAAAAGCCTTATTTTGAGCACACCGTGTTCCTGGACTGGTACGCTTGAGTTCTGGAGCATTCACTCCTTTAAAGTTGATGCCCCGTGATGCTTCATAGAGGTTGAAAATGCAATAGAATCTTGAATTAATTTCAACAAACTTCTAGGCATGCCCATGAGGTATTATTTAGATTAGGCTAATTAAAGTGGGAAGATACACCATAACGGTGGGTGGCGCCACACCATGCGCTAGCACCTTCGTGGGCCACCCATAGTTAAGAAGGAAGTGGGATCAGTACTAATGTCCATCTTCCTCTTCTTTCCTCATGATGAATGTGACGTGATCGGCTGCCTCTAGCTCCTGCCACCATGAATTCCTGGAATGATAGCTTGTGTCCTGGAATGGTGAGCCAAAACAAGACAAAACAAACACCTTCCCCAAATCCTTCCTTTTTTCAAGTTTGTTTTTTCAGCATGTATTGTTGTACCAGCAAGACAAGTAGCTAATACACTAGTTTTAAAAATGATATTCATTTGGATATTCACACATTTATTTTTAGCTAGTGAAAATTAGGAGAATTCATAAATGATGTAAGAGCAAAAAATACAGTATTTAAGAATACAAAATAAATCGTGTGACTTTTATGATGAATGGGGAATAGTTTTCAACTTTTTATCTCTATTAAGACCAGCAGTAATCACAACATAAACTTTGATGCTCTGCCTACCAATTACTTATGCTATAAGACTGATCCTGGCAAGGGAACAACATCCCCTTGTCACCCTCTGATTTTCCAGGTCTAAGTTGGGTTCCGAGATGATCATTTAATTGTTTTTACTCTTTGCCAAGAAGTTTTTCATGATTACAGAGAAGTTTCTGAAAACATTGGCATTGCTATTTTCTTCTGGAGAAATCTCTCTTGGGACTTTGTGGAATGAAAAATGAAATGAATAAAGGATGGGAGGGGCAGAGAAGAATAGGATTATTATTTCCTTTCCAGAACATCAACTAGTGTACAATAGGCTGCTAAGGGTAGAGTTTTTTAGGGTTTGGTAAAGATCGGTAACTTTTCAGAAGAAAAATTTGTTTACGATGGATAGGTGGATAAGATTCCTTTGGGACAGGTTAGTAAAGTCTCACCTCATAATATTAACTTCTAATTTCTTTTTATTCAAGAGAGGTCTTGGGACACAAGTTCATTGGAGGAGCCTAGGAGAACTCAGAATGCAGATTCTCTGGGACTCAAAAGGATAACATCACACACATATCCGTTGACTAATCCATCATTACTTCACAAATAGATACTGTGCCAAACTGCTACAGGCATGACTCTAGGAGCAGGTATGAAGAGGGGAAGAGGCCAGGTATATGATCCCTGCTACCTCTGATCCTATAATCTGTGGAGAAACAGATCACAAGCATATAGAAATATATATTAAATGTTTTTTTGAGGATTCTGAAGGAAAAGCAGAGACAGGAGAGGGACAGGAAAGATCCTGGCTCCTCTGTTTTGTCCTTTTCCCATTAGTGTGTTCAGTGCTCTAAGTCCACTCAGCAAAGACAAGTTTTCACATGCTAGCTGTGTTCCCTGAAACCTGTTTGGGCAAAGCCCTGACTTCCTTTTTTTTTCCTCCTTGCCTCCATTCTACTTTTTTAATGCGCTCATTCACTCGGCACACATTTGTTCAGCACCGAATCACTTTCAGACCTGACTCAGGCACAAAGATCACAAAATGGACGATAGGTTCGGTCTCAAGCTTCATTGTTGCTATATGCTGGTGGGATGTAAAGATTAGTTGCCAGGCAGTTAAAAGGTAGTGCTTGTGGGCTCTGAGCGAGACAGTACTGATCAATGGAAAGTGATCAACATTGGGGGTAGTGGTCAGGGCCAGTACTTAGAAAGCTTGAGATGAATGAAGAGAAGGCAGAAGTCTGACAAATGTTCCAGAACATTAGACACAAGTGGGGATAGATGAAGAAAAAGTTTTATGTTGGAAAGAAAAAAGTTAAAGCACAGTGGAGTTAAGATGTGAAAGGAGAGACATGGAGGAGCTGAACATAGACGTGGAATGCAAAGAGAAGCTGAGATGGGACTTTGAAGGTCACGTTAATTAGCTGGCAATTATTATTTAGCAGCTGGTACCTAGCATTTTCTCCTGGTTTGACCTTCATGTTCTTTCTGGTTTTTCTTTTTTCTTTTTCTTCTGAGAATGTCACTTGATTGATTATACTTCAATCTCTGGACTCCGTCTCCACTATCCATTTAGTTTCCTGGTATTTTTGAATAGGCCTGTCCCCGGGCCTGTTGAAAAACAGCTGGATGATGAAGACCTATGAATGAAAACCTTAAAATCATCCATAGACCAACAAGGTAGTCTAGACTGCTTTCATGAAGAGAATATACAGAGCATCGAAAAGAGCATCCGCTCTTTCTCTTGAACAAGAACACTTTACGATGACAGAACTTCCAAAGACAGATGTCCAAGGATGCATTCACTCATTCTTGCCTTCTAAAGATCAAGTTTCTAAGACACTGTTGCAGCACAAATGATATGTGCTCAAGGGAAAAAGCTCCCTTTTACCAAGGCTTAGCCAAAGCTTTGTGGAGGGCCATAGCCTTTATTTGGATAATTGGAGCTAAATGCTTTCACAAGTGAAATATTCATGATCTGGGGAAGGGAAAACAGACATGTATTTTATATTGGGAAATGTGCAGTGAGAGTACCTTAAAATCACATTAATATTTCCAAAGCAAAATGTTGGATATTAATTATCTAGATAGTTAGAGACATAAGAAAGTTTCTATGGAGTTAAGATCAGGCTTTACCCCCAGATCAGTGAGGTTCACAACAGGTTTGGATGCCAGATGGTTTGGATATAAAGAGGCTTGGATTTCAGAGGGTTGGGATTTCAGAATTACAGATGAAAAACAGTGGACCTGTAGCATATCGATTTGTTAGGCACGATGGAAGACATTATTCATCACAGGAATTGAGAAATTCTAGAAGATTCTTAACCTAGGATTTTAGTTATGGTTGGAGACCTACTAAATCAGAGCGGATGCGTTCTTATAGACCAGGAAAAGATGCTTTTAACAAGCTCCTTAGGTGACTCAGATTCACAGGAAAGTGTAAGAACCCATATGCACTGGAAGGAACTTCCCAAGGAGATCATGGAATTCCTGTGTTTGCATATTTAAGAAAATGTTGAATTAAAAAAAATATTTCTATTAACAAGTAAATGTACAAAGTGCGTGTCAAACAGGTTCCACTGGAGCTAGGATGGAAAGTGTCTTATTAGTTGCTATGACAATGCACTATGACCTAAGTAACTGATAGAAGGAAGAGCTGATTGGGATGTAGAGTTTTGGGTGAGTCCATGACCACGATGACAGGGAGTATGGCCGCAGGTAGACAAGGCATGGCTCTGGAATACTGCTGAGAAATTACAACTTAAGACAACAACCACAAAGTAGAGAGAGAACCAACTGGGCATGGTATGGACTTTTGAAACCTCAGAGCCCACCCTCAGTGACATATATCCTCCAACAGGCCTTATCTCTGAATTATTCCTAAATAGTTCCACTGACTGGAGACCAGGAATTCAAATATATGAGTCTATGTGGGCCAGTCTCCTTCAAAGCACCACAGAGAGATTCTGAGGCTTCCCTGTCTTTCAAATTAAAATATCTGCCTCATGGTGGGTGATGGGAGCTCCAATGTGCTTAAACTTAAGCTGGGTAGACTCCACATAAATTTCACCAAGCAGGAGTGGTTGAATCTTCCTCCCAAAGAGCTGTTTCCACAGAGAACAAAAAACTGCCCCTGTTACCGTTAACAGCTTAAGAAGCCCCACTATTTTATTAATTCTTTGAGAGTTTCGAACATACATACAATGCAATACCCGGAACTTTTAATTTGACCATGTTTAGCTCACCACCAGCACTACTTCAGGGCTCTATTCCTAGAGACAAAAATATTAACTTTATATTATTCTTTTGACTTTTTGTGGGGGAAAGGGGACTTACATGCAATGACAGTAGAGAGACAGAAGATCTCAAGATCTGAGATGTGCTTTATAACGCCTCAAGATATAAACCTCATTATTTCTATAAGCAAGGGATTAATTAGAAGTAGAGTGAAAAGACAGGATTTTAGTATCACAACGACCTAGACTTTGATTCTTAGCTCTGCCCTGATCTGACTTATCTTAGGCATGTTTACTAAACCTCTGTGAAATAGGTTTACCGTACATGCTAACGGAGCTGGTACCCACTTCAAGGATGTTGCTGTGTGGCTTCTCCCCCTCCTTTCTATGGAATCATCTAAAATAATAAACATTTTTAATCCAGTTTCTGCCTCATAGTACTTGAATCTTCTGTGTTTCTATCTCAAAACACCATACACATGGTATCTGTTGTCCTGCATAGGACCGTGTATGCGAATACAACACAGACCTCATCATTCTCTCTCATTTCTCTGTCTAATATGTGGTCAGTGTCCATCAATGTCTTCCTGAGGAGAAAGTGGCTTTGGTGAAATGTAGACTTAGTAAAGAAAGTGAACGTTGAGGTATGCTGGTAACAACCAGACCACTGATCCCCAATAAAAATGCCAATGTTCAATATTTTTAATTAAGATTTTAGTCATTTAAAGGGCTTAGAGCACACATTTTCAAATTGTGATAAAATATATAATGTCAAGTTTCAATTGTCTATTTCATACAGCCAACTGATTCTCTTAGAATGCTTCTCTTTAAAATTATATGCACATTGGACTCTAGGTGAGAGAAGTATGGGAGAATGGGGAAATAGAAGGATCCAGAGGGTCCTAGAAACCTACAAGAAGAACACTATGATGGGCAGATCTGGGTCCAGGGGTTCTGCTCAAACTATAGCACCAACCAAGGACAATATGTGCAGTGAGCATCAAACCCCTACCCAGATTTAGCCAACGGACAGGACATTCTCCACAGTTAGGTGGAGAGTGGGGACTGACTTTCACACGAACTCTGGTGCCCCATATTTGACCATGTCCCCTTGATGGGGAGGCCCGGTGGCACTCAGAGGAAGGATAGCAGACTACCAAGAAGAGATGTGATACCCTATGAGCATATACAGGGGGAAGAGATCCCCCTCAGTCACAGTCATAGGGAAGGGGAATAGGGTGAAAGTGGGAGGGAGGGAGGAGTGGGAAAATACATGGGATAACAATTGAGATGTAATATGAATGAATTTAAAAATTATAATGCAAAAATTATATGTACATATATACATATGTACCTGTATGTATGTATGTATATATGTGTGTATGTATATATGTATGTATGTATATATGTATGTATGTATGGTGCAAGCCTAGTGCAAGATAAGGCCCTAAGAGTCAGTTAGATCCTTTGGCCCTAAGACAGGTGTGAGGCACTGGCTGCGTGTTAGGAATGAAACCCGGGTCTTCTGTAAATAGCAAGTGTTTTAACCACCGAGCCATCCCTCCAGCATCCTCAGAATGTTTCTTAGCTCTAGATCCAGAATTGACTAATTCTGACCTGAAAGTCAAATTTGACATACAACCTATAAATAAAATTGTACTGGTGTATAGTTACACTCAATAGCCACTTTTGTATAGCAGTGGCAGAATTATATAGTTGTGACATAAATTCTACAAAGACAAAATTATTTACTGTCCAGACCATTGTAGAAGGCCCTTGTCCCCCATCCCACCCCACTTGGCTTTTTTCTTACTCCTTTTATTTCTTCTTTGACAATACTTTAAAGTGAAAAGGTCAAGTTTTAGTTTGTGAGTCATAAAAGAATAAGTAAAAAGCTGGATTGGCTAGTGAGGCATAGGTTGATAAGCCCTAGCCTTGTCAATCAACAGAAGAATACATCAAGTCTTAGCTTGGAGATTTACTAATTTCTGTTATGTCAATACTGGCACCATGGTTAGCTTCAAGCTACCAGCACAATATTATTTAATGTAGCATCAGAAAAGAGCCATGATAACACACTTTTCTGTACTATCTGCCACGTGGAATAATCACCAGAGGAGCACAGACAATAGTGAAACGTAATAAAATAATGAAAAGGTGTCGTGTTCTAACAGTTTGCTACTTTTGTGTTTAAAGCAACTCTTTTTAGTAAGATATATGTGGAACTGAATTTTTAATAATACCTATGATTAACTATTGACTTGCAAATTTCCTGAAACTCTATTAACAATCTTGAGAGGTAATAAAAGTGAGTCCAGTACATTCCTGCCTCCTTGAATCATCTTTATCAGGATCTGGGTCTCCTGAGTATGTCTGGGAGTGGTAGATTTTCTGGTTTTGTGCCTCTGTTTTTTGGTTCCACAGCTCCCACCAAGTTGATGCCCTGGTGATGCTATTGCAGAACCCAGCCCATGTTGGGTTCTTCCTGAAAAGGTCTTGACTGGATTATCAGAGGGGAAGGTGAGGATGAAACCCAGGGAAGCAACCACAAAGAGGTGAAACTGTCAAAATGGAGCTCACGCCTGTAGGACATACTGGCCCTACCAGCTCAAGTGGTTACCCTGATGGCCTGGTCCTTGGACTGAGTGCTGTGAGTAGACCTAAGGGGAGAAAGAGGAGCATTATGTTGATTTGCGCAGCCTTGTTTATTACTGACTATCTGTCAGTAACTGGACATTTAGCTTGTGTACTTAGGAGGTGTATCCTCATCTCTAATGGCAATGTTGTAGTGCCCTGTTATTTTCAGTGTTACAGTTTTAAGGGAGAGCAGGGAAGAGTCAAGCCTGCTGATGTAGTCATTATCATGAACCGACAACAGGGCAGAGCCACCATTGTGCCAAGCCTCTCATGCCGAGCTTGTTAATGGGTGTCATTTTGTTAGTCTTGCAGTAAGGAATCTTTAGGTCATTCACACTGTGAAAGGTGAGGAGGAAAAGCTAATTGAACAAGGTTGTCACCTTCCTGAAAGCATAGTGAAAGGCTTGCTGCGAGCTGAGCTGAAGGACTGCAAATAAAAGGGAGGGGCTTTGGCTAAGGCTTTTTTCTCCTCTCCATTTTTTTTTTCACTTTCTTTACTCAACAGGGACTTCCAGAAATATTATCTAAGGGATGGAGAAAGAAGGATAAAGGGAGAAAAGCTACATTTCTTCTTCTTTTCTTTGCCTTTCCTTTGAAAGCTGAACATGAAGGGTGTGGGGCTGGTGTGGAGTGGATGCGGAGTTTGGCAGCTCTCAGTGACATTACCGAGGGGAACCCAGGGCCAGAGGTGTGCAGGTGGGGCTGTCAATCAGAGGCAACATCAAGGGCTCTTACAAAAACAAAAGGGAAGAAAATGGATGTTTAATCAATAAAGTTGCTCTCTGCTTAACCTTTTGTGTTTTAAGCAACGTTCCCCCGGAACCCAGTAACAGAGTCCAATATTTAACACATAAAAGATACTTAGAAAGGTGAAGCCTTGGAGAACAGCTGGAAAGTGAAGGTGGGACAGAGGGTCAAGAACTGCAAAGAAAGAGACTTGGAGGAGAAGGAGGTCAAATGCATGTTGCGTGTTCTGGAGGGCTGCTTGAGAGAAAGGTGAGAGAGCCAGGAGTTAGCTTGCACGGGTGTTGGGTCCTGGGTGAGCCTGCTTTTGCTTACTTTTAAAAGGTCCTCAGAGCATCTTAAGCTTACCTTATTTGGACCTCTGTTCTCACAGCACCTGATCAGCTCCCTGTGCCCACTCTGAGCTAAGATGCATTGTTCAGAGAAGCAGGAGGGGTGGCATTAGCAATGTTAGAGAAAGCATCCAGGCAGGCGCTTTGGCCCCTTGGCAACACACGTGTGACAGGCTTCTCGTAATTTTGTATCTGTACTGTTACCCTGCCCCACACTCTGCACCCCCCCAACTCGCCAGTCATTTTGTAACTAAGACATATTTCGAAAATGTAAAAATTATAGAAAATTGCAAAGAAATGAGTAACAGTTGCATCTCACCCACCATATTCTTAGTTGCTCCCTCTCTTTGGCTTTGCAGACCTTGCTGTTCTTCATTTCTTGTCATGCATCAGATTTGTTTTGAAGCTATAAAGATGAGTGTCAGTGACCGATGGCCTTAACTAGGAAGGAAGAAGACATGTAGGAAAATGACTATACTATTTTGTTCCAGTATATGTATACATCTCATGTTTCTTTTTGTAATAATTTAATTTGTTTAAGCCACATATGCAAGCAAAATTCAAAACTCACAAGCAAACTCACAAGTAAAGTGAAACTTAGGTCTCTCTTTTTCCTCTTTCCTCTTTTCCTTCCCTACTTAATTTCTCATCCCAGAGCCAACCTCTGAGAAAAATTTATTTCCCTTTTCTTTCTGACTCCCTTAACTGTATATGCATATATTTGCAAACATATGCACATGTAAATACACGTGTATACAATGCACCAACCACATTTTGCCATATTTTTCATTTTGCAGTTTTCATATGTTCCTTTGTATGGTAGAACATTTGCAAGTGCCTAAGAGCTGCTTACTTTCCACTGGGTGCAGAGTATTTTAACTGTGCACACATTAAAACATAAAAATATAAAAGCCATGTGTTTTCAGGGATAAATTGTCTATTTTGTCTATTTAAACTTTCTGGTGTAAATGATTGAGTTCCCTAATCATATTCCTTACTTCACAGGACAGCATCAACCCTCAGGTGGCCCTCTCTCTTAATTCACTACAGTTTTTTTCTTTTTTAAACTCTATCTATGTTTTGTTGTGCCTCTATAGTTTCATTCTTCCAAGTAAAGCTTAGTGTATGATAATGTGCCCTCTACGCATTTTGCTTTGCTGATCTTGCAGTGGTGGACAGCTAGATTTCTTCCAACAGTTGCTATTACAAACAGTTCAATGAACTACTCTTGAGTTTGTTTCATTACTGACTTTTGAGATATAAAGCCGGGAGTGAAATTGCCAGCTGAGGAATATATATACATACCCACCCAATCGAAGGACTGCTGGATTGCACACTACAATGGCTGGGTTGGAACATGGTTCCAGATTGACTGGAGGTGTCTTGTATCACCATGTCTGTCTCTCTACTTGGTTCAGGCCTGCTTTCTAGTGTTTCTTAATCTGATTAGTATGCAGTCCTACTCCCTTGATAGTTTAAGTTGCATGTTTATAAGTATAACTTCATTTGGGCAAATTTTTATAAACTTTGGGGTTTGCTGCACTTCTTATGTTATTGCTAACTCCTATTTTGTCTCATTTTCTTAGATCGTCCATTTTTTATTATTGATCTTGGAAATCTTAAATATCTAGTGTACAGATTTTAATAACAGTTTCTCATTGGTTTTAGACAACAAAATATTTTCTCCCAGCTGTGATCTGTCTGGTAACATTGCCAAGGATATCTATAAATTGTATGTAATAAAATATTTCTTTTTTTTTGCTTTATGAACTAAATCAGTTAAAATGCTTCCCCCCACCCTTGGTGTTGTATATTCCTATATACTAATTTCTGACGTTCCTTTTCACATCTAATCCGCTTGTAGCCAATATTTTATGTTGTATCCAGTAGGAACCCAATTTATATTTTTCTTTATATATTATGATAGTTATTTCTTGTTCTGTATGATCTCTATTCTTGATGATACAACAAAACACTACATATGAAGCAACTCATAAGCAGCACTAGTTTATTATTAACTCTTATAATAATTTGGGAATCTGTCTGGACGTTTGATGTCTCCTGGGGACCAGATCTCGATTTCCAAGATGGAGCTTTGACTGCTGTGTTCTCCAGATATCATAAAATTTGTGTCCTTCCTCAAAGGTCAAAAGACATAGGGGAGAAGTGTAGATCATCCAGGGCACATAGGTACTCCATCCCCTGTCTTTATGAAAGAACTACTCCCTTTGTGATGGCTTTACTCTCATGACTTAAACAGTTCCCAAAGTCCCAAATGTTACTACATCCTTTGAGTTTTAAGTGTCAGTACAGTATTTTAGAACAACACATACAGTCATATCATAAGAAAATATAATCTAAAGAACTTATTATCAATTTGAGAGTTGATCTAATTACTGCAATGGATGGTTGTGATAATATTTCTGTGTAGAGTAACATGGCCTTTCCCCCCTTTCTATTGAAAATAGGTATTTTCTCATGCTTAATATATCCTAATTATTATTTCCTTCCCTGAACGCCTCCCAGCTCTTGCTCATCTGGATCCATCCCCTTTCTTTATCTCATTAAAAAAGCAAACAGACAGTTGGGAATTTAGCTCAGTGGTAGAGTGCTTGCCTAGCAAGCACAAAGCCCTTGGTTGAGCCCTCAGCTCTCTTAGAAGATAAAAAACAACAAACAAACAAAACACAAAACTAAAAAACCCAATACTTAAAAACAAAAATAATGAGACTTCTAAAGATTTATATACTATACTATAATATAATTATATGATAAAACCAAAACTAACACATCGTTATTGGGCAAAACAAACAGAAGGAAAATAACCCGAGAGAAGGCGCAAGAATAGAGAACCATTCATTCACACACTAATGAATCCCATAAAAACACTAAACTGGGAGCCAAAACATACACAAAAAGGAACTATAGAGCAAAATGAGAGAAGAAATAAATAAAATTTAAATTGTAATAAAAATATGATAAAATAAAAAACAAAGAAAAGGAGGATCCCTGACATGACATTGTGAGACAAAGAACCTCCAAATGTTCTGTTGAGTTTGCTTTGTGTTGGCATCTACAGCTGGGCATGCAGCCTACCTTAAGAGTAATTTGTTTCCCCAGTGAGACCCCCTTGGAAGAAACTAAATTTTCATTTGCAAGTGGTTATCAATTGGGAATTGCTTCTGGGTTAGAACTAGGGGTCATGTGTCCATTTCTTAAAGCTCCAAGACACCTTCTGTTGCAGATCTGTACAAGCCCTGTGAATACTGCCATACCCTGTAAGCTCATATGTGTGTGGATCAAACTGATGTCAAGGTCCTTGTTTTCTTGGTTCCCTCCATCCCTTCTGGCTCTTATATTATTTCTGCTTTTTTGTGTTTCCCTGAGCCCTGAGGAGAAGGATTTGATGGCAACATCCTATTTAGAATCAAGTGTTCCTAGGTCTCTCACACTCTGCATACTGTCTGGCTGTAGGACTCTGCATTTGTTCCCATCTGGGGCAGCAGAAAGATTCTCAAATGATGGATAAACAAAGCATTGTTCCATGAGTATAGCAGATTGTCATTAGGGAGCATTGTATTACTACCTGAAAAAATATTTTAGAACAGTAGTATTAGTAGTGTTTGTTTTCACCCTATGTCCCTGGGCTATCGAGTGTTTGGTTCTTGGAAAAGCAATCCAAGCAATAAGCTATGGGTTCCATATTATAGCATGGACCTTAAGTCAAATCAGATATTGGTCGGCTATTCCCACTTTGTGCCATCATTACACTAGCAACTCTTGCAGGGAGGACGCAATTGTAGATCCAAGGTTTTGCATTTGGGTTGGTGTTTACCTTTCTTCTTTGGTAGTGTACATGCTGAGTACCTTTCTGAACCAAAGAGGCTAGCCTGTGAGGGTGAAGATTCTGTACAGGTACCAGCTCAACTTCTCCATGCCCAGTGAGTTGTGTAGGTGTCATCTTCAGCAATAGGGCCCAGTCACCAGTCTGTGAGGAGCCTTAGCGACAGCCTGGGTTGTTTGGTAGTTCCTATGGGACCCCTTAAGACAGGAACTCAATTAGATCTATCCCCATGTTGGAGACTTCATTTGGTGATGAGAGATGCCCAGTTGGGCTCCTCCCCATTATTTGGTGATTTCATTTAGATCACCTTCACATAGGTATATATTTTAGAGAGCATCACTGTATTGAGTTTCCATACTACTCCTTTAATGGCTGTCTCTCCCCACATACCCGCTTCATTCTCCTCTTACCTCTCACTTTCTCCTTAATCCTCCCATTCCAGTCTCCCTCAATATCCGTAACTATCTATTCTAGATCCCTTTCCTAGGAAGAGCTATCTATCATTTCCCCGATACAGGTCCTTACTCTATGCTTAACCTCTTTGTTTCTATAGATTGTAGTTTGGTTGTCATTGACATTACAGTTAATACGCATCTCTAAGCAAATGCATACTATATTATGTCTTTTTAGACCAGTATTACTTCCCTCAGTATGATTTTTTCTATTTTCTGTCTTTTACCTGCAAATTCCATGATTTCATTTTTTTCAAGGACTGGATAATATTTCATTGTGTAAATGTACCACATTTTAAAAATCCACTTGTCTGTTGGAACATAAGTTGTTTTCAATTTCTGGCAATTATGAATAGAGCAACAATGAATATGGTTGAGCAAGTGTGTCTTTGGTAGGATGAACCATCATTTGGATATATGCCCGAGTGGTATAGCTGGATCTTGAGTAGATTGATTCCCATCTTACTGGGTAACTGCTACCCTGATTTCCGTAGTGGCTGTACAAGTCTGCACTATTACCAACAAAGGATGAGTGTTCCTTTACTCTACATCCTCCCCAGCATGAGCTGCCATTTATTTTATTGATCTTAGCCGTTCTTATGGGTATGAAATGAAATCTCAAAATAGTTTTGATTTGCATTTTCCTGATGACTAAGGATGTTGAATATTTCTTTAAGTGGTTCTCAGCTAGTTGAATTTCTTCTTTTGAGAATTCTCTGCTTAGGTCTGTTTCCCATTTTAAAGTGGGCTTATTTGTTTCCTTAATATCCAGTTTCTTTTTTTTAAAAAATATGTATTTTGGATATTAGTTATATCAAATGTGTAGTTGGTAAACAAAACAAAACAAAACAAAACAAAACAAAACAAAGCAACAAAACAAAATCCCCCAACCTTTTCCTATTCTGAAGGCTGCTAGTTTGTCTGAACCACAGTGTCCTTTGCTGTGCCTAAGCTTTTCGGTTTCATGAGGTCACATTTATTAATTGTTGATCTTACTGCCTGTGCTATCAGTGTTCTGTTCATAAAGTCTTTCCTGTGCAAATGAATTCAAAGCTCTTCCTCACTTTCTCTTCTGTGAGTTTCAGTGCATCTGGTTTTATGTTGATGTCTTTGTTTCATTTGAAGTTGAGCTTTGTGTAGGATGATAAGTACAGATCTATTTAGATTATTCTTTATAAAGTCTCCCAGCTTGACCAGCACCATCTTTTGAAGATGCTGTCATTTTTTTCCCTACTGTGTGTTTCTGGCTTCTTTATCAAAATTCAGATGTCTATAGGCATGTGGCTTTATGTCTATGTCTTCAATTCTATTCCATTGATTAATATGTCCTTTTTGGCCATTATTATTATTTTTTAATTACCATATCTCTATAGTACAACTTGAAATCTGGGACGGTGATATCTCTCAGTTCTTTTATTATTCAAATGGTTTTAGCCATCCTGGATATTTTGTGTTTCCATGTGAAGCTTGAAATTGTGCTTTCAAGATGTGTGAAGAATTGTGTTGAAACTATGATGAGAATTGCATTGAATTTATAGATTGCTTTTGATATGGTGGACATTATTTTTTACTATATTAACCTTACCAATTCATGATCATTTAAGATCTTTCCATCCTCTGATAATTTCTTCAATTTGTTCCTTATGTCTTAAGTCTTAAAGTCATGAAAGTCTGTGATTACCCATAAGATATTTTATATTTTTTGAGGATATGATGAAGAGTGTTGTTTCTCTGATTATCTCCCACAGTTCATTTGTCCTTTGTGTCAAGGACAATTGATTTTTGATAATGCTATTGATTTTTGTAAATTAATTTTGTATCCAGCTACTTTGCTGAAAGTGTTGATCAGCTGTAGGAGTTTCTCGGTGGAAATTTTAGGACCACTTATATATACTATCATATTATCTGCAAATAAAGATACTTTGACTTCTTCCTTTCTAATTTGCATTCCCGTGATCTTCTTCAGTTATTTTATTGCGCTAGCAAAGACTTTAAGTACTATATTGAATAGCAATGGATAGAGTGGACAACCCTGTCTTGTTTCTAATTTTAGTGGAATTGTTTTGAGTTTCTCTCCATTTAAGTTGATGATTGCTATGGGCTTTCTACAAACTATCTTGATTATGTTGATGTATGTCCCTTGTATGCCCAGTCTCTGCAGAACTTTCATCATGAAGGGGTGTTGGATTTTGTCAGAGACCCTTTCCTCATCTAATGAGATGATCATATGCTTTTTCCTTTAGTTTGTTTATATGATGGGTTATACTTATTGATTTTTATATACTAAATCATGCTTGCATTTCTGGGATGAAGCCTACTTGTTTATGGTGGATGATCCTTTTGAAATGTTCTTAGATTAAGTTTTCAAGTATTTTATTGAATATTTTTGTCTATGTTCATAAGAGAAATTGGTGTGTAATTCTCTTTCTTTGTTTGGTTTTTTTTGTGCTTGGGGTATCAGGGTAAGTGTGGCCTTGAGAAACATACTGGAGAATGTTCTTTCTGTTTTTATTTTGTAGAATAATTTGAGGAGTATTGACATTAACACTTTTTTGAAAAGACTAGTATAATTTTGTGTTAAAACCGTGTGGCCTTGGGATTTAAAAAAAATATTTATTTTAATTTTTTAGTTGAGAGACTTCTAATTATTGCTTCTATTTTACTAGAAGGCTATAAATATTTTTAAATTGCTTGTATGATCTTGATTTAATTTTGATAAATAGTATGTATGGAGAAAATTATCCTTTTTTCTTTTAAAAAAATTTCCAACTTGGTGGAGTACAGGTTTTTAAAGTATGTCCTTATGATTCCCTGAATTTTCTTGGTATATGTTATTATGAACCCCCTTTTATTTCTAAGTTTCTTAATCTGTTTCTCTTCCTTTTAATTAATTTGGAAAAGAGTTTGTCAATATTACTGTCTAAAGGAGTCAATTATTTGTTTCATTTATTCTTTGTATTATTTTTTGTTTGTTTATATTCTATTGATTTCAGCCTTCAGCTTAATTATTTCTTCCCAGCCTCTCCTTTTGGATATGATTTCCTCTTTTTCTTCTAGAGCTTCTAGGTGCACTGTTGAGGTCAATCCAAATTCTTTATGTGGCACTTAGAGTTATGTACATTCCTCTTAGAACTTCCTTCATCGTGTCTCATGTTTGGGCATATTGTGTATTTACTTTTATTCAATTCTAGGACGTTTTTCTTTTAATTCCTGGCTTGACCTTTTTCAAAAAATTAGGTAGAAAGTTGTTCAGTTTTCATGCGTGTGTAAGCTTTCTGTTGTGATGTACAGTTTTAATCTCTGGAGGCAAGGAGGAATAGGTGAAGATATGCAGTTAGCGTTTGTCCTCAACGCGGAGACACCAGGTATTGGATAGCTTTGCTTACCTGTTAGCAACTGATTTGTTGGTGACTCAGCTCTTTTGTTTCAGAATTGGCTCCAGGAATCCAGAATCTTTGAACGTTGTTTGCTTCATTTTACTTTTGGGTCCCACATTAGCACCTTTGTTTACCTTAAGGTAATATCACACTCACATGCTCTTGTGTTTAGGTTTTTATCATTATCTACACAAAATTAATGACCAAGGACTATTTTAGCTACTGCTGCAGTTACTACTGTTGCTACCATCTCAGGTGCATAAATCATAAACTGTGTGAGATTTCTGTAGATTTACGTGAACACACAGAGCTGGTGGTAGGAGTAGCAGATAATACTAGGGTCATGTGATAAGACATGACTGTCTGTCAGAAGCTTAGCTGTGCATCATCTGGTGTCATGGGGTTGTACTTAAATGTGAATTCACCTGCTTGACCCTTGGACTTTCTTTCTTGCCAATACTTACACCTGATATGTCTTTTCTTATTCATTCGCCATAACCCATGGCATTATGATAAAGAGTAGAAACCGTTTTGTCTTGTTTCTACTCTATTTTTTTTCTCTATTAAGGACATATATAGCAGGTTTTTAGATAAAGCATTTTCTGCATTAACAAAATTCTCTTTAGTTTTTGTGTTATAGTCATAATTATCTTGTCTTTTTTGCATGGAAGGTTTTTTCTTACTTAGTGTTGTACTGCCTTGAACTATGTTATTTTATGTATACAGACATTTTGCTTGTATATATACTGTGCACCATTTGTGCAGAGGCCAGAAGAAGGATCAGATACCTTATAATTGGAGTCACAAATGCTTGTGAGCCACCATGTGGCTGCTGGGAATTGATTCTGGGTCCTCTGCAAGAGGAGCAAGTGCTAGTAAGTGCTAAACCATGCAAGTCTCTAGGTCCTTGAACCTTTCTCTCTCTCTCTCTGGAACCAGCTTCACATCTGTGGAATAAAACTTGCCTGATCATGATATGCTGTATGTTTTTAATGTGGTATCAGATGATTAGCTGTTATCTTTACATCCAAGGAATAAGTTTGTCCTTTATTGTGTTGTTGGAAGGATGGAACAGAGCTTATGAGCACAGACATTTTTTTCTTTTTTTAAAAAATTAATTTATCCTTGTTACATCTCAATGGTTATCCCATCCCTTGTATCCTCCCATTCTTCCCTCCCTCTTATTTTCCCCTTATTCCCCTCCCCTATGACTGTTCCTGAGAGGGATTACCTCCCCCTGTATATGCTCATAGGGTATCAAGTCTCTTCTTGGTAACTTGCTGTCCTTCCTCTAAGTGCCACCATGTCTCCCCCTCCAGGGGACATGGTCAAATGTGAGGCACCAGAGTATGTGAGAAAGTCATATCCCACTCTCCACTCAAGTGTGGAGACTGTTCTGACCATTAGCTAGATCTGGGTAGGGGTTTAAAGTTTACCACCTCTATTGTCCTTGGCTGGTGCCTTAGTTTGAGCGGGACCCCTTGGCCCAAATCTGCCTATCATAATGTTCTACTTGTAGGTTTCTAGGACCCTCTGGATCCTTCTACTTTGCTATTCTCCCATGCTTCTCTCATCTAGAGTCCCAGTAGGATGTCCTCCCCTCTGTCTCGGTTTCCTGGTAAGTGAAGGCTTTCATGGGACATGCCCCTTGGGCTAGTATGCAGATATAAGTGAGTATATACCATTTGAGTCTTTCTGCTTCTGGGTTAACTCACTCATTATGATCATTTCTAGCTCAATCCATTTATCCACTAATTTTGGAAATTCCTTGTTTTTAATAGCTGAGTAATATTCCATAGTGTATATGTACCACAGTTTCTTTATCCATTCTTCTACTGAGGGACACTTAGGCTGTTTCCATGATCTGGCTATTATGAATAAGGCTGCTATGAACATGGTTGAGCAAGTTTTCTTGTTGTGGAACACAGACATTTTGATCTAGATCCACTGGATTTAAATCATAGCTTGGCCACTTATTTGTTGTGTGATCTGAGGTAACAGTTTTCTGACTTTATTTTTCTTACCTATAACATCCAAGTGATCTGAATGATACTTAAGCCACATACTTTGAGATAATTTATAATAGTACTTGGTATACAGTAAGTTTTATTTAAGTCTATTTATGATTGTGGTACCATGTTTACTTTGCTTGGAACCTTTATTACTCTATACTAGGTTTAGAGAATGGTCTAGTTTTTCTGACTTAATCTTCTTTGTGGAAACAGTGTACAAAGAAATATGTATCTTTTAAAATTTGGCAGGAAGTATCAGTTACATTTCATGAGCCTGGATTTTCCCTTTTGAAGAAATTCTTTTGAACTTGTAATTTTATCTTCTTTATACTTATTAGCAGAGTCAAGTGTTTCTTTTCTGTTATTAGAGCAAACACCATCACCCA
Source organism: Acomys percivali (assembly GCA_907169655.1). Classification (NCBI taxonomy): domain Eukaryota; kingdom Metazoa; phylum Chordata; class Mammalia; order Rodentia; family Muridae; genus Acomys; species Acomys percivali. Next base: position 119,578,077 of record OU015743.1, read on the forward strand.
AAGCAACTAAGGGCAGAAAAGGTTTTATTTCAGCTTACAGGCAGCAGTCCATCATTCAAGGATGTCAGGGAATGACTTCAACAAGGAACTCGCTCAACAGAAGAATAAGCGGAGCAGAGTCCACCGAGGAGCACTCTTTCTGCCTGCATCTTTGCTCACTCAGGCTCATGCTCTGTCAGCTTCTTTAGACATCCTGGGACGTCCTGCCCAGGTAATGGTACTTCCCACAGTGGTCTTGGCCCACCTACATCAATAAATCATCAAAACAATCCTTCACAGACATGTCTACTGACCAGCCCAATAAAGACAATTTCTTAGTTAGCAGTGAAAGTTTGACTTCAAGTTTATTACGACTTGCATCAGTTTTGTAATTTCATGATTAATTTTGCAGAAATACACTCTTTATTTCTGTATTTAAAATTGCTTCTGGGGTACTTAATGATAAAATTTTGTAGCTTTTTCAAAGATAGTTTGACTGTAGATATTCATTCTTTTAATTTTATATTTAGTTATTTTTATTCATTTTGATTAGTATTGCTAAAATCGCCCCTATCTTAAAAAATAAAACAAATACAAAACCAAAAAACCCAAACATTTTATGAAAGAAATTTATTTGCATATAAGGAAATTGGAATATTTTTGAAAAATTTCCACAGATTTTATATAGTTAAAGTCTATCCTATCAAAATATTTGAATTAATATCTTTGCTTTCTTATGTGTATTATTTATTTGTATTTGTATTTACTATTTGTCTCCCAGAACACACTATCTTGTTGCTTTTTTTAAGCTTCTCAAGCTAAAAGCTTTGCCTTTTGGATATATGTTTTTGCTATTGATAAATGCATCTCAGAAGTTACCTTTAAATAGTGCTTTAGCTCTGTAAGTAAATATGGTAAATGTGGTAAATTTTTATTATCCACTGCTTCTAAATATTTCTTAATTTCTCTTTTAATCATTTGAGTTTAAAGATTGTTTAGTACCATGCAGTTTCCTTTTCCTTTTCAGATAGTTCAGATAGATGAGATTTTTAAAATTAAAAAAATTTTTTTTAGAGACGAGGTTTCTCTGTGTAGCCTTGACTGTCCTGGACTTGCTTTTGTAGACCAGGCTGGCCTCAAACTCACAGCCATCTGCCTGCCTCTGCCTCCCAAGTGTTGTGATTAAAGGCATGTGCCACCACTGCCCAGCCAATGAGCTGTTTAAGTAAAGGTTTTATTTTATAATCAAGACACTTTCCATACTTGGAACATTTGCTATATATTTTATAGACACTAAATATGAACAATTCAAGAAACTCAACTCAAAGAGACATAAAGGGGAAGAAAGATGTTACTATTATCAAGAACATGGAAAAATATCTGCAAGATTGATTTTGGTAATAGTGAATTTCCAGGTTTTAAATATTTTATCTCTTAATATTATCAAGACAATGTTTATTAAGGATCCTCATGGGGTTTTGGCATTTAAATCTGTAAGACACTGATGTAGTTTTTAGGCCATGAGTTAATACTTCACAAATGGATTATTGAACCCTTTTTTTTTTCCTTTTAGTATAACAGATAACACAAGAGTCCTCCTTCTGGAAAACATACTCCTTGAAGAGGGAAATGGTATCTATCACAACTGCACACACACTGGAGGGGAAAACCTCAAATCTGAATCAGCATTGCCAATCTGTACTTGCACTCTTGCGTATTTCCAAGCCATGCTTGGATGCACATTTTGATAAGCAGGAAGAACATTATTATCTGGCTCCAATGGTGACAACGCCCTTACTACTTAGGTGGCAGTAACTCCTTGAGGTGGAAGGTTTTGCTGATCTTGTATGGTAGGGTCAGGGCTTCTACTGTGAAGGTGCATCTGTCTTCGGCACACCTTTTGATGCAGGAGTGCTTATGGGGAAAGAATTACAAAGTTCTGAACTTGGTGGGAACCTTTACACTAAAAGATGTAGGGAGAGGCAGTCAAAAACTAGAGCATTGCTGCCTGGGTCCAGAGAAAAAAAGCTTAGGTATTAGCTCTCCCGGAGAGTGGTGATGCTCTCCTGCGTATGCCCTCAGGGATACCCCTAGCCTACGGAATTGCTTTGGCAGGGATCTCATGCCTGGTACCCTTGCGGGTAACTAAGTAAGGCAATTCTACCTCTTTTCCTCAACATCATGGTAACATATTGAGGCCACAGGTACTGAGTCTTCTTAGTTATGTATTAATAGCCTCTTTGGGAGAGGAGACAAAACCTTAGCCCTCTCGTCCTTCTGCCAAATCTTGGCTTGAGTAACTAATCCAAACGAAATGCTTCTTTCTGCCTATTTTCCTCACAAATATTGTCTTGTTCTTATAGGATATCTTAAAAGTCTGAAAATGGGTTTCAGAGAAATCACATCATATAATATAAATACACCTGTAACTTCCTTTATTTTTTAATATTTTTATTTTTTACATATACATTTATATTATTACACATAAGTAAAATAAACTACATATAGCAAGAAGAACTATGAAACAATCAGGAATTATATAAGTGTTACATTCATAGTGTTTTGGCTATTTACATTTGGCAACCTTGAAGAAAACATCCTTTCTATCTTGGTGAGTCTAAAATTCTGAATGTAGATCAATATCTACCATATCTCATCTCTATCAACTTAAGACATCTATCTAGACCTAAAAATATCTTAACCCCTGAACACCTAAGCTTAGTTGTAAAACTAAACTATCTGGTCTTCAACCCCATCAGAGACTTGAGATGGAATAAAATTAATTACTTGAGTAAATAGGAAGTGCAGGTTAGCAGCTTCCAAAGTGGGAAAAAAAAAGAGACAGAGACAGTTTTCTACCTGAATAGTCACCCAAAACTCTCTATAACATTGGAGCATCATCTCAGCCTTCTAGCCCCATACATCTGACAGACATATTTGTGAGGCAGAAACTATTGAGGACTTGCTCACTCTGTCTTGGCAAAGTTTGGCCTTCGACTCTGCCTGCATCCAAGCTTGCCTATTTTTAGGCAGAATTATGTCTATATCCAAAATGAGGACATTTTTCCCAGTGGCTGGTTTGCCACATTTGAAGCCATCTCCATAAGGAGCTTCATTGATGGTCATCACCTTCTTTGAGATAGGCTGGGTGTTACCAGGAGTTAACATGTCTTATTGTGAAAGAATCCTTAAAACAATAAAAAAAATCTTTAAATGCTATATTCTGTAAGTCTCTGAGGTTTTTGAAGACATTATCCAACTATTTTACCTTATCTATCTATAGAATCATATCTATCTGTTAAACCTAAGATGTATAGTCTTGTGACATGACCATGATTTGACACAAATTCTATTATAATAAATACTGTACAGTCTAGCCTGAGAATTTCTTAAGTCCATTCTTGCTGAAATGAAATTATTTAAAAACTAAGGAAATTCTTCCAAATTCATGGTAAGTCTTCAAGGAAGCAAGAGATCATTTCACAGAGGATTTCTGTGATCACATTGAGGTTTCCACCTTCTTGGAAATGTTCTAAAGTCCTATCTCAGTGCTGTCTTCTCAGCTAGAAGCATCTTTGGTGGGATGATAAACTCTATAGTCACAACAATAGCTTCATAGATATACATACAGAAAGGTTTTGTACTTGGAAGAAGTATATTCTTTACATTTCTTGCTTTTCATTTTTTATTTAAATCTACTGGACGTCTAACTTTTTCATCTGCCAGTTTTTGAAGGCAATCCACTGAAATCTCTTACATTTTTCACTGTAATTATCAGTGTACCATACTTTGAAAATTCAGTTATTTTTTAGTAAACCATTTGTTTCAGCATTGGAAACATACACACCAAAAAGGCATCTATGGGGAAGAAATGGACTCCTTATTGTGAGTAAAAATTAAACCTTTCTGAAACCACAGCCTTGTGTTTAGTCCACCATCTGACTGTGTAGCAGTGGAGGCTGCTGTGTAGTTTGGACATAAATGTCCCTCAAAGGCTCATGTGCTAAAGGCTTGGTGCCTGGATGTCAGATCAATCGCTAAGAGGTGGTTGGATCACAGAAGCTCTAGGTATTAATTAATTAATCCATTGATGGGTTCATAATTCAGTGGACTACAGGGAGGCATGTGCAATGTGGCAGTTGGGGCTGGGTTGGGGAAAGTGAAGAATTGAATATGGCTTTAATTGATTTATCTTGTTCATAGCTTCTTCCATTCTGTCTTTCTGCTCCCTGGCTGTCAGAAGCTGAGCAGCTCTGTCTTAGCATCTGCTATGTTCTCGTAGCTAGCTAACCATGAGCTGAAACCTCTGGAACTGGGAGCACAAACAAATGTTTCCTATGAATTATTTCTCAGTTATTTTGTCACAGGGTCAAGAAACTAATTTGAATTTCAATTCTTGCCTACCTCTTTATCTTGTGGTACTTTATCTCAGTAGTATTTTTTTTTTTTGAGACAGTTTTATTTTGTTACACAAGCTGGTCTTAAACTTGCAGCAATCTTGTCTCAGGCTCCTTCCTGAATGCAGCAGTTTCAGATGCTATGATGCTTTGCAGTATAAGACTCTGGGTGGGTCTTCCTTCATAGTGTCTCATTGATGTGATGTTTTTTTTTTTTATCTCAAAAAGGGAATGGGTGGGCAATGATCCTCTTAAGACAATATTGAGAGAAGACAGGAGCATAGCATAAAAGGTAGCTGGAGTATCTCTCTGTTAAACCTGGAGTACCTACCATAATACAATATCTTTCCTTCTATTTCTTCTTTACTTAGGTTTCTATGGCCATACAGATCCTTGGGGGTCCCTCACAACATCCAGTTCTTCAGACACAAGCTTGTTTAAATGGAATTTCTAGAGAAGTAACATTTTGGGGATAGGAGAGGGCCATTTGCTCTCATTAGTCCCCACCCGCTTTTAAGCACAATGTTCTTGTGAATAGTTGATTCGCTACATACTGAAACTCAAAATTATTCACTATTTATCTCAATTTTGCAGTTAATAGTTTTTCATTTTCTCTTGTCACTAACAGTTCAAATGAAACCACTTTAGTGCCTATATAATACTCTATCAATGGTTTTAACAACAATTTGACCATTTTTTATTTCTTATTTTTATTTTTTTTTTTTAGTTTTGGATGATTAGATTGCTTCCATTTTTCCACAAAAAAAAATGTGATTTTTGAGGTGGAGATATGTGTGCCTCAGTGTTTGTCCAACATTTAAATCAGATTGACTTTTCAAATGCTGGACATGATCATACCACTTCTTAGATTATAAGGAATCCATTTCCTATGATGAGCTATTGTAGATGAAAGGAAACTTTCTTGTTAAACAACAATAAAGCAGCCAAGAGAGTCCACTTCTGTCTCATAGCAGTGATAGCAAATTAATCTCTGCTATGAAAGTCAAGATGACATGAGATGGCGTGATGGGAAAGGGTTATTTAAAGAAGTTGAGGTTTTCTACATGGAAGTGTGAATGTTAGAAGATACTTTCCTCTATAGCTGTGTTTAGCTTCTTCAGAGTGCATCTTTAAATGGTAGCTTGGAAGGAATTTGGTACTAGAAAGAAAAAAAGGAAATGGGGGAAAGTAGCTGGTTTTGAGAAAGATGGCAGAAGTCTAGAGTCCCACGAGAACAATCCCAGTCAGAAGTTCCTGCTGACAAAGACTGTGTGAGGCTGAGGAAATCATGTCTAGAGGTGTCCTTGGGGAATGCAAGGTCTCTCTTATGATTATGGGGTATAATGCAAGCCAACTGGATCTGAGTGGGAAGGACTAAAGGAGGTCATTGCGATTCAGATAAAACTTGGGCAAATGAGATGAAACATGACCTGTAAGTGCCCCAGAATGTTTCATGCAGAGAAAGGTCTTGTAATTTAATTAAAGAAATTATGGAAGCTTGACTTTTATTCCTGTATAAGGGAAGCCATGATTTGGAAGACAGTGAACTTGGGACCATTTAGATTATGAGACTTTTAGCAAAACAAGGAAATACTATTGTGTGCTTTAGAAAAGACACTAGAACAAACTCTCTTCTTTTTCATGGGAATAATCCCAACTATAGTCATATAATTAGGTACTAAACTACTCTATGGCTCTCTTCTCTTTAAATGTGAAGCTGACAAGGTCAGGGAAGGGTTCATTTGCCAGATCTAAAAAAAAAACTCATGGTAGATGGGTCAGTGCCTGGTGAATGTTTGTGAGGTGAAGCAATGCAATCAATGTGTGGTGGTATTTTTATTGTTATTAAAAAGACCCTCCATATGCCAACTCTCATGCTAGGCTATTAGAATCAAGGACAGCATCCTTCTATATTTTTCATCTTTCAATACACTCTTCATAATATTTTGCTCAGAGGGCAACAGAATCAACTCTTGGTAAGACCATTTTCTGTGGCTCATCTATTCTTTGGAGTCTGCTTCTGCTGCTGTGTTCATCCTGGTAACTGAGATTGATTGGTGCAGCTCTGCTAAAATGCCCAGATTTACCCACCAGAGAGCTAATTACAGACCCATTCAATGGCACTCCTCTGCCTTTTGAGCGCCTTAGAACTGTCCTTTAGTTTACCAATGTGAAAATTTATGTCTAGATTTTTATTCTCCATAGCTATGCCTTGATAAATGATGAAAATGTTTCTGGGATGAAAAACAGCATAAATCTAAGATTTTTGCACTCACAGGTTCAGCTTGTGTTAAAGGGAAAGTGCCCATAAATCATATAAATATATATTTCTCTCTTTGGGTTGTCTTCATTAATAATTAGCTCAATTTTACTTACTTTGAGAGATCTGATACATTTTTGAGAAGCCGCCCCATTGGGAATTAAGGGTTTTGTGCATTAGATGTAGTAACTGAGATGCACTAAATTTGGATTCTTTTGGATTAGTAACACCCAGTCTTGAGATCTACATGGCATGGCGTGTTTGTTTTTTGTCTGTTCCCTGCCCCTTTAAAATACTTCCCTGTTTTTGATAAGTTTTGATAGAAGTGTCTACCAGACCCAGAGGGAGTATGACAATTCTTTTGGTTTGATTAGGCTGAGCATACAATCCCCCAAACATAACTCTGTTGGAATGGAATGATCCAGACCCCACTTCACTTATCCTCCTTAGAAAAATCACACTCGATCTCTCTGCCGCTCTTTACCTTAAGCTGTGAGTGACCATGGTCTCTGTGTTCACTCACTCACCTATCTCTTATCCCTCAATTTGCTGCAGCTGCATTCCATCTGAGACGGGCTCATTGAAACTGCTCAGATGACTAATACTGTCTTGACTGATAAATGAGAAGCAGAAGTTTCAGTGTCTCAAGGTGCATTTCATTTTGCCACTAATCCTCTCTCTGGTGGGTGGAGTTTATTGCCATGGAGTCCCTTGGATGTCTTCTTCTTCTTCTTCCTTTTCCTTTGTCCTGCCTTCCTGTTTGTTTCCACCCAGTATGCATTGGTTTTCTCCAAGGTCCCAAACTTGTCTGTCTTTTCCATGTCATGAGCTCTCTTAGTAATAACCTTCAGTTCTCAAGTCTGACTAGGACACACATGCCAGTATTTCCCAAGTGTGTATTTTTAGTTGAGACTTCCCTTGGAACTTGAGTTGCATATTTTCAATTATCTCTATAACAGTATGCAAGTACGGACCTAAAGGGAAATCCAAAATAGTATGTTCAAAGCTGGACTTATGTTATTTCCTCCATGCACTATCTGCATCCTCTGCCTGTATGTTTTATCTTGGTTAATGAGACCATCATATACTTTCCAGAAACCTAGAAGTTAGCTGTAACCTCTTTTCTGCCTGTCAAGCCTACTTAATAAGTGTTTGTCACATGAAATCCACCCTCTTCATTCCAATCTCCATCTTCTCTGTTGTCATCACAGTTGTCTTTCTAAAAAGAAAACAGTAATATTTTAAAAAATGTAATTCATTAGACCAACATTTAATTATTATAAAATATTTATTATTATTATTATTATTATTATTATTATTATTATTATTATTAGCAGTAGTAGTGTATGTGTATGTGTTTGTGTGTCTATTGCATGTGTGGGTGTGTCTATAGTGCCCAACAGAAGGCATTGGGTCACTTGGAGCTGGAGTTCCAGGAGGTTGTGAGCCACTTGTTGAGGGTTCTAGGATCAAAATTCTGGTCCTCTGAAAGAGCAGAAAATGCTTTTAATTGATGAGCCACCTTTCGAGACTAAAGACAAGAATGTTGATACACCCACCATAAAAACTTTACTGCATAAACTATGAAGTCCAAAATCCTCAGCACAGAAAACAAAGTCCCTTCCATGAAGAAAATGAGCATCTTTTACCTTCCAGCAGCATTTTGTGTTAGTTCCCACTTTTGAGGGTTTTTTTTGTGATTTTTTTTGTGTTATTTATTAGTAGAAATGTAACTCAGAACCTTGTGTTTGCTAGTCAAGTGTTCTGCCACTGAGCTAAATCACTACCACTATCCCAGAGCACTCTGTATGTAACATGGCCCTTGGCACAGTATATGTGATTATTATGTGGACTACAAGAATGATTTATCAAGTTAGGATATAAACTTCTTGAGGGCAAGAGGTATTTATTTAAAAAAAATTTTTTTTGTATTTTCACCATTAAGGGCCTAGTCTCAAACTATATTTAAAAAACAGAGAAATGGATAAAGTAGATCAGAAATATGGAAAGATTTTGTCTTCAAAAATGCAAAGACCAAAGGATCACAATGTAAGAAACTGATATAATGACATAAAAAATAATGAAAATACCTAAATGAGAGGCATTGGTTAACAGAAATGTTGGATAATACATCCTTCCTGAATTTGTCCTGTGCTCTCTCACAGGCTGCCTTGACAGTGGGCTTAAAATATTTTTGAAAATTCTTGACACTCCTCTCTTCCAAAGGTGGAGCCCAATTCCCATTCCTTGACTGTGAATCAGACTTGAGACTTACTTG
>OU015743.1:119593739-119606391 GCA_907169655.1 Acomys percivali
ACTGACACTGCAGACCTGAGGTAAAAGCATGGCCCTGCTGTAGGTGACGCTGTGGGCAAGCAGGCTCACTGACGCTGCAGACCTGAGGTAAAAGTGTGGCTGTGCTGTAGATGATGCTGTGGGCAGGCAAGCTCACTGATGATGTAGACCTGGGGTAAAAGCATGGCCCTGCTGCAGATGATGCTGTGGCACACAGGCTCACTGACACTGCAGGCTTGAGGAAGGAGAAAGTACCATCTACTGGAAGCAGAGCAGGCTCAAGGAAGAAGAACATTTTTAGAAAGAAAAATAAACAGGATGTTTTACCAAATTCCATGGGATTTGAAGAATAGTAATTTCTTCACAGTTCCCTAGACATCGAATTCTTTTTCCTTCAAAATTCAGCACAGTGACGTGTCCTTAGAACTAGGAAATAAGGTCATTTTATGGTGGTACCCTATCCCCAAATCAGCAACGATGAAATGACGTAATGAACACAGCTATCTTTATACATGGTTTATATTCTGAGGTGTGGGTACTCCTGTGAACACCTACATCTAGGCACACATAATTATTTAGCTTAGCACATTCTTGTCAGGTATCACAACAGTCCATCAAGAAAGGGTACTTGTCATTGTTTTATACACCAGGTAAAGGCAGTTCCATAAACCCGAGTAATACTTGCCAGGTCTCACACAGCTAGTCAGCTTTAGAGCAGGGAATCAGATGCAGATTTAATGCTTTATGGGGGGAACTGTTCTTTTGTAGGCATGAATGCCAAGTAATTTGATCACTAACTAGGTAGAGGATGTGGGGGTTAAGGGGATCAAAGGAGAAAGTTATAACAGGAGAGAGAGAGAGAGAGAGACAAAGAGAGAGAGAGAGACAGAGAGAGAGAGACAGAAAGAGAGAGAGACAGAAAGAGAGAGAGAGGGAGGGAGGGGGGGAGGGAGGGAGGGAGAGAAGGAGGAAGGGAGGGAGGGAGGGAGTTGTCTGATATTTTATCTTTCTTCTGAATTCTTGAAGCCTATTTCAATGAAGTCTAGTTATCTTCCAATATGGTGAAACAAGAATTTTATGGTATTGTGTACCTTGAATTAAAATGTTAGTATTCACTTACTATTTAGTGTAGGCAATTTGTAAGTACTTGTCAAATTAGTATGAATAAAACCAAATCAAGGGAATGAAAAAGGGATATCATATTTTTACTGGGGGGTGGTGGTGGTTTGAATAGGTATGGTCCTCATAGACTCAAGTATCTGAAGGCTTGACCCATTGGGAGTGGCACTACTAGGAGATGTGGTCTTGTTGGAGGAAGTGTGTCACTGTAGGGGTGGGCTTTGAAGTCTCAGGTTATGCCCAGTGTGGCACACAGTCTCCTTTTGTTGCTTGCAGACCAAGATGTAAAACTCTCATCTCCTCCAGCACCATGTCTGCCTGTGTGCCTCTCACCATGATGATAATGGACTAGACTTCTGAATTGTCAGCCAGCCCCAATTAAGTGTTTTCCTTTATGAGAATTATTGTGGTCATGGTGTCTCTTTACAGTGATGAAACCGTAAGATAAGGGGACACCTTAGTTGATGAAGCTGAGAAAGTGAAATGCTCATATTTGCTGCTTAAACAAAAGATATTGTGAAATGTAGTTCCACTGGTGAACAAAGCATCCTGAATAATTATAGCTACCATTTATTGATTGTAATTCAGTTATCTGTCTACCTTCCTCCCCACTGTAAAGCTGCAGGTATTTAAAGTTTTGAGATACAGTGTAACTTTATTCAGCAGGTAAAATGAGAATTTAGTCATGAATTTTATTTTAATTCCAAATTTATACTCACAGTTATTGTGCTGTCTATATTCTACTGTAGAGTAAGAGATGTGAGTGAGATTTGAACTCAGTTCCCTGGTTTGATAACTGAACTATGTCATTGCTTTCCTAAGAGTTTATCTGTTCTTATCCTTGGGAGCTTTATTTTTTGGAGATAATTTCTTCCTCCCTTACACACACACACACACACACACACACACACACACACACACACACACACCAGAGACAAGCATGCAAGAAATGAAATTTGAGGCCAAGGCCTTCAAGTTTTAGACAAAGTTTTCTAAGACATGCCATTATGGTATGGATCTCTATAATCTACATGAAAGTGAATTGGTAAGTTTCTATTTTTGACCTACTAGAGTGATCAATAAGGGGTCCACACATATCCCAGTGCAGCTAGAAAAGGGGATAACTCATTGACTGTCTAAATTTATATTTTTCCTGTGTTCGTATTTTTTAAATTTTTTAAATTAATTTATTCTTGTTATTTCTCAATGGTTATCCCATCCCTTGTATCCTCCCATTCTTCCCTCCCTCCCAGTTTCCCCTTACTCCCCTCCCCTATGACTGTTCCTGAGAGGGATTACCTCCCCCTGTATATTTTCATAGGGTATCAAGTCTCTTCTTGGTAACCTGCTGTCCTTCCTCTGAGTGCCACCAGGTCTCCCCCTCCAGGGGACATGGTCTGTGTTTGTATTTTTGACAAGAATTTTCTTTATTATTTATTTTAACCTTTGAGATTATAATATAATTATACCGCTTCTCCTTTCCCCTTCCTCCTCTCAAGCCCTCCCATATACCATCCCTTGCCATCTTTCAAATTCATAGCCTTTTTTCATTACTTATCAGATGGATATATGTATATGTATATACATATATATTTCTAACTATAAACTGCTCATCTCTGTAATGTTACTTGTATGTATGTCTTCATTTGATGATAGGAATATCATACTCAAACTCCTGTTGCTATATACAAATAAAACCTCTCATTTAATGTATATATTGCATCAAAAAGCACAGGGGATGCCACCCCTTATGTCCAAAAGCATACTGGAGCTCCACTCCACTCCCCTTCTGCCTCTGAGTGCTCAGGGGGGATTTTGACAATGTTTTGCTATTTGTGGAGTAGGAGTTCAAAACCACAGGTTTTTATTGGCTGTGGGCCTGGCAACTGTATAAGCCTCCTGATTTCTCAGAGCCTCATTGCTTTGCCTTGTATAATGTGGCAGATGACTTTGCACTGCACTCCACTGAACTGCCAGCTTCCCAGGACTAACTGAGGGAGCATGCACACTTGTTGAGAAAATATACAGACAATGACGTGAGCTAAGACTTATCTCTGTGATGCCACAGGGCCCAGACCTGAGCAGACAAGGTGATGTGTCCTGCTGGTGCTTCTTATGGTGTGGCACCTGCTTTCAGCTTCTCCATCTCCCTTTCCATTCTCACTTTAATCCTCTGCCTCCTTGCTCCCTCCTGCTGGAGTTTATGACCTTGGCTAATGAGACAAATATGGCTCCTCACATCAAGGGTGGGGAATTAAGGTCTGGTTATAGCCCAATTTAATTTTCATGATCTCTTGAACAAGTGAAGGAATGCTTGGGAAATAGGCTGCTCTTGGCCTGATGCCGGCTCAGCCCGAGTCGGGGCAGCCATTACCCAGCCTAGCTCATCGCACTCCTGGTAGACATTTTAGTTAAAATCATTACCCTTCCTTCCTTCCAGAGGCAGCTGAGAGCCCTGGGTTTTACTCTCAGTTCTTCCACTTAGTAGGCAGCCTTGAACAAGTCATCCAGCTTTTCTGAGCCTTAATTTCCCTGTTTGTAAATTAATATATTAATGTATTAATGGTTTTTGCCCTAGCTTTCATACAGGTGTTTTAAAGATCATGTTGGATCATGTAAATGATATGATCTTAAAATTTTATTTGTGTACTATTATTTTTTGTATGCATGTGTGTGCACATGATGTTTTTAATGGCCATGTGTGCCATCACACATATGTGGAGGTCAAAGGACAGTTCATTGCCAATGGCTCTCTCCTTCCACCTTCATATGAATTGTGGGGATTGAGCTCAGGCTGCCAGGCTTGCACTGTAAGTGCCTTTACCCATGAACCCTCTCTCCTGCTGTGATGGTGATTCTACACTGTTAAGTTTAATAAGATTTTTAAAATTCTTATCTAGTGTGCCTGGCCATTCCCTCTAACCACCCATCTGTCTTTTTTTCCCTCAGCGCTGGGGAATACTGTGCAAGCACTCTGCCCTTGAGCTCCATTTCCAGTCATTGCTGTTCCTACCCATCCTATCTCTCTGTGTTTTGTGTGCAAGTATACAAGCATGGGTGTGGGGGTGGTTATGTATGCTTGTAAGAATGTATGTTGAGATGAGAGGACATCCTTGGGGGTCATCCTCAGAGACTCTGCCCAACTCCTTTGATCTAGAGTCTCTCACTAGGTGGGCACTCACTGATTAGGCTGGACTCATTGGTCAGTGAAGTCCAAGGACCCACATTGCCTCCATCTTTCCAATGTGGGAATTATAAGTTCATGCTACCACATATGGACTGTAGGAATTGATCTAAAGTCCTCATGCTTGAGCCCAACTTAGATTTCATGATCTCTTAAACAAGTGAAGGAACACTGGGGAAGCAGACAGCTGTTGGCCTGATGCCCACCCAACCTGTGTTGGGACAGCCATTAACCTGCTTAATTCATACCACAGAGCCAGACCACTCCCCACCCTCATTACAAGCTTTCAATGAGACTTTTTTGTACAAAATGTTTTGGGGGAGTATATTAGCTATTCCCTGCTCTCCAGGAATTATCAGATTCATAGAGAAAGCATTTTTTTGAGCCACTGAAGAAGTTTAATAAACATGAAATAATATCTATGTATGTAATGTTAATTCTAAATGTCAGACTTTTACCTTACAGAAAACAGAATTTTATGCAAACTTACTCCTTTGCTCTGTAACCAAATACTTGGTCCTTCATTATCATCATGGGAAGCTTGGTGGTAAAATTTTCCATAACTTTAATCTTCCATCTCTTCCACGACTTTTCCTGTTCATAGGCTCTTGCAAATGACTGAGTTCCTTTGAGACCCATATCTTCTCTTTTGCCTGGACAAAGTGTCTATTCCCCAGTGGCTCAGCCAGCTCACACTTATCTTGGGTATCTATGCTGTTTTGCTTGCATCTCACTCTTTCTGCCAAGGGAAAGTTGCTGGAGTAGTTTCATCAGCAAGTGCAGTGTTACTTCTCTTCCCTTCTGCCTTGTGTGGTCTATGGTTGAAGAGTCACTTCCTGTATCAAGTAGATCCTACAAGGACTTGTCTGCACATACAGCTCTCGGTATCACTTGCATTTGTATCAATAAAATATGTCTTATGAAAATACTTTGATTTAAGAATTAAATGACATCACTAATTAGTTCTCCTCTTCCTGTTCTCCAATGTTTAGAGTCCCTCTTCTCTCCTTTCCTTCTTGCTCTATTTCTCTCCCCCTCTTTGTGGGTATTTATAACTTCCCCAGTCTAACTAAACATTTACCACCAATAAATAGGAGATGGGGATGCTGGGCTCAGGATAATATGTGCTTTGTTCTCTCTCCATCCTGATTCGAAATAAATGCTGCATTGTTGTTGTTGTTGTTGTTGTTGTTGTTGTTGTTGTAAGAGGTGGCCTATGTCTTTAATCCCAGCAGTCAGGAAGCAGAGGCAGGTGGACCTCTGTGGGTTCAAAATCAATCTGATCCATATAACAAGCTCTACACTAGCTAGAGTTAAATGGTAGGACTCTATCTCAAAAACACAATAAAGCAAACATGTGCTTCTTTTCTAGGTCAAGTGGGGGTTGAGAATGTTCAATGGCTCTTACAGAAGACATTAGGTTCTGCTAAGTTCTGTAGAATAGAACAGATGCAGCTTCTCAGTGCTGAGCTTGAAGCAGTGAGAAAAGAATTGAGGATAGGAGGAAAGGGACTAGTTTGGACCCAAAATTAAATATAATATTAGCCCTTGGGAACATTTATATGCCTAATGCACAAAAGATAAAGAAGAAATGGAAAGCATAGACACAGTCCTTCTCAGCTAGTTAGAAGACTTCAGGTAGAAGTGAGAGCAGAGAGGTTTCCCAAATGCTCCAGAAAGGGCTGCTATCCTAATGCTGGGACTGGTCCTGTCCTCAGGATCAGGATGTCTTAGCCTTTAAATTTGATGGGTCCTAAAAATAGAGAACTAGGTCAAGTTGAATAATTAGGGCACAAACATGGTGAAAGACTTGGAGGGAATATATAAGTATCTGAATAATAGAGAGAAGAGGAGGGAGAGAGGGGATAAAAATGGGCACAAAATTCAACAAATCTTGGAGTGTGATAACTTAGTTTTTTTTAGCCGAAGTTATCACCATTTGAATGAAGGGAGAGAATGCTCAAGATGGAGGGTTGAAATTATTGCTTGCAATGGTCTGGGGAAATAAATGGAAGAATACCCTGAAATATTCTCTTTATTTAACTCCACCCCCAATCAAACTCTGACAAGCCAGAAGTTGAGACAAAGGCAAGTGTGGGTGGTGTATTTTAGAGAAGATTCCAGAAAGTAAGAGAGAGAATGTGGAGAGGGATGCAGAAGCAGATGATGCACGACATAGGTAGGACTGATGGGAGTCAGTGATGTGGGCAGCAGGGACCTCCAGAGAGGGTGTGGACTCTAGCACATTTCCTAAGGTTGAACTGCTGAAGGCAAGGAGGCTGATGAATTTATTCAGTTTTCTACCTCCTACTGACTGAGGGGTGCCCCTAAGAGCATTCACTCTTCATGATTCACGATGTGGGCAGGGACTGAAGTAAGCAGATGACATTTCAAGATAAGTCTGACTGTAAATGGCATTGTCCATTTACAAATGTCCATTGTAGCTATAGTTGTCATCTGATCAAGGATATGTGAAGCAGCCACGTGCCATATCTATTGTAAACACTCCCTGAGAAAGATGAGACCAGGAAAACGTCAATGACTAGGGGAAGGATTCAAAAGACTCAACATATGAATGAGTGATGTTGTAGAAGAAAGCTAAAAGATGGAGAAAAAGGAACATCATTGCGAGCAATCATACAACAAGACAGTGGTAAGGAAAATCTGCATGAGTGAGTACACCAAAAGTCCTTGGGGAGTACATTTGGGTACAGCTTTACATGCTGTTCAGTCCAAAACTCAGCTCTCTGTCCTATGAGATGCAGGCTGGTACTTTAATGACTGTTCAGCATCTCCAATGGGGAGTCCATTGAACTATCCCAGAATAACACAGTAAATACAAAACTTGTGTGCTACCTTCCTCTTACACCCCAGCTTGTTCCTTTCTCAGTCTGTCTTACCTAGCTCAGTAGGTATCATCGTCATATCATTGCTCAGTCACATCATATCATAAAGCTCTTGGACTCTTCTTGGATTCTTGCATCTACCTCACTCCTTACACAGTCGACTTGTGGGACTTATATTCAGTTTGTACCTCACGTCTGATCACATGTCACCGGCAAACATGCACAAGTTTTTCAGTTGATTAATAGTTTTAAAATTGTGGTAAAACATTCATATTTGTTCTATGATCCTGTTTTGAATATTTGACCTCTGTCTTCTGGTTCCTGGCATAGGACTTCAAGGCATAATTTCTGGGTTATAACAAAGTCTCACACGGAGCTCTTAAATCCCTTGGAATATCCTGGACAATGGAGGCATCTTTTGTTCTAAGGAGGTAACTCTCAGTGGACCCCTCAGCAGCCTTTAATGGAGGCTCATTGCTAGGAGAACCAACTATGTTATTGAAATTTGGAACTTTTATCTCTATTCCCCAAGTCTGAGGAAACAAGAGAGGTTGATTGTTGAGCTTATCATCAGTGGCCAATGACTTAATCAATTATGTCTATAAATAAAGTCTCTATAAAACTCTTGTTGCAGGGGAGGGACAGTGCTGCAGATATAACCCAATCTTAGAGCTCCTGTCTTCACATGTGAGGCAAGCTTTGTGCTCAGTCTCCAGCACCATGGATAGAAAAGGAAACAAAAGCAAGACAAAACCAACAACCCATCAAAAGGATAGTTGAAGAGCTTCCAGGCTGAAAGGACACAACACATACCTATCCCTGTACATCTTATCCTTCTGGCTGCTTATCTGTATTGTTTGTTATATCCTTTATAACAAATGGGGATGTATAGAAAAGGGGTTTTGCTGAGTTCTACTAAGTTAACTCAACATAGGAGGGAGTTAAGCAAAGGATTTATAGCTGAGGCACATGTCATAATCCGGGGTTTGATATTGTCATCAACAGTGGGGCAGTCTTACAAGACCAAATTCTGGTCTGATATTGTCTTTAAGTAGACAGTGTCAGATTGAGTTCAATTGTAGGACACTCAGTCAGTGTTGACGAGGTAACTGAATTAGTTGGAGTCTTGTGTTAAGTGACTGTCTAAGTGTAGAGAGAAAACGTATTCTTCAGGTCTAGGTTACTTGTTATCCTGGTTCTATAGAGTCTAATTTTTATATGACATTCAAAGAGAATGTTTTAAATAGCTATTATTCTTAGTTATTTTCCAATCCCAAAGTTTCTGATGACTCTTGTGTTTAACTGGATTTGGAATCACGATGGAGACATACTTCAAGGTGTATCAGACAGGATATTTCCAGAGAGGTTTAGCCAAGGATGAGGGATTTATCCTGTATGTGAACAGCTCCATTCTGTGGACTAGGGTCCCAAGATTAATAAAAAGAAAAAAAGAAATAAAATAAAATAAAATAAAAGAAGCCTAACTGACCCATAGTATTCATCTTTGCTTGTTTCGTGAGTGCAGATAAATGTGACAAGGTGCTCTACACCTCTGTCAGTATGCACTGATGAGCCTTATTAATTTTTATTGTGGGCTAGAATGTGTCCTCTTCTCTAGTTACTTTTTTGTCGTATATATTTGGTTACAGTGATGAGAAAAGTAACAAATACACTGTAGTGCTGGTTTGAATGGTAATGGCCTCAGTAGGCTCTTCTGTTTGAATGCTTGACCCCAGTTAATGGAACTGTTTGGGAAGCATGAGGAGGTGTGGCCTTGTTGGAAAAGGTATGTCACTGGGGTTAGGCACTGAGGTTTCAAACACTCATGCCAGTCCCACAGGTACTTCTTCAGCATTCTGCCTGCTACCTGCCATCATACTCTTCACTATAATGGACTAACTCCATGAAACTGTTAGGAAGCGCCTAATTAATTGTTTCCTTTTGAGTTCCCTAGGTCTCTGTGTTTCATCCTAGCAGTATAACAGCAACTAAGATATATATCTTATATTTAGACAAATATTAAAATTCCTTGCCACAGCCTGGAAACTATTGCATGGCATAATCATTCCTTTTTAGCATCTCTTGCTTCCTCTGTTTTTTTAAACCATACTTCACTGCCAGTTTTCCTATTATTTCTACACATTCCAACCTATAACTATTCCAGGACCATTCCATCCTCTGCTTCCTCTGCATTAAATCCAATTCCATTAGAGTTTTAGGGAAAAATGCATATAACTTATTTCTGAACTCATAATTTAATTTCTAAACTGTGATAATTTTAAGTATGTTGTAAATTGTTATTAGTGAATGGGTCTGTAAATGATAGCCAACTGGCCACAAATGGGCACCCTGAGATATTATCACAGCATGCTGTGCTCTCTTAATTATTTTGGGTCTTATGCCAAATGCTATCCTCTTGGAAAGGCCTTTAGTTTTCACTCTATTAAAATATACTTACATTGGTCTCTAATCCCTTAATTTCTCCATCTTTTATTTTTATCTGTGGACACTTGATATATCCTAAATTATATCATGTAATCATTTGATGACTTATTCAACATCAACTCCCTGTTTCTAAATATAAGCTCTACAAATACATGCAGTTTATCTGTGTTGTTTTCCACTACATCCTTGATGCCATGACCATAATAGTGGGCCAATACATTTCTTTTGGAGAGGCAAAGTCTTTGCAGAAGACCATGATGTCATATTTTTGCCTCATCTCAGATGACCTTAGTTGTCTGGAGCTAAAGGTCAGAACAGTCAAAGAGGTAAAAGAATAGCCAGGCTGAGCTTAGTGCCTCAGGGATGTGCTGAGATGAATGGAACAGCAAGACTCTTTGGGAATAATGTGGCTAGCTCAAGCACTGTTATTTTTAGTCTGGTTTAGGACAATTGTGAATAGCCCAAGAATACACTTTATCAACTGCTTGAAGACAGAAGTTTGAGTGGTCAGAATCATAGCATATCAGGCCCCACCCATTCTGGCTGAAGGTCAAAGGTAGTATCGGTACTATTGTGAGGAGTTCTGTGTTGCCCATCAGCAGATCTTTGGGAAGACAAAGTTTGATGGATTAGTGGAATTCTACAGCTGATTTATTTCTAAGCAAGGACAGATTCTTTTCACTTTCTGACATTTTTCTGTTCCTTCTGGTACTCATACTAGGATTTATGGAAAATTATTTCTATGACTGTTAAAGCTATGGCTGGGGGAAGGTCATGTCACCAGAGTTGAATAAAGTGGTCAAACTAAAAAAATAGCTTCAGCCTAGAAACTGAGAAATTGAAAAAAATATATCTTAGTGGTCTGAATTCAGAAGGTTTATATATCCTACATTTGTTTGGGCACTAAATTCATGGAGATCTTATAGTATCATTCTTCTTCATCTGTGAAATGAAGGGGATGGACAGGTTAATCTTAAAAGATTCTATCAGTTCTGGAAAGAAAACCACAACTCATCATTTGATGAAGTTTTCCAATTTGGTAAGTATGCATCAAATATCTTCCAGGTAGTAGAGATAGCAGGAGGTTCTGGACAAGCAGAAGAAGTATAGTCTCTTCCTGTGGGATGCTTGTAGTCCGGTGCAGCAGGCTGGTGAGACAGCATGTAATCAAAAGGTAGAGGTTCTCCCATGGTTCCAGGAAACACACCTGAAGAAGCAAGTTCATTTAGGAAACTATTTGATCTCTTTTTCTCTTTACAAAAGACTTCATGGCGAACACTCCCAGTAGAAGGGTGAACATACGCAATGTCCAGGAAGAGTGATGGTCCATGGAAGACTGGAGACTGGATTTCAGTTCATGTAATCATTTCATAATTTATTCAATGTCAACCCTCTTTTTCTAAATATAAGCCCTACAAGTACATGGATTCATGAAACAGAGAGTAGTTGATGTGAGGATAAGATAGATGAAGAACTTGGTTAATGTCTTTTTTTCCTCGGGCACTTGTTTATCAATTAGGAATACTTTAGGATTCTAGTACAAGCTTTTCAGCTGATGATAGTATAGCAATAAAGGTATGAAGTTGTCTCACAGAACAAGAAGCACAGCAGAGATAATCCTTTATGGTTTGATACCGCGTCGCAGCAATGTCTTCAAAGACTCAAGCCCATCTCATCCTCTCCCTTGCATCTTTGTTATGCCAACTTTCCATTTTTAAGCTCTGGACTTGTCTCTGTATAGCTAAAATCATATCAACTGCTCTGATAATAGACAGCTCCTTCAATTCTAAGTAATATAACAACACTACAGCTTCTATCTCCCTCCTTTAAAATTTGCACAAGTTTCTGATAAGTAAATGTTTCTCCAAGTGGTTTTGATCTTCATCTCTATCAATGTCAACAAATATTTTACAAATAATGCATTAGTTTTCATTAAGCTAGGAAAGTAAGGGTGTGGAGTATCACCCATGGAAGACTGTTCTCATGCTATCCTTGCAAACTCTTTACAGCATTTCTCCAATGATCTGTAGAGTAGAATTCAGCTACATTTACTTGCAAAGGAAAACGCAAACTAACCCGAAAGGGGCTGGGTGCCTGGGAGAGAGAGAGAAACAGTTTCCCAATCAGCTATCAACCTTTCCTTCCAGGTTATCATCTATCAGTGGAAATTTTAAAAAGGTTCTCCAACACAATAACATGTAAGGCAGTTATTTCAGAATGTTTTCTTCTTTCACTTGTGCCAGAATTTGTCTGGAGGTTTTCTCAATTTTTGTGATGGCTGTTCTTGGTTGTCAACTTGACTACATCTAGAACGAACTAAAATCCCAAATTTTCTGGGCACTCCCGTGGGGGACATTTTGTTCAATCAATTGAAGTGGGGAGATTCACTACTAATACAGATCTTTGAAGTGGGAAGATCCACCTCTAGTCTTGGCCACACCTTCTTCTGGGAGCCTATATATGGAAGAAGGGAGTTGCTCTCTTAGCCTGCCTGCCTTCTCCTTTATAGCAAATCCATTCCTTCACTGGCATTGGAAGCTACTTCTTCAGGATTTTGTCATATACTGAAAATCAGGTAAGGCATCTAGCCTCATGGACTGAACAACTACTGGATTCTTGGACCTTACACTCAGAGTTAGCTATTGTTGTTGGACCAGCTGGACCACAATGTATAGGTAAGTCAGTGGTTCCCAACCTCCCAAAGGCTGCCATCTTTTAAAACAGTTCCTCATGTTATGGTGAACCCCATCCATAAAATTATTATTATTTTTTATTTATTTATTTATTTATTTTTAATTTTTTATATTTATTTATTTTTAATTAATTTAATATTGTTACATCTCTATGGTTATCCCATCCTTTGTATCCTCCCATTCTTCCCTCCCTCCCATTTTCCCCTTATTCCCGTCCCCTATGACTGTTCCTCAGAGGGATTACCTCCCTCTGTATATGCTCATAGGGTATCAAGTCTCTTCTCAGTGACCTGCTGTTCTTCCTCTGAGTACCACTAGGTCTCCCCCGCCAGGGGACATAGTCAAATGTGAGGCACCAGAGTACTTGAGAAAGTCAAATCCCTCTC
>OU015743.1:119619408-119648952 GCA_907169655.1 Acomys percivali
TACAATACAATACAATACAATACAATACAATACAATACAATACAATATAATACAATACACCCTATGAGTGTGTGTCAGGAGTGTGGGGGAGAAAATACATTCTGAGGTTTAGTTATAACATATTATGCTATTATTTTTGTAGGTGCTATTCTTTATTTTTTATTAATTATTCTTGTTACATCTCAATGGTTATCCCATCCCTTGTATCCTCCCATTCTTCCCTCCCTCCCATTTTCCCCTTATTCCCCTCCCCCATGACTCCCACATAATCCCTCCTGAGGGGGGATTACCTCCCCCTGTATATTCTCATAGGGTATCAAGTCTCTTCTCGGTAAGTAGGTGCTATTCTTAATAATCAGTGGGTGAAGCAGTTGCTTCTCAGTGATGATGTCATATAACAAGAATGGGATTCATGTAACTTTTTTGAGAAATATATAGCATTAGCATATTGATTCATCAAAGCACATCTAGTTCTGTAGCACAATCCACAGTGCACAGAAAAGGCAATAAAAACATGCAATGACAATGTCTACAAAAGTGTGTGTGTGAATGTGGAGATGTGCTTGCCTGTGTGTCTGTGTGGAGGCCTTGGTTGATGCTGGGTATCTTTCTCAATAGCTTTCCACCTTATTTTTTGAGGCAGGGTCTTTGACTGAATCTGGACTCACAAATTAGTCAGGCTAGTTAGCCAGTGATTACACCTGGATAATCTTGTCTCTCCTTCCCAGTGGTAGGATGGTTGGAGTGCACAGTCATGCCTGTGTTTTTGTGTGGGTAGCAGGGATTAAACTTATGTTCTCATACATGTAATGAAGGGACTTTACCCTCTGATCCATCTCTTCAGCTCCTAACAAGATTATTAAAGATATCTATATGTTATCAATTCAGACTTCATTATTACAAGCATCCTCAGACATTGCTCTAAGGACCCTTTCTTCCTAGTATCATGCCTTGGTGCCCTCACCTCTTTAAAGTATTGGACACTTTTGGCAACTTGCTTTAAATCAGGTGAGTATGACAACAAGAGAAACATATCACTTTCAGCACTAGATGACAAAAGATCATCTATCAGTTTTTCACCATGATCAAATTCATTTCCATTAAGAAAAGGCCTAGTATCGTACTAAAGACATGAATATGAAAGACCAATTGGGTTACTTTGGGGGATTCATGATCCTTAGGAACAATATAATGTGTGTTTAATAGATCATGTGCAAAGAGCTGTGACAGAATGTAGGAAATGGGAGCTAGCACGTCATTGATAGGTATCATCAGTATCTAGGGTAGCTGTTGTGCTCATTCGGAAGATGACAGCACATGGTGGAAAGCATATGCATAGTTAGCACAGGGATGGAGTACCAGGGAATGGCAACAGGGATTCTGAGACTCGATTGCTAATATTTCAGTTTGGATCCAAAGAAGCGATCAACCGCATGGAATCCATATATCTGTGTTTTAGGTAATGCAAGTGAATCAGAAGGTGACACAGGACCCACGGCTCTGAGGACACACAGGTAGCATGGCTGTTTTATGCTCCTCCTGGATGAGCCATTCTCCCATGAAGATGGTTTAGATTTGGCAGCTCATTCTACAGAAATGCCTGCCTGTTATTTCCTGTTCTCTATATTTCAAAGCTAAATTCTCCCTGGACAATATCTGCAGTGACTTTTTCTTCCCTTGAAAGACATTTCCTGCAGCAGCAGAACATACACACAGAGTATGCAAATCACAGGCTTGGAGCCTGATGGCTTTCCACCGTGGAGCAATCTACACAGCCTGTGCCAAGATATAGGAGACACCACTTCCTGTATTTTGGGAGCTCTCTTCACATTCCTCTCTGCTACTTTTTAGCCTCTAGAAAACATTTCATTTTTTTAATAGAAAGACAGCAAAAGAGAATGGAGAGTATATGGCCAAAAGTTTCTTTAATGCTAGCATTTAACCTAACCATAATCCAGTCCTCACAGAGGAAACAGAAAGAAAGCAGTGTGAACTAAATCCAGTGAGCAAATTATGGGTGATCTGAAAAACAACTGTAAGAGTAACAGAACTAAAGAATAATCCACAGCATAAAGACACATTCCCACTAGTACTGTGCACAATGATTATTGAATAAATAATCACAGAGGGTCAACTCTTTCTTGGAGAAGAATTTCTGTCAATAAATTTGTATGCTGGAAATAGATTAGGCAAACACCACTTAATAATTGTTGAAGAATTGCTGATAGATGTTAAAAGCAGCTTTCAAAAGTGTGATTAAAAACAGAGCATTTGCATAATCTCAAAGAATTTCACTATAAGATACTTCTTAATTACTGAGGGGGAAAATCACGGTAGCTTTCAAAATAGAGAAAATTGGCTAACACTATCATAACCCAGTAATAAAAATTAGCATTACCAGTAATGAGACACATTGATTCTGTGTAACTCATGGTTGATGCCCAGAAAAGGGCACAGTAGCATTTCTGTAAAATTCTCACCCAAAATATATAACCCTGATGTATTCATCAGAAATACTGAACAAAATGAAATTGAGGGATATTCTGTCAGTCCTCTTTAAAAATGTCAAGGTTATGGAAGACAAAGAATGAAGAAATAGCCCAGATTGGAGGAGCCTGAGGACCTATGAAAACTTAATGCAATATGGGATCCTGAATTGGATCCTTGGTCATAAAACTGAACAAAAATGGGGGCAATGTGAAATCCAAATAAGGTCTGCAGGTCAGTTGATAGTACAACGTTCTTTCCATAGTCACTAAGGATTAGTTTCAAGGCCTTTTCCTTACCAGGGACTCACATGCCTGCAAGATACCCTCAAATACTTTTATGAAATAACAAAAATAATTTACCCCTAGTCTACACATATAAGTTATCTCCAGATTATATGTAATATGAAATGGAATGTATGTGATATGTAAATGGTTGATGCACATTATAGTTTAAAGAATAATAACAAGAAAAAGTTTGTATAAGTCTATATTTATTATAGATAACATTTCTCCCCCTGAATATATTCAATCTGAGGTTATTTGAACTAAAGTTACATGATGCCTCTGGACATAGAAAGCCATCTGTAGATTAAATAAATTCCTCTTTTAATTATTTTTCCTTTTTAGAAATTATTAAATTTATTTTTAAAAATTTATTCACTTTACATCCTAATTGTAGTCCCCTCCCTCATCTTCTCTCAGATCCACCCTCCCTGCATTCACCCCCCGCCATTTCCTTCCTCTAGTCCTCAGAAATTGGGAGCCCTCCTCCCCTACCAATTGACCATAGCCTATCAAGTCTTCTCAGGATTTCCTGCCTCTTCTTCCTTTTTGACCTGGCAAGGATGCTCCATCAAGGAAGAAGTGATGGAACAATAGACAATAGAGTTTATGGCAGAGATGGCCTCTGGTCCCCTTACTAGGGGACCCACATGGAGACCCAGTTGCCTATCAGCTACCTCTGAGCTGGGAGCCTACGTCTTCTCCATGAATGGTCCTAGTTTGGTGCATTAATTTTCACAGGCTTCCCTGGGCCCAGAGTTGTTGGCTCTGGTGGAGTTTCTTATAGAGCTCTTTTCATCTCCAGCTCCTCCCATCCCCAACCCCACACTCTTCCATAAGACTCCCTGTGCTCTTCCCAAAGTTTGGCTGTGAGTATCAGTATCTGCTTCAATGCCCTAGTGGTTGGGATCTTTCAGAGGGCATCTATGTCAGGCTCCTGTCCAGTTCCTTTTCTTCAGCTGCTTCCAGTGTCTATTCTATTTGCCCTTCTGAATAAGAATTAAGCATCATCTCTAGAGTCCTCCTTATTACTTAGCTTCTTTAGGTCTGTGGATTGTAGTATGGGTATCCTATATAATATGGCTAATGTCAACCTATACGTGAGAATATATCTGTGTTCTTCTAGGTCTGGGTGATCTTTTCCACATCCATTACCTTGCTTGCAAATTTCATGATGCCCGTGTTTTAATAGCCAAATAATCCTCACCAACATGTGCTGTCACTTGAATTTTTGGTCTTAACCATTCTGATAGGTGTAACATGTAATCTCAGAGTCAATTTGATTAGCATTTCCCTAATGATTAAGGACATTTCTTTAAGTGCTTCTCAGCCATTCAATGTTCTGTTGAGAATTCTCTGTTTAGCTCTGTACCCCGTTTTTAATTGGATTATTTTATTTGTCGGTGTTTAATTTCCCAAATTACTTATATATTTTGCACATTAAAGCTCTGTTGGATGTAGGGTTAGTGAAGATCTTTTCCCAGTCTGTAGACTGTATTTTTGTTCTATTGACAGTGTCCTTTGCTTTAAAGAAACTTTTAAGTTTTATGAGCTTCCACTTATTAATTGATCTCAGAGCCTGAGCTATTGGTGTTCTGCTCAGGAAGTCTCCTGTGCTCTTTTTAGGTCTATAAAGAATTGTGTTGGTATTTTGATGGGAATTGCATTGAATCCGTAGATTGCTTTTGGTAAGATGTCCATTTTTACTATGTTAATCCAATCAATCCATGGGCATGGGAGATTGTTCATCTTCTGATATCTTTCTTCTTCACTTTCTTTCTTCAGAACCTTGAAGGTTTTTTTTTTCATACAAGTCTTTCACTTGCTTGGTTAGAGTTACACCAAGATACTTTATGGGTTTTGTGGTTATTGTGAAAGGTGTTCTTCCCTAATTTCTTTCTCAGCCTTCTATCTTTTGCATATAGGAGGGCTAATAATACTTTTCAGTTAATTTTGTATCCAATCATTTTGCTGAAGGTGTTTGTCAGCTGCAGGAATTCCTTGGTAAAATTTTGAGTGTCACTTAATACACACTATCATGTCATCTGCAAATAGTGACAGTTTGACTTATTCCTTTCTGATTTGTATCCCCTTGGTCTCCTTTAGCTGTCTCTAGCTAGGACTTCAAGTACTATATTGAAGAGCTATGGAGAGAGTGGACATCCTTGTCTTTTCCTTGATTTCAGCAGAATGGTTTAAGTTTTTCTCCATTTAGTTTGATGCAGGCTATAGGCTTACCATATATTACTTTTACTATGTTTAGTTATGTGCCTTGTATCCCTGATCTCAGCAAGACCTTTAACATGAACAGGTGTTGAGTTTTGTCAAATGCTTTTTAATCATCTAAGGAAATGATCTTGTGGTTTTTCTCTTTCAGTTTGTTTATATGGTGGGTTACATTGGTGGATTTCCACCTCTGCATACCTGGGATGACACCTACTTGGTCATGGTGATGATACTTTTGATGTGTTCTTAGATTCTCTTTGTGAGTATTTTTGCATCAATGTTCATAAAGGAAATTGTTCTGAAATTCTCTTTCTTTAATGGGTCTTTGTGCAGTTTATGTATTAAGGTGACTGGTTTCATAGAATGAATTTGGTAATGTTCCTTCAGTTTCTATTTTGTGGAATAGTTTGAAGAATATTAGTATTAGCTCTTCTTTAAAAGTCTGGTAGGATTCTGTGATGAAACCATCTGGCCCTGGGTGTTGTTGTTGTTGTTGGGACAGTTTTTATGACTGCTTCTATTTTCTTAGGTAATATAGTACTATTTTATTTGTTACTTGTTCTTGATTCAACTTAGGTAAGTGGAATCTATCAAGAAAATTGTTCTTATCATTTAGATTTTCAAATTTTTTGCATATAGACTTTTCAAATAGGACCTAATGATTATTTGAATTTCCTCAATGTCCATTGTTATACCTCCCTTTTCATTTCTGATTTTGTTGATTTGGAAAGTGTCTATGCCTTTCAGTTAGTTTGGCTAAAGGTTTGTCTATCATGTTGATTTTCTCAAATAACTAGCTCTTAGTTTTGTCGATTCTTTGAATTGTTCTCTTTGTTTCTAATTTATTGATTTCAGCCCCAAGTTTTATTATTTCTAGGCAGCTACTACTCTTGGGTTTGTCTGCTTCTTCTTTGTTTCTTCTAAAGCTTTCAAGAGAGCTGGTAAGTTGTTAGTATGGGTTCTCTCCCATTTCTTCATGAAGGCACTTAATGCTATGAACATTCCTCTTAGCATTGCTTTTATTGTGTCTCATAAGTTTGGGTATGTTGTGCCTTCATTTTTATTGAATTTTAGGAAGTCTTTACTTTCTTTTTTATTCCTTTCTTCAATCAATTGTCATTGAGTAGGGAATTGTTCAGTTTCCGTGAGTTTGTAGGGTTTTTGTTATTTATGTTGTTGTGGTGGTCTACCTTTAGTACATGGTTGTCTGATAAGATAGAAGGGATTATTTCAATCTTCTCGTCTCTGTTGAGGCTTGCTTTGTGACTGACTATATCATCAATTTTGGAAAAGGTTCCATGAGGTGCTGAGGAGAAGGTATACTCTTTTGTCCTTGGGTGAAAAGTTCTGTAGAATCTGTTAGGTCCATTTGATTCATGACATCTGCTAGTGTTATTATTTCTCTGTTTAGTTTCTGTTTCATTGACCTATCCTTTGTGAGAGTGGGCTTTTCAAGTATCCCACTGTTAATGTGTAGGGTGTGGTTTAAGGCTTATATGTTTCTTTTACAGATGTGTGTACCCTTCTATTTGGGACATAAATGTTCATAATTGAGATGTTATTTCAGTAGAGTTTTTCTTTGATGAGTATGAAGTGTTCTTCACCATCTCTTTTGATCAATTTTGGTTCTAAGTCTGTTTTTTAGATATTAGAATGGCTACTCCATTTTGTTCTTGGGACAGTTTGCTTGGAAAACCTTTTTCAGCCCTTTAATTTCAGATAATGTTTATCTTTGTTGCAGAGGTATGTTTCCTGTATGCAGCAGACTGATGTGGCCTGTTTTCACATCCATTGTTTGTCTGTATCTTTTTATTTCAGAGTTGAGTCTATTGTTGTTAAGAGATATTAATGACCAGTGACTATTAGTTCCTTTTATTTTGATGTTGGTTGTGGGAGTGTTTTTGTCTGCTTGTCTTCTTTTAGTTTTGTTGTAGTGAAGTTATTTATTACCTGTGGTTTTTTTTTTGGGGGGGGTGTAGTTTACCTCCTCAAGTGGGAGTTTTCCTTCTAGTATCTTCTATATGTCTGAGTTGGTGCAAAGATATTGCTTAAATTTGGTTCTGTCATGGAATATCTTATTATTTTCCATCTATGGTGATTGAAAATTTTGCTTGGTATAGTAGTCTGGACTGACATCTGTGGTCTCTTAGGGTTTGAAAGATGTTGGCCCAGGCTTTCTGGTTTTATTGTCTCTGTTGAGAAATCAGGCATGGTTCTGTTAGGTTTTCCATTATGTTTCTTGGCCTTTCCCCTTTTCTGCTTTTAATATTTTTCTTTATTCTGTACATTTAATGTTTTGTTTATTATGTGGTAGAATCATTTTATTTTCTCATCTACTCTATCTGGTGTTCTATAGGCAACTTGTATGCTTATAGTCATCTCTTTCTGTAGATTGGGAAAGTTTTTTTTCTATGATTTTCTTGAAAATATTTTCTGGGCCATGGAGCCAGGAATCTTCTCTTTCTTCTATTTCTATTATTCTTAGATTTCATTTTTTCATGGTGTCCTTGATTTCCTGGATGTTTTGGGTCAGGGATATTTTAGATTTAACATTTTCTTTGATGGATGCATCCATTTCAATTGTATCTTCACATCTGAGATTCTTTCCTCCATTTCTTGTATGCTGTTGGAGATGGTCCATCTGTAGTTCCTATTTTCTTCCCTAAGTTCTCCATCTCCAGGATTTCCTCAGTTTGTGCTTTCTTATTGTTTCTGTTACCATCTTCAGATGTTGAACCTCTTTACTGATTTACTTCACCTATTTATTTGTATTTTCCTGTATTTCTTTAAATGATTTGTTCAATTCCTTCAATGTTTGTATTTTCCTATATTTCTTTGAGAGATTTATTCATTTCCTCTCTTAAAGCCTCATATGTTTGGTTGTATCTTCCTCTATTTCTTTAAGAGTGTTATTTGTATCCTCTTTAAAGGCCATAATCACCTTCATAAGCAAGCATTTGAGGCCCTTTTCTTGTTTTTCAGTTGTTGTAGAATATCCAGGGCCCCTTGCCATGTGGTAACTGGTCTCCGGAGATGTCATATTGCTCTGGCTTTTGTTGATTGTGTTTTTATGCTGGCCTTTAGCTATCTGGTTATCTCTGGAATTGATTGGTAGTTCCTGGTGCCTTCTGGAGTTCTCCAGGGTGTGGGAAGAGCCCTGAGCAGGAAGATGGATGTTCTTGTATGAGCTGTCCTTGGTGAGTATGGCCTCAGACTGGTCGTTTGTTCTCAGGGAATAGCTTCTCTCTCTCCTCAGATGTATGATCCTGAGAACCAATGGACTCCTCAGGAGTCTGGGGCTCTTTTCCTGCCAAGGGACGCCCAAGAGTCAGTTTCTTGCTGCAAAGTTAATGAGCTTGAGCTGCCCAGACACTATGCTCACACACTGTGCTCACTGGTGCAGCCATTTTGGAGAACCTGTGAGCTGAGAGGTCTGGCCAGTCTCCTTAGGGAGATGGGCTGAGCTTTGGAGCAGTGGTTGGAGATGTTTCTGTCGATCTCAAACATCAAGAGTCCTAAGATTGAAGCTGCATGCCACTAGTACTTGGAAAGAAAGGTATCCATGGAATGGTGAGCATGGGTGAGACGCTGAGACCTCACTTCAGTATTAGCCAGGTGACCTAAGGTTGAAACTGCCTATTTCCACCACTGTTTGCTTTCCTTTCACCTGGGAAACACCAACACTGAAGTTTTGGGGTCCACAGCGCAGCCTGTCAGTTGCCCTGTAGTCACTGCTGTCCTGCTGTTCAGATGCCATGCAAGATTCGCACTGCTATCTTGCACCCCCACCCCCATGCCTCTTTTAATTCTTATAAGATGAAATAACAACAAAAGCTGATACACAGATAATAATTCCTTTATGCAAAATTTCACCAAACACTTCTAAAGATTGATTTTTATCACTTCCATTTCACAGCCAGGGAAACTAAAACAGACAAGCTAGACTGTGTTGAACTAGTCACGTGGCTATTGAGGAGGAGAGAGGGCATCAAAGCTGAGCTCGCTCCCTGGCTCTCATGTTTCATTAACTTCTCTGCTTTCTGCATCTTTAGTAGAGTTCCATTAAGAACCATGAAGGGCATATGGCTGGGCTCTGTATTTTTGTGCCAGCAGACTGAAACAGCACAGCTCACAGTGGATTTAGAGCCAAGGCCATCTTTCCTGCCTGGGATGCCCCTTACAATGGCATCTATTTCTCTCTCTTGGAGATTCGAAAATAAAACCTTTGGGCTCTGTCTTCCCATAGAAAATATCAACATCTATATTTATGCCCCCATTTTTTCAGGAGCTAATGGAGAGGCAGTTTATGCTCATTGCAGTTTACCAAACAAGCTGAATCTTAACCCCATGGATATTTTTTTTTGTCATTGAGAAAACCTAAAACTTGTGAAAATGAACAGATAAAAAACCATTTTGTTTTTTTTCTTCTCCCACACAATTATATTGTTGTCTATTAGCTTTGATATTGCATCATTGGCCATCACAGGATGTGACTAGGGATGTAGCAATCCTTAGCCTGCCTACAGTGTGGAGAAAATCTGGTTTATGCACACAGTTAAGACTTATGAAAATATAGGTAGGTACTACTTATAATGAGGTCATCAGGTGGTTCTTGGGCCTATAGCTCAGGATTTACATATATTCTTATTTTTCACCCTTTAAAACTAAAAAAAAAAATTGAGTGTGTGTGCATGTATAAATACATGTACAATGTATGTGTGTGTGTGTGTGTGCGCACATGCAACATTATATGCACGGAGGGAGGTCAGAGGACAACTTCACAAAGTCTGGTCTCTCCATCTTTACATGGGTTCTGAGGAGCAAATTCAGGATTCCTGGTTTGCACTGGAAGCACCTTTACCTGCTGAACTGTCTCCCCAGCTCTCAAAACCATTGACATAATTACAGTGAGTGGGAAAGCTAGCAAAATGAACCCACATATGTCCATCACCCAAATTCAACTATTTCCAGCATTTGCCCAAACGTGCTTGATGTACACATATATCATCATGTATACATAATACTTTATTTGTTTGCTGAAGTATGTTGATGGGAACTATACACTCCCTATAGCAGATATTTGAGTGAGGCTGAATGTATCAACATCTACACATTTTATATGCTTTGGGAAGGATTGAGGAGACATTCAAGAATGAACATCTTTGATTAGGATACAGTGGCAGGGTAAAGTAATCACTAGGGTTTACCATTAATTTATGGAATCATGAAAAGTGAATGCTTGGAGTCTATGCCATTCTTTGACTCTAGCCTCCTTTCCTCCCTTCTTTCTCTCCTGCCTTAGACTTCAGTCACGTTGGTTTATCTGACTCACTGTGACAGGCCATGCTGTGTGTTTCCACACCATTACTTTGACTGTTTAATTTGCCTCTTTTGTCCTCACCTTGGTTCTTCCTTTCCCCACTGTCCTCCTCCAATCATCACCTACTCAAATCATATTCATTTCCTAAGACCTGACCTGATAGCATTTTCTTCCAAAATACACCCTCTCTATATTAAATGTGTGCCTCTCCTTACTTACAACTCAGGTGTGTGTGTTTGTGTGTGTGTGTGTGTGTGTGTGTGTGTGTGTGTGTGTGTGTGTGAATAATTTCTAAGCTCTGAGATGCTACTCATTTTATCTGGAGTGCTTCATAGCCTTTGGCACTTTTCCTTGTGCCTTTTGCATGGCTGCCTGCATCCTGCCCCTTTATGCTAGATTAGAAGCTTCTGGAAATCAGCTGTCTTGTTGATTTCTTTATCTTTTTCAGGAATGGTTTTATACTCAAACAATATTTTGTCCTTATTTGTTTTCTGAGAACACCAGTGTCCAGCCTCACAGAGTGGGTGAGGATCCTGATGTGGTACTTCAGTGCTCAAAGAACTGGCAGATGAGAAGCACTCTGGTTCCCCTCAATAGGCAGCATTCTCAATGTAATTGGGGGAGGGGGAAAGAGCAAAGAGACCAATTCACCAAATACTTCCTTCTATATTTGCAAAGATATATTCTACATGCTTTATGAGGTTAAATGTCCTGTGCTCCCGATTACAAAAAAAAAATCTGATTGGCATATTAATCAGACTATAAAAGTGAGAGAAGGAGGAACTGCCAAAGAGACAGCAGCTGCTCTTTTGCTGCTAGATCCATTCAGGATATAAAATTTTTGCTGAGATATTTATTGTAAAATGTTTTTTTCCCTCTCCCCTCTTGCTTTTATTTTTAGCCAACATTACCCCAGCATCTGTTCCACCTCTTGTGAGAAATGCATTGGAATGGGGGTGGGAGGCTGGTGAGAGGAATGCACATACAAAAATTAGGAAAGTCTCTGCAGAGTGGGAAGAGAGGCAAGGTGTTTTACCCTCACCAAAGATAGAGGACACTGGGAGGGACTGGAGTCTCTCCTCTTGACACTCAGATTTTCACATCCTAAAATCTGAGAGACACTTAAGAAAGACTCCAACTTTATCAGCTGCATAACTATCCAGTGCTTGCCTGACTTTTTTCTGGTCATTGATGGGAGACCCATTACCTTGAAAGCAGTGGTAGAGAGGAAATGAACAGACTGTTTAGCTGGGATGTGTTGCAAGCAATAAAAAGCCAGGCTAGGAGCCAGTGCAAATTCTGAGGAGCAATAGTTCCTGGGGGATATGTGGTTCTGTGTCACTCACTGGTTAAAAAGTCCTTCCTTATCCCTAGATGGAGCCTCTAGTCTCAGTTCCACCCTTGGTCCACTGAGGCCCCATGTATTGTTATCTGTTGCCTCACTTTAGATTTCTTCTCTTGATTCTTCTATTCAAGTTGAATTTCCTTGGTAGTTCTATTAGTTCCTCCAAAGACAGTTTTGCTCCTCCCCAGCATGACAGCAACTCTTACTCAGATGTAGGTTCCAGACCTAAATTAAGCACTTTATCTAAAAGGGATCGCAAATGAAAGAGTGCTTCTAGTTAATACTGTTTTCCATCATGTCTCTCCTCTTCACCCCCGCAAGTCACTGTTAAGGCCTTGGTGACCCAGCTTCCTGGTTACCAGATCTTATTACCAAAACAAATTGATTTATTTTCTAAGCGAAATACCATACAATATAGCAAATGGAATTTCAGAATTTTAGGCCTAACACCCATTTATTAAGACAAGAAAGTAGTATATAATGGGCTGTGAAGTTAAATCACGCAAAATAGGATCCAACTTTAAAAAAAGAGGAAAATTAGAAATAATTTGGAAAAAATGAAGACATAATTGTACTAGGACCCTGGGTTGAATTGCTAGAATTGAGCATTGAACATGCTCCAACTCTCTAAATAACAAGACAAAAATGAATAAATAAGTCTTTTCATTGTTCTACTTTAGAAGAAAATGTGTCCCTTTGGTAGGCACGTTTTGTTCTACATAGAATTTACCACCTAATAGATGTATTGATTTCTGCTCTTCCTCATTCCTTCTGAAGCTGAATTCTGTGCTGCCAGAGACGACGCCTGTCTTACAGGCTGTCCTCTCTTGCTGAGCATAGCTTTGGCATTTAAACACTCCAAAAATGCTTGACTAGATTTCTACAAAAGGGTTCAAGCACTTAATTATAAGGTTACTTGTCATAATGCATTATAAAATAGAAATAAGGGATGAGAAGAGAGAGAGAGAGAAAATAATAGAACACAGAGGCTTGGTGACAGAAGAAACACAGACCTAGTTACTGTGAAAGTCAGAGAATTTCTATTAGAGACTTCATCTTTGATGTTGAACTTGCTGTGGCAGGAGAAGAATCGACTCAGATGGTGAGAGTTTATAGCTTATAGCCCAAATAGAAGAGTAGTCCACTCACTCCCAGGAAGTCAAACCTTTCTAATGGTATTTTGGGAAAAATGTCCACTCATAGCCCTGTTGGAAAGATACATAGCACTGTGAACTGTGCTAGTAGTCCATTGCAGATGACATTCTACCTACCCATCATCACTCACTGAGATGGTAGCAGAGGAACCACAGGGCCGTGGAACTCAGTGTATGACACAAATGGTGAATCCCATGTAATCTTAGGAGGGGTGCAGAGAAACAGAGGAGCCAGACCTTTGGAGTTTGCTCTTGAAAATAATTCTCTTTGTCCACTATGGTCTCAAAACTAAGTCAAACTTGGGCCATAGAAAAAGAGAAGAAGACCACGAGAAATGACTAGGGACCATTACTATATAGTTCACACTGCCAGTGATTTCTTCTTTAAATCATCTAATATAAGTATACTTGTTTAAAAGGCCATCACCCTGAGTTGATGTTGTTTCCATGAAACTAATGATTTACCCTGATTGATGTTGTCCCTCTCTGGGTGTCTTTGGGACCAGACTGGTTTATTTAGGAAAAATTTTACCTCTAATGAGGGCTTGCAGAATGTGAAATAGAGAAGGAGGAAAACCCAACATGGTGCTCGTTAATGACTGGCTCACCTTGAGGCTAGAGAATACCTACTTGCCTGTTACCTCTTCAGGAAGTTGTCTTTGATGCTCCAGCCCACTGCGTTTCCTCCTTCTTTCACTCTGGTTGTGCTTCATGTTGGGTTCTCATTTAGCATCAGCTACATCATGGAGCGTCTTGGCATTTGTAGTAAATACATTGACATTTCTGCTGGACATTGGCTTTCCTTGTGGAAACTGACAACAATTTGAATGCCTTTGGTCCAGCATATAATAAGCATTCAAGATGTTGCTGATTGTATTAATGTAGACCTCCCATGGTCAAGTGGAGCAGTCACATCTTCAAGAATGCTTGGCATCATTTCTGTCTATGTGAGTAGACCTGTCCCCATGAAAAGAATTCTTTGATAAAGGGTCAGCAGGAACATGTCTCTTCTTTTGTAAGTAATACCACCAGAAGTGATTTTAGATTTTTGTTGCTATAGAAACCTCAGAAAGTACATTAACTTCAATGCAAAGGCATCTTATTCCTTAAAAATTTCATGTTTGAATGATTTAAATGCAGGTCCCAGCTGGGTGATTAAATGTGTTTCAGACAGGCAAGCAGTATATTGTAGTGGTTAAATATGTAGGCTTTAGATGCCTGGGTTCAACTGCTGGGTCCATCACAAAAGCCTGTGTGACTCTGAATGAGTCAGACATTAAGACATAGGAATGTATGTCTTTCCCAAGAATTCATAGCCCCACCACTTACAGTCTCTCGTGTAGCTAATATTAACTTCAGAAGCTTGATCTATGTTACACTGTTGGTATAGAGAGAGACTCAGAATGTGAATAAGGAAAAGGAAAGAAACTTACTCACCTCCCTCCCTAAATTCTCCCCTTCCATTACCTCTTATTCTCTTCTTTCCTTCTTCCTTCTTTTCTTGCTTTGTTTTCCGCTGAGAAAAAAAGTTTAATTTCATCCTCATTAGAAAAGGGTTTTATCCACTCCCCAAGTGAACCAAGAAGCAGTATGCTTCTACTACAGGCAACAATTTCTTCTATCCTTGTCCTTCATGAGTGTTATGCTTTCTCTTAAGTGGAACCATTTTTGTTTATTTTAGTAAAAACAATCCACAGGGTAGCTACTGTATGCCTCATTCCCAATCCACATTACTTCTCATCACTACCATAACTCTAGTGGGTATTCTATTGCACTAGTTTGTTTGTTTTCTGAGGAAGTCCATGAGAGGCTTCTTATGCTGTGAAATGTCTTGGGGAGATGATCCTATGACATTAATGAAAGAGTAACGAGTGGTCCTGGGAAGCAAATAACAAGAGCATGTTGGCAATGATATGAACCTTGGGGTAACAGGGGACCAGCCTTGTTGGGCAGGCCTGGGATCTGCTAAGGCATAAGTGCCCCTGAGTCACTGTGATCAAGATATAGCAGAGGAGAATATGATACAAACCAATTCCCATTGCTCAATGGTTGAAAGAAATACTCTGGTACATGTTAATTTTCTTGTACTTGTGAATGCTTGCAGATAAATTCTTTGGCAAAAATGTATCAGTTAGAGCACTCAAAAGATCAGGAGTCCTTATTAATTACCTGCATTTGAAGGACAGGGAACTAGACGTCGGTGGAAGTGAGCTGAAATGCTGAAGATGCTGTATATATAAAATGTTGCACTTGTCGTCACAATCTGGGTTCTTCTGACTCCCAGCCCCACTTTTCCTGCAGCTTGCATCGCCCTGCCTTCCTTCCATTATTGAGATGCAGGGTAACTACTGGGTTCGTGTGAACTGAAACTCACATAAGGACTCTAACTGGTGTGAAGCAATGCTCTTTTGAGGACGCTGGGAAGTTTGGAATCGTATGATTATTCAGTTCTATTATAGCTTTACATCTTTTTCACCAGCTAAATTTTACCTCCTGCCCCCACAGAATAATAAT
Source organism: Acomys percivali (assembly GCA_907169655.1). Taxonomy (NCBI): domain Eukaryota; kingdom Metazoa; phylum Chordata; class Mammalia; order Rodentia; family Muridae; genus Acomys; species Acomys percivali. Next base: position 119,634,739 of record OU015743.1, read on the forward strand.
ACAATGCACTAACTCACAGTGCCTTAGGATGCAGCATTATTTGGAAATGAGGTCATTGCCTGATGCAGTCTGGTTGGTATACGGCCATAATGGAGCCCGATAGCCTCCAATCCCATATGACTGTATTCCTTAGAAGACAACCCCAGAAAACCAGAGACAAGAGAGACACCCTGAATGGAGAAGGCAGACATTGGTGTTCTGTAACTATAAACAGAAGGATTTCAGAGGTGGCCAGACATTCACCTTGAACAGGGAGGAGGCAAGGAAGGGGTTCAAAGAGTGTTTGGCCTACTTTGTGGATGCCTTGATTTTTACCCATCTAGCTTCCAGAGCTCTGAGCTCATCAATTTACACAGTCTTAAGCTTCACAGTTTGTGACATTTTTGTTATTATACAGTTGTGGAAAGCCAGTGCACATTCATCTTTGCTTTCTTCCCCCCTTAATAAAACTTTTTACAGAAACTAATGAATGTACAAGAAGAGGATTTCGTATCATCTTTCAGAATTCTCAGATATATCTTGCATGACTCTTAGAGAGTAGCATGGGTACCTTGAGGGATCAGTGCTTCTAACACAAAGAATTATAAAACTATGCGGGTTGGATAAAAATTATTTCCACATTTAGTACTTACTAGCTTTAGCTCTGATTAATGTACCTGATATTGTTTTCAATCAAGGTAAAATATACTTTGGGAAATATGAAAGATGAGAGGACTCAGCAGGAGAGACTGTAGGACACTGCCTACTTCTGGTATCTGATGCCACCTTTTGCAAGGTTTCCGCCTTCTGACCCTCTAGGAGCGGATCCTTTTGTTCTTCTGTTCTTCTGTGATCTAAGCAATAGTCCTGGAGGCAAAGTAAATGCAGAAAGATGTATTTTTATGAGTGATGATCTCTGCTTGTAGACAGAAGGAGAACTGAACACAAATGCCAGTGGGAGAGCTGAGACCTGGCAACCCAAGTTAAGTGAAGGGTGCCCAGAGGCAGTGGGTAAGGCTACTTCTCTGTGGATGATGCAAAATACAGCCATATCTAGGAGGAATAGATACTTCTGGGTCTGCTATTTTAGGACACATATCTCTTAATTGCGTATTCTAGTTCTGTCTCTCTGTACACTGCTATGGAAAAGAACTTCGAGTTCTAACAAGTCTGACATTGGGCTGTTGCTTTAGGGTGACCTATTCATTAGCAATAGAACTCTATCTCAGTACCACAAACCAGGGGAAAATGTGTCCCTTTCAAATTATGTGAGACTATGCAGTAATTACAGTATTAAGGCTAGATATGGGCGAGTGGGATGTCTGGCTCTGAGTAAAAGAATATTGCTTATGACTTATTTGCTATGTGTTTCTTTTGTAACTATGGCATAAAAATAACCATATCATATTTGATGGTTACTTTAATTGTCAAGTTGACATAATCTGCAGTCACCTGGATAGAGAGTTTCAATGGTCTAAACTGACATAGGAAGACACATCCTAAAAGTGGTTGGTGTCTGTGGTGGTTTGAAAGACAATGGCCTCCATTGGCCCATATGGAATGGCGTTATTAGGAGGCGTGGTCTTGTTGGGGTAGGTGTTCCTCCTTTGTTGGAGGAAGTGTGTCACTAGGGGTAAGCCTTGAAGTTTTAGATGCTCAAGCCAGGCTCAGTGTCACTGCCTCTTTCTGCTGCCTTCCCATTCAGATACAGAACTCTCAGCTCCTTCTCTAGCACCCCGTCTGCCTGTGCACTGCGATCCTTCCTGCCACGAAAATAATGGACTAAACCTCTGAAGCTGTAAGCTAGCTGTTGGTGATTGGTCTGATGCTATAGATTCTAATGATCATAACTGGCCCCCGAGATCTGATTTCTGCCCAGACAAGTACATCCTCACATACCCTGATCTTTGCTTTGTAAACTGTGCTCTACCCAATTTAAAGTTGAATGGTTAATAAAGTTGTTGAAGCTTGTAATTGGGCAGAAGAGAAGTAGGTGGTGCTTAGGTTCCCAGGCTTGGGGGTCCCAGAGGGACTATAAGGCCTGAAGGAGGACTGAAGAAGCAAAAGATACAGCAGGGAGACAGGAAGCTGGAGAGGAAGAGGTCATCATGAGGCTATAAGGACTATGAGCACACGGCCAAGAGAAGCTTGCCCTGAGGACAGACTGATGGAACAGAAGCAACCCAGGTGGGAACTGTTGTGGCAAGTAACTTTAAGTATGTAGCTAGGAAATTGCAAAATAGCTCAGAGGGCTGTTACCTGCCCAGTTACTGTACCTTAAAGCTTTTACAAATCGAAGAGGTCTCTGTCTCAATTATTCAGGAACTAGCTGGAGTAGTGAAGCCCGCTAGAGTTTAATTTACATCTATCAATAAGCTCCAATTAAATGTTTTTTTTTTTTTAATTAAGAGTTGCCATGGTCATGGTGTCCCTTAGCAGTAATAGAAACCCTAACTAAGACAGTGCCATTCTTGATTTCAGACCTTGAAGAAAGCTAGCTGGGTACTAGGCATGCATTAACAAAATTTTTTTTCTTTCTACTCTTGATTATGCATGTGACTAGCTACTTCTAGTCTCCGCCTTGACTGCTCTGAAACGATGGACTGTAACACGGGATTGTAAGGAGAATAAACCTTTCTCCTCTCTGATGCTTTCCCTCTGGGTATTTTATCACAACAATAGAAATGAGAATAGAACAGACTTGCATTGTGTGCTGTTAAGAAGAGAATATATGCCAGAGAATATAGAGGGCTGGCTGCACATCCATTATACCTGAGCCATAAGCAGTTCACATCTTCAAAACATTTGCATCTATAGCCTTATGTGCAAATCTATTGATATACATATCCGCATCATCTATATTATAACAATATCCAAGCAAGTTTTCTTTATTTGGGAATTTATGGAGGCAAAGGGAGGCTTGCAGGATGCAGAGCTTGCATTTTGAAGTGATGATAAGTTCTGTAGTTGTCATCACATGAGATCTGGGGATAGTGACCAGCCTTCCCTCATTATGATGGTGAGGAGCCTCTTGGACATGGGGTGTTCTTATGCTGCTTTTCCTAGCTGTTAAGATAAAGGTCTCTCAGATTTGTAGTAGGTCTGCCAACCAGTCGGGAATTTCATTAAAGCACAAACTTGATGCAGGAATCTGAGTGGAGCCCGAGGTTCTCTGTTTCTGATGAGGTTCTTGGTGATGCTAATGCCAGACTTAACTGAGAAGCAAGGCAACAGACTTCTTTTCTGACTTGCCAGCTTGTTCTCTTGCATCTGTAGATCTTACTGCGGGGCTGAGGACTAGAGCCAGGGCTGTGAGGATGCTAAGCAAGTGTTGTACCACTTAGCTATACCTTCACCCCTGTATAGCAAACCCCACAAACATCTGCCCCTTGTCGGATCACACTCCATTACTTTTGTGACGCTTGGTTCATTGCTCATTCATGTAGAATCTCAGGGCCACACTGGATTACACACATCTGGTGACCCAAGCCAAGTTCTGAACTTGACTTCAGGCTTTCTGTGTTATCAAAGACGTTTCTTTCGTCCCATTCCTTCCCTAGTCTTGCCAACTCTTTCCTTTTCCCAGCTCTGCTCTAACCCTCCTTCTCATCCTTTATCTTAAGCAAGTTGGACTTAAGAGGCACGACTTTTGTAAGGAATGGGTCCCCTGTTTGTCTGTGCCCACACTTCTTGGATGGTAGCTGAACACTAAGAATGTCAACATTGGGTCTGGAGAAATGACGCAGTGGTTAAAAGCACTAATTGCGCTTGCAGAGGATGGGGTTCAATTCTCACCACCAATAACAGCTCATAACTCCAGTCCAAGGGTATCTGACAGCCTCTTCTGGCTTTATTTGGGCAATGCATACATGTGATGCACACATAGGCAAAATACTCATACACATAATGTTTAAGAACAACAATGACCATATATTCCTTATAAATGTAAAACCCCAGAAGAGACCCATGAAAGAGAAAATCAAAAATTTAATTAAAATAAAGGACAACATTTTAGTTCAGAAAAGCATCTTGCCACTCACAGTGTATGGGTGGGGACCAAATTTTACCACTGCATCAGTTCTGGTTGAGTTGTGGTGGAGAAACTAAAGTCGCTAGGCAGATTCTCAACAAAGATTTCACAGTTTTTAATCCTTCTGAATGAAATTGCTTAAGTTCAATCTATACAGTAAAGATTTCTTCTTGCTATTTCTATTCCTCGAATGGTTTCTGTTCCTGTTGGCTATTTCAAAAATCCATGAAAATGCTAGAGGCTGAATATACTTTCAGGAAAACTTGCTTTGTAAAATATATTTCATAGAATGCCTCCTCCTACTTCCAGTGTCATGGTGGAAAGGGCCCTATCATTTCCCTGGGTTTTTCAGGAACAAATCAGTTTCTGAGATGAGAACTGCCTAACATTTTAAAGAAATTACATTTGTTAAAAGTCATTCCTAATAATAAAGATAAACATTTAAAAACTTACTTACTCTGTGAGTACTTCATGAATTCCTCTACCAAGTGTGTCTTTATCTGCACTCAATTTTAATCCATATCTATAGGCGCACAAACTAGGTGCTTGCTCTGTAGCCCAGTTGTGTGCTTAACTGATTCCTATCCCCTCACATGTGGACCACATGAGTCAAGGAAGGAAATGATTTTTATGTTCAACATGTTTACTGAGAGTCATGGCTTTCCTTCTGTGACCTACAGTCTGGATGGCTGGCGTGTGAGCTTGTTTACTCTGGGTAAAACACAGTTTTCAATTTAGAAGTGATCTGGCTCAACACGTCTCATAAAAAGACTGGGAAAGATCCTTGGACATCAAAGAGTTCCCATGTGCAGGCGTCTTTTGGAACGTAAAGGAATCTGTAACATATGGATTAAATTCCTGTTGGAATACACACATTGCTCTGAAAAAGCTCCTTGAGATAAGCCACGTTTTGTGTTTCCTCAGACCCTTATTTTCCTCTTTCTTCTTATGACTAAGGTCCTAGCCCAAATTTAGGTCATTTTTTAATGCTCTCCCCCAAACAATGCTTGATGTTCCCTCTGATCATCCATCCTAGAAATACTTCATGGGCCTACTGTTTTCATTACTTTAAGCCTTGTGATGGACAGGCTAAATATCCCAAATATGGTCTCCAGTGGTGATATTTTGACATATTATGTCTTAAACATATTTTCTAAAAAATGACTTCCTGGCAAGAAAGATAGACTGTCAGTCAATGTGGTTGACCACCAATTCTTTCCTGTAACTTCGTATTGAATTCCTAGTTAATAGCCTCCTGATCTCCTCCTGATCTCTCTGTCTCCTCTTTTTCAGGCTCTTCTCTTGAGGGGAACTTCAGATGGAATGGAATTGAGCTTGGCGCAGATGTCAAGGGTACCAAATAGTGTACAGCATGTCAGAGTGGGGCATTTCAGGGTTCTGTCTTTCAAATTAATCCTCCCCCATCCTTACTACTCTAGAGATCTCAACCATTCTTGTTTTCTCAACTGGTACTCTCTGCTTACCCATTTTTCCACTTCCTAAGTCACAACGTCATTATGTGTAGAGAGCCCAATGAGCTGTCTTGTCTCCCATCACCCAAGAAAGAGCTATGAAAGTCACAATATGTATAAAAGGCATTAAGTTAGTTAACCTTTGTTTTTGTTGTCCCCTGTATTATCTGGAATTTATGCTTCATTTCAATTCCTTCTGTTAAATTTCTAAACAGTTCCCCTACTTTTATTATCAATTATGGAGTGGTTTTTTTTTTTTTTTTTTTTTTTTTGCTACTAAGACAATATTTTCTTTAAACCTTTAACTTTATCTTTATACTGTTGCAAGATTTAGAGTCTAAAACCATGCTACACATATGTTTTTGTGCTCACAAAATTTCTCTTTGAAAAAATGTTTATTTTTATTTATGTATTTGTGGATGTGCCTGCTTGTCTGCATGTACCCTATGTACACACAGCTGGAGGCCAGAAGGGCATGTTGGATCACCTGGAGTAGCAAGTGGTTGTTAGATGCCTGATATGGGTCCTAGGCACTGGACTTGCATCTTCTCCAGGAGCAGCATGTGTTCTTCTCCTGAGCCACCTCTCCAGCCCTTACCAGTGGGTGCTAACTTCACATGCTTTAAAGCTGTCTCCTCTGTATGTGTACTAATTCCCTCCCATCTTGGAATGCATACATTTATGTCTAGAGTGGGAATTTCTTAGGACCAGCAACTGCAGAAATATTTCTGAAATGGATAACATAATAGCAGTACCTGGAAATATCAGTGGTTAAAATCCTTCATTTCTCATACTACAGCTCAGGCAAGCTACCAACTTCTCCAAGGCTTAGCTTTCATTGTTGTTGTTTCTTTGTTTGGCTTTTTGTTTTTTTTTAAAACCTATAAAATAGAGATGAAATATTGAACACTTATGAATGTTGTAAGTTTAAGATAAGATAAAGTATGCACTAATTATATCCAGTCCTGAGACAACTCAGTTCATCGAATTCCACCCTTTAGACAAAAAAAAAAAAAAAAAAAAAAAGACATTTTTGATGTTGTTCAGAATAATGCCTACTTATTTTAAATCTCTTTTATATGTAGCACCTATCATGCAGAAGATAAATATTGTACAGAGTATAAATTTACACAGATATGTTACTGATATTTACTAAAACAACTGCATTGTTGTTTTGAAATAATCTAAACCACAAGGAATTCATCCTGATAAATAAGCCACAGTTGCTGACGCCATAGACACCTTTTGATTTTCATGATCTTAGTAGGCTGTGATTCCCTATGACTAATCTAACATTTAACAGAGACTAACATTTGCCAAGTATTTACAAAAGCATTGTTTTGTAACTTGAACGAATTTGCCTGAAGAGCTTTCTTGGAGGAGAAGAAAACTGAGTTTAATGTAGAAATGACATTTGGGCATTGGTGGCTTTGGTGGCGGTAGCAGCCGTGGTTGGGGGTGGAATTCCAGGGAAAGGAAGTCTCTAGGATAAATGATAGGGAGGTCTGGAGATTGTTATGACTAGGGAGGCAATTAAGCATCATGACTTCAGAGTTTCTGTGCAGGGGAGCTCTGGAGGCAGCATTCCTGTTGGACAGAAAGAACTGCAGAAGTCTCATTGAAGCTGAAGGCACTAACTGCTTGATGTAAGACCAATAAACTATCCATTGTCCTTATTAAGAAACAGGAATGCATAGTTCCTGGGTGTAACTGGAGAGGGTGCGCTAATCTCACCCAAGCCCTCTCCATGACAACACCACCACAATGGACTAGAAAATAGAGGAGATGAGTTGTGGAAGAGGCAGAGCAGAAGCAGGTGAAGTCAGGAGTAGAAGGCTCATAAAACATGTTAGGGGTGCTTGGCAAGTTCTGTTATGGCCAGCCAGATGCCTTGGGAGGAGAGCTACGCACTGAGTATAGAGTGCACTGGGAGAGGACAAAAATGGAAGCAAAGAGGCAAATACAAAGCAGTAGATAATTTCAAAGACTGTGAGTTAAATTCATTCTTTAGTACAATATTTTTTCTTGATTTGTAAGAAAAAATTTATGAAGTAAATCTAGTAGGTTATTATAATATGTAACATACACTGGGCTATTTCCGTATGTCAAATACAAGTTTTGCCTTTTTCCATTGATCATTGTACTCACTTTTTAAATGATAACCCTACAGCTAAGGGTCTATCTTTTTTGTAGAGTTAAAAGCACTGAATACTACTAAGCTATTAAAAACAAGGAAATCTTGAAATTTGCAGGCAAAAGGATGGAACTAAAAATGATAAGCCTTAGTGAGGTAACCCAGACCCTGAAATCCATACATAGTATACACTCATTTATATGTGGATATTAGGCCAACATAGATGTCCTCCGAGAGACTACACTCAGTGGGGAATCATGACAGATACTGGCATTCACTGCTGGACTCTGGGCTGAGTGCTGAGGGTGATATGGAAGAAATGGGGGATGGAAGGATCCACAGGGGTCAGGAGCTCCACAAGGAGATGGATCTGGGCCCAGGGTGGACTGTACAAACTGTTGTGCCAACCAAGGACAACGCATGCAGTGAACCTAGACCCCTTGTTCAGATATAGCCAGTGGACAGCACATTCCCCACGGTTGTGGGGGGAGTGGGGACTGCCTCTGACATGAACTCTGGTGCTTTGCCCCTCCCCCATTTTGATTCCTTTCCCTTGGTGAAGGGCCTAAACAGTACAGAGGAAGGGGAAGCAGGCTATCCAGATGAGACCTGATACAATGTGGTCATATGGTGGGGGAGGAGGTCCTCTTCTGTCAGAGGTCTAGGGGAGAGGAATAGGGCAAAAGAGGGAGGGAGTGTAGGAATGGGAAGATACAAGGGAGAGGATAATAATCAGGTTGTAGTCTGAGTAAATTATAATAAATTAAAAAAAAAAACACTGGAGCATGGATACACTACTTGTTCACAGGGTTACAAGGAATAGAACCAGGCTTAAACTCTAGATAGCCTGATCACTGAGCTGGTATTCCCAGCAACTATGCTGTGACAAAAATGTCTTTATAACTATAACAAATTATCCAGAGACCATCTAGGGTCTCATTTGTGTTTGATTCATAGCCGCTGAATTGACAATTTAAAAAACTGTAATAATTTCAGTAACTGAGCACTTACTGTATACAAGATACTAGGTTAAGTGTTTTACATAAATTAGTTAGTTCTTATGACAGTTCTGTTAGATAAATATGTTAAAACACTTGCATGAAGTTTGATTCACTAGCATTTTGCAAGAGGCCAGGGCATCTCTTTAGATCTAAATAAACCCATGTAAAGTAGATAATACATCACTCTTCTTTTGGTCATATCATCCCCCAAACCAGTACCTGAATCCATGCCTTCTTGCCTACCACACCACACTGTCTTTCCAAGTGCCTGAACTAGAGTAACATCTCACTTACTTGCAAGGGTTAAAATAACCAGCCTTTTACACAGAGAAAGGTTTTGAATTTGTCCTTGAAGACTGGGGATACAGATGTTGAGAGAGAACCTTCCAGGTAATAGAAGTGACTGTCGGAGAAGAAAGAGAAGGTTGGAAAGTGTGAGGTGTTTGTGATGGTTAGCAGCTCAGGTGTGTGACAAGTACTTAGAAAACTGTAAAGGCAATATGTAAACATTAGTAGTTACTACAGAGTTCAGGATTATTTCTACTGGAGTGTGCCAATTTGAATTCTTGACACATGTTGTGCTTTCTTTGCATGAAAGGAGAAACCCTAAATCATTAAAGCAACTGGAACATGCAGTAGACACACATATAGGGTGGCAGACTGGACCCCTGCCATTCCTATTTTTATATGTTGAAATCTCTAACTGTCTAATCGTGGTGATACAGAGTTCACTCCCTCGGCAGCCAAGATTGATTTTTCCTTTGAGTAGACATGCTTCACAGAAGTACCCTTTCCCGTTACGTTTTGAAAGTCATCAGACATGCTGTTATAAATGATCACGGAAGATTACTGGAGATGCTGCAAAATAATAGTGAACCAAGTAGCATCTGTAATTTCCAAGGATGGCTCGCAATCATCACTCAAAATGAACCCTATCTGAGTGCAGGGCTGAACTTTTTCTTTTCCTCCCCATCTTTCGCTTTTACTACTTTATAACATAGCTGAAATGGATACCGCATCTCATGAATTTTTATGCAAAATATTCCCTTGCAAGGCACTGCTGTGCGGACAAGCTCTCCTTGTGAAGAGACGAATTAGCCTGCTTCATTCAATAGCTGCAGTCTAGATGGAAAGTCTTCATATCAGTTGACTAACCGAGAGTCAAAGCCCGTGATGGCTGCTAACCCTAAATGGGTTGTAGATGCCTCTTGGTTCAGACTCTCATAGGTTAAGAGAAAAATGATTCCATATTTGTTGGCAGAATTGCTTTCCTCAGAAGCTGTTTAAGACATCCCAAGCTCTCACAGAGCCTGTATAAAATGAAGCCCTCCAAGTTAGCACCTGAGGAGACATCCTTCCTATATGTTTGGTTGAGATACAATTGTTTTCCTAGTCCTACTAATTCTATTTCTTTAATTTCAAATCTCCATTGCATCTCTGCGATGGCCCAATCAGACTCTCCTCTCCTCAAACAACCTAGCATAGCTGCCTTTGATCTGATTTCCTTCCTCATGTCTCTCCCCATGCTCTTTCCATCCATCAGCTCCTACCCAGCCAAAGTGTTTTTCACATAGTCTAGAACTTAATGGGATGGATAGCCCCTTTGTTATAGGCTCCCAAATTTTCTAAGACAAAACGCCCAAACATCTTGACATGACATTGGTTGTATTTTATGACCTTACCACAATCACCCACCTTCTAATTGTCTTCCCCCTTATTTCAAACACACACACACACACACACACACACACACACACACACACACACAGACAGCATGACACTGCACATGCAGGCATGTGTGTTTCCTCTTTATGTGCTTCTGCACTTAAAGAAAACAATTCCTATAAATAATTCAGCAACAAAATGATTGAGGGACTAATATGCAACAGACATTAAGTGTTTTATACTTGAGACCAAGATATGAGATATTCCACACTCTAGTCAGGAGCTTTGGATAATGAATACAGAAAGATGTCATCATAACTCCATGAGAATATCAAGATTATGTAAAGAAATGCTTTAAGTGAAGACCGGAGTGAGATCTTTTGAGACTCATATCTAACACCTTCCACTTTTGCATGCCCTGTCATTTTTTGTCAGTGTTATCAGGTTTCATTTTCTCTATACTATTTATCTAAGCTTATCTCACATATTGTGTGTGTGTGTATGTGTGTGTGTATGTGTGTGTGTGTGCGTGTGAGAGAGAGAGAGAGAGAGAGAGAGAGAGAGAAAGAAAGAGAGACAGACAGACAGACAGAGACAGAGAGACAGAGACAGAGAGACAGAGACAGAGACAGAGATGCAGTTTCTCTTCCCCCACTGGAAAGTGAGTTTATAAGTGACATTTTCATTCCCTCTTAATCCTGGATTGGCATATTAGTGGCTAAAAAACAGTTATTGACTTCATAAATGTGGTTGGAGAAGGCTCTCTGCACCTGTCTCTCTAACCTTCTTTAGTCTTTTTCTTGGGTTAATCAGGAATGCCCTCCATTTTTTCTAACTGTAGTTAGCAAGTCATTGCAACTGTGATGTGATAAATGTGAAGCACAGGTTTTATTTCATTCTGGGGACTTTTGTGACCATTTCTATAATAATTTTTCATTTATATGTTTCCTCATTATCTGTACTGCAAAAATGCTTTACCATGCTAAATATAGCCAAAGAAAGATAATACCGTGAGGTCCATCTGCTGGTTTATCATACCAGATTAAATGGATAAATGAGAAGGTATATCATATACCAGTTGGCACAAATGTCTGCTACTACACTGCAAATGGCCAATAACAATGTTCTAGGCTATATGTTTTTGTTCCTTTAAATTGTCTCAAAAATGTAAATAAATCAATAAATATTTAGGAATTTTTTATGCCCAATGCTTATTATGGAAATATAGATCAGAATGACAGGTACCATGGTTGTGGGAAACAGCAAGTCAATGACTCTTCCCAAAAAGGATTTGATGTAGTGTGCAATGAGATAGCAAAACTCTGGCAGGAAGTGAGGCAAACCTGTTAGCCATCATCAATCACAATCAAGCTGTCATGATATTTAGATCTTAGATTCCTTTCTGCTTACATAATCTGGGAATCATGCTAGATTATACAGCTTTCTAAGACAAGTAAGCAACTATTCACAGTAGAGAGTGTTTTCTTTAGATTCATTTCTTAACAAAAACGTAGTCATCAAATGACTAATAGCTAATGCCCTACTCAAGAAGTTACTTTTAGATTAACTTTTCTGCTCTCATACAAAGTAATGGGTTCAATTATTGCATTCTCATTCATATGCTACACCATAGTTTTTGTAACCACAGTTAAGTCCAGGAGCTTTCATTTGGTGAGCCAGGAGGTGCTGCACACTTGCATGTTCAGGGAGAAGTGATGACTTAGTGGGTAAGAGTGCTTACTACCAAGCCTGACAACCTGAATTCAGTCCCTGGAATCCTTGTGATTGAAGGAAGTCATTCTTCCAAGTTGTCTTCTGGCTTGCACATCCATGCCCGCACACAAACATACAATAATTAAGCAGATGTAAACACACATGCTGATATGCACATCATTTAATAATCAGCCCTGTGTGATCTCATCATTGCACCTTACCAATACTTAGGTCTGAAACCTAAGAGATTAAGTAGCACATCGGCAACATAACAATCCATGAGTGGCAGGGCCGGTAATTACAGTGAAGAAACCAGGCCCTTCCTCTCCTAAGTGTAGCAAGAAGCCTAATGGATGGTCTTCCTGATGTGAACCTTCATAAGCCCTGTGATAGTCTCATTAAAGCTTTATCAGGAAAAAAAATCTGTGGCTTAACTGATGACTGCATCTTCAGGTGGCAATTTTGATCCTGTGGTGCAATGATAAGAAATAGAGGAGGTAGAATGTTTGAAAGTCTTCCCACCTGTTCAAGGGCTCTGGCAGAGGTCAGGTTTTAGGTGATGAGGCTCATGTATGTGGCTGAGGAGAGAGTTTTATATTTAAGAAGCTAAGGGAGAAGGTGATGGGTGTGGCTTTCCATCTAGTCTAAGAAGCTCTCCAGCGCTTCCTCCTTTGATGATGATGACTTCAAATCATCTTTCAGAGACAGACAGATCACAGAAGACTCAGAGATAGAGGGGTGGTTTCCCTAGATTTACTGTTCATCAGTTCTAATAGTGCACTAGAGTTTTTACTGGCTGAAACTGCTGGAGAAATCTCCATTGCTTCTTGGAGGAAGAAATTCAAAGGGCATCTCACAGATTTGTCTATCAGATAGAAGAGAACATGGCTCAATGATATGTTGAAAAAGGCAATTATCCAAAGGGGGAAAATGAAGTCTGGGCTATGTTTTCAACAGTTTCTCCTTTTTAAACTTTAAAACTGTAGGTGAACCTTGTAATGAATGCTCTGGACTTACAGGTCCTAGAAATGATTCTCTAGTGAGAAACTGTTTTGTATGAAAAATTTGAAGTTCACTGTCTATGCAGATCAATAAATCCTATATTACCTGCTTTCTTTTTAAATGCAGCCTATTGAAGGTGGGGCTGGGGACAGCACAGATTGGATTGCCAAGGCCAACTTTGAAAGACAAAGTGGATTCCATGCCACAGCACCTGACGGGACTCTCCATGCCACCTCCCCTTGACCCTTCCTCATTGTGCCACTCCTGGTTTTCTGGTTTTAGTATCCTATCTGTAGTCACTCAGATGGACCTGCAGCAGATTCTCAAGAAGAGGTACTGGGGAGAGTTCAAAAAGTTATGATGCCACTGGACAGTGGACGTCGGATTGCATTAGCGCTTTATGAATTTCTTACATACCTGTAACTCAGGAGACCACTTACATCAGGTGCTGTGGGTTTTGGCTTGTTTGGTTCTCAGGCAGAGCTGATCTGTGTTAGAATTACACCAACAGCACTTGATTTGTACATTACTACTCTTCTAGCAGAGTAGACTAGTATATGAATATCAGAATTTGACTGTCTGGTTTCAGATCCCAGCTATGTTACTTGGACCTTAGGAAAATGCCTTGATCACACTAAGCCTCTGTCTCCTCCTCTATAAAATAATAATATAATAGTGTGCCTGCCTTTCTATGGTTAATCACATTGTAAAGTGACTATAGATACCACACAGTGCTGGCTGACATCAGTTGCCCAGCATTTCACATAAATATGGATGTTTGTGTATGTATGTGACTTTGTCTTTAAAATGACTGTAACTTTTTTCCTTTTTTAATCCCCGAATTTAATATAGAATACAACATATGGCAGTTGTTTAATAAATGTTAATTGAAATAATGAAAACAAGTCATGAAATGATAATTGCATGGAATTTTTTCCCAAGTCAACTTCTAAATTAATTTTCTCCTTTGGGCTTTTACCTCTGCTCTGATAAGGACTTACCATGTCTTTGGGAGAGTCATGGATTGCTTATCTAGGGAATGAGGGGCCAGCACATGATGTCGTTAGAGCTTTGGAGACTTTTATTCTTCCAGTACCACCTCCCCTTTATACTCTGATTTTTCAAAATGTCCAAGCAGTACCAGGTTTTAGCTTCTGTACATGTTGTTGATTTCTTCTTCTTCTTCTTCTTCTTCTTCTTCTTCTTCTTCTTCTTCTT
>OU015743.1:119652988-119670221 GCA_907169655.1 Acomys percivali
TGTGTGTGTGTGTGTGTGTGTGTGTGTGTGTGTGTGTGTGTGTGTGTTTGGGATTTTTTGTTTGTTTTTTAGTTAATTTTCTATCCAGCCACTTTGCTGAAGGTTTTTTTTTTTTATCATATGTAGTTCTCTGGTAGAATTTTGTATACTATTATACATTATGTGTACTATTATATCATCTGAGAATAGTGATAGTTTGACTTCTTCATTTCCAATTTGTATCCTCTCTATTTCCTTTCATTGTCTTATTGTTCTAGCTAGAACTTCAAGTACTAAATTGAACAGCTACAGAGAGAGTGGGAAGGCCTGTCTTGTCTCCGATTTCAGTGGAATTGCCTTCAGTTTCTCTGCATTTAATTTGATGTTGGCTATTGGCTTGCTGTATGTTGTCTTTACTGTGTTTAGGTATGCACCTTGTATCCATGATATCTCCAAGATTTTTGGCATGAAGAGGTATTAGATTTTGTCAAAGGCTGGGACAACTGGGCAGGTGAAGAATCTTTTTAAAGAATAGTTGCAGGCTTATGAGAAGAAGCATACAGAAGAAACTAATTTCTCTCTCTCTCTTCTTTTCTTTCTTTCTTTTTTCTTTTTTTTTTTTTTTTTTAACATTTTAAGAGTTTAGTGTTCATAATTGTATTAAATAACAAACAATTTTTCCTTTTGGCCAGAGTTTGGAATTTGAAACAGTTAATGTTTTTCATTTTATTCCCCCTTTCCCTTTCTTTCATCTTTCTTACTCTTCTTCCTTCTTTGTGTTTGTATTGGTTAGGGTTTTATTGCTGTGAAGAGATACCACATCCATAGCAACTCTTATAAAGGGAAACATTTATTTGCAGATGACTTACAGTTTCACAGGTTTAATCCATTATTATCATGGTAGGAAGCACAGCAGTATGCAGGCAGACATGGTGAGAATTCTAATCTTGATCCACAGGGAACAGAAGGAGACTATCTGCCGTTCTGGGTGTGGCTTGGGTATAAAAGACCTAAAAGCCTGCCCCTCACCACCTAATGCTGCCACTCCTTATTGCCAAACACTCAAACATATAAATCTATTGGGGAATTCATATTTAAACCACCACATTGCTTTTCCTTTTCCTTCTTTTCTCCTTTCCTTTTTCTTCCTCACTTGCCTCTTTCTCTTCCCTCCATCTTATGATAGCTAGTTTTGCATCACTGTGGCAGAAATCCTCAGAGAGACAATGTAAGGGGTGAAGGAATTGTTTTGGTTCCATTTCAGAGGCATTCTGGTCCATCATGGCAGGGAGGGCATGATGGCAGAAGTGACCAATTATGGCCAAGGGACCTTGTGGCTGCAGCTGCTTACACAATGCAGATCAGAAAGCAGAGAACTACATCAAAATTAGAGCTGGCTACACCTTCAAAGCTCTGCACCTGATAATCTGTTTTCACCACCAGGCCCCACCTCACAAGGCTCTATATCTCAAAATGGCACTACAAACTGGGTATCTGCATTCAAAATGTGAGCCTGTCGGGGACATTTTAGATTCAAGTAATAACATCTCCTCCCCCTCTTTCTCCTTAAAATAGAAATCAGGAATTGATTGAGTTCATTGAAGTTCTTGAGTAGGGGGACTATTGCCATGACGTTTCTTGGGGAAGATATGAGCAAATGTCTGTTACTACAGATAGGGAACTGGAAATAGACAAAAGACATAAGTCTACTCAAATTCAGTTTGGTAACTAATGAATTTACCCATATTAATATGGGTAAAAGATTATGTAGCAGAAGATGAGTGACTTCCAGATGTCCACTCCCACATGGCTGATGATTCATGCAAGCTGCATCTCAGACACTTCTTCCTACTCCATTTGCATACAACTCTATGGACAAGTGTCTTCTTCTGGAGTGGGTGTCTATTGCATAGGCAGTCTTGGGTTGGATCCTTGTGAGTCCTGTAAATTTTGCAAACTTCCTAGGCCTTATATGTTTGCTAGCCTCTAGACATTTATAAGTCTTCCCTGACTCTGTAGGAAGCAACATTTCAATTTGGAGGAGACAGTTATACAAAAGGGCTCTCCTGGGTCTGTAACTGTATTTTATATTATTCGTGTGGCCCAGAATGGGATGAGGTATCATCGACCAGCCACTTCTTTTCAGGAATGAATTTATGCAGTGAACCACTTCATCATCACAGGACAGATAGGTTTTGATGTGAGGCAGGTGGTTGGGTTAGCGTTTTCCTTGTACTTTCTCCCTCGAGAATGATACCTGCTCCAGAGCCCCTTCATTCACAGGTTAGAACTATAAGCACTAGCTTTCCAAAAGCAGTTTTATTGATAAGTACTGTGAATATTTATTAGGTGCCTACATGTGCTATTCTAGATAATTAGTATAGAGAATGTGACAAAGTCCTTATCCTCATGAGCTTGCATTGGGAAATATGGACTAAAATAGAAGTACATTATGTTTTAAAGTACTGATAAGTGTGTGTGAGGTAAAAGACTAAGTTATGTTGCAGTGACATGTAAGTATCACACCATGATATGCTCTACATATGATGGGGGAAGTAAATAGAAAACATAACCAAAGTCAATCTGGCTGTGATTGGCATATTAGAGAGATTATTAGTTCCCATTAGTTCACATGAGAGCTGAACACTTGACCTGGGGTGGCAGGTGTAGAGAGTATAAGAAATGGCCAGTGTTTTGATATTTTTAAGGATGAGTAAATGCTGTTGGGCCCATGAACTCAATGGCATCTAGACTCTGGTCTGAGAAGTATTTTTATTTACTGAGTTGTATAGAACTAAAAAGAGACAAAAAGGCCAGGGTGTAAGGGGTGAACGCAGATGTAAATAAGGGTCAGTAATTCTCTACTGGGTATATTGATTTTGAAGGTTCTACTAAACATCTAAGTGGTGTGTTGAGATGATTTTTGCTCCAGTGATGTGTGGTGGTTCCTAGAGAAATGATCACCTTAGGTTCATGGATTTGAATACTTGGTTCCTGATTGCTGAGCTCTTTGGGACAATAACAGAACATTTAGGATGTAGAGCTCTGCTGGAGGATGCACATCATTTGGGGAAGGTTTTGAGAGTGTGTGGTCTCACTCCACTTTCAGTTTTCTCTTTCTACTTCCTGCTTGTGGTTGAGATATGACCTCCCAGTTTCCTGTTCTGACCACCGGCTGCTATGCCTCCCATCACAATGGACTCTTATCCTTCTGGAACTACAAGGCAAAAATTAGTTCTTTCATCTATAAGTTGCTTTTGATCATGATATTTTATCACAAAACAGGAAAGTTACTGTTACAAGATGGAACTAAGGGTGATGTTGAGGCTGAGGAGTCACGGTTAGTCATTATGATAGGAAAGATATTAACTCTATGTTGGTCGATCGTAATTTTGTTATGTTTATGAAATAGGATAAATGAATGATGAGGGTGAGCTCTTGTGCATGCCAACATTTAGATACCAAAATGAGGAACAGTTAGCAAAGAAGCCTGAAAAGAAAAGGCCAGCAAAACAGAAAAGCCTGTTACACTGATGAGTAAAACAAACCACTCAAAATGATGCCAAATAGCAAGCGTGCTGTTCGCAGAAGGAAAAAGATATGAATGTTTCAAGAGAAGGAAATTGACTCTGACAAACTCTTTTGAGACAAGTATGCTTGAGTCTAAAGTTATCTCTTGTCATCGCCAAGAATTGGGACATTTATGATAATGGTTGGAATGGAATGGTGGACATGAAAGCTTGATGAGATTTTCATCATAGAACAGAAGGTGGAAATAAAGACAGATCAGTTAATGTCTCTTTGAATAATTAAGCAGTTTGTGGAAGGAGCTGTGTGGCCAGCAAAATTTGTTTTTAATCTCTTTTGTTTTCACTTGTTTTTACCTATGGTGTTGAGGTGGGAAAAAAATATATGATACCTGTATCATGATGAAACGGCCCTTGCAGTGAGGAGTGGCTATATTGTACAGGAGGCGGGGGCATGCTGATTCATTGCATCCTCTTTGGCACCAGCAGAAGAGCCTTTATTTTGAGTGACAGTCTTTAGCACAATGCAGTTCCTTATTGTTTTGTAGCACAGATGTGTTCTGCATTCTAATTCTTTTATGGTTTATATTCCATTACTTAACTCTGCACTGCTTTCTACTTAAGAGTTAATTATAAATCTTTGAGATTAGTGGTCACCATAAAGTTATTGCTGCTGGAAATCTTAACAGTTCTGCTAAGCACAACAGATTGTTTTCCAGGACTGAAGATTTATAGATTCTTTTTATTTATTTTTTTAAAGGACTTTATTTTTTTCTTTATTATATGCCTCTGTGTGTGATAGTGTATGTGTACAGGAGTGTGGTTGTCTTCAGAGGCCAGAATTAGGCATCAGATACTTTGAGGCCTGAAGTAAAGGTGGTTATGAGCCTCTCAATGTGGGAACCAGTAACTTAAATGAGTCCTTTAAAAGAGTTGTAAATGCTCATAATGCCAGAGCCATCACTGTAGCCTCCATAGCTTCCTCTGAATAAGAACAACCCATTCCTAAAAAATGAAAAAGTAGGAATTAGACCTAGAGAGGTTTTCACTTCCACAGTCATGCTTTTTATTTTGCTCTGGCTTTTCTAAGCAAGCCTGATGTCATTACAAGATAGTAAATACAACCCCAGGTTTATCAAATCAGCATCTAATTGGTCAGCATAAGCCAATATCGAGTCAGGTTATTTTATTATATATACATATATGTAAATATACTTGCATTTATCATATAATACACATATATACATGTATATGTATGTATGTATGTATGTATGTATGTATGTATGTATGTATATACCTTTCCTCAATAGATCCTTTGAATTCTGGGTGGATTATACTTAAAAAATAAATTTTCATTGAGCTGTAGTCTTTGTGCTTTAATTTTGGTCTTCTTGAGCTCAAAAATACTTTTTTTTCAGTTTTGTTTGTTTGTTTGTTTTAAGAAATGGGAATCATGTATCCTCTGTAGTCCCAAGAAGGCCTTGAGGTTGTTCAAAACATTATGACTATAAGTATGAAGAGGATTACTTTCTCTAGAGTCCATCATTGAGCCTCTGGGGATCTTCAGACTCTCTCCATCCTTCAGACTGACTTGTTAGGAAAACAAGAAAAGCCTTTGCTCTTTGTTTACTAATTGACATGTTATGTGCTACACTCATGCTATGTAGATTATGCTGTCATCCAGGTGCTTCCAGTTTGTACACCTGGTGAAATTCCTGGTGTCTAGGGCAACTTATGTGGTGTCATTGAACAAAAAAACAATATATTTAGGAACTCTATTTATGAGATACTCTTTTGTTGGATGTTCTAAGAATATATCAATCTACTTCTGTAAAAATGTATCTTGACAAAGTGGAGACTGTTTGGTTGTCATGTAGATATGGATAAGGTCAAAGCCTAAAGTATTAGTATTTATTAGTTTTATGACCTTGTTCAAATTATTTGTCTTAGTGTAACATGAGAGGGCATAAGGACTTGTACTCTTAAGTTCCAGTGATCATTCATGACAATGTACATAGTGCTCAGCATAGATAGTAGACTGATAATGCCATTAGTAGAAATGATAGCATATCCCCTGTCACAATATTCTAGACCATACATACAAAACAATGCATAGAAAATAACTATTTCCTACTGAAAACCCCTGAATCTAGTAAGACACATAGAATAGTTATTCTAACATAACCCAGCTGTGTGCTGCCAGAGCACATGTGGCATCTTAAAGAAATCTTAGTAGAAAATGAAAAAAGAGGACTGACCCCGCTCAGGCGGTAGCAGGGATAAATGACACCTGACTTGGGTTTTTTCAAACAAGAAACATTTCCCTAAGAATATACATCAGAAACTAAGAGATTCATTCAGCATGCTATCACCAAGAAAATAGATGATAACAAATGCTGGTGAGGATGTGAGCAAATATGAACCATTGTTCACTGTGGGTAGGAATACAAACTGGTGCAGCCAATATGGAAATCAGTATGAAGATTTCTCAAAACTCTTAAAACAGAACTTCCATTTGACCCCATTACACTACTCCTATGTATAACTGAAGGGCTCTAAGTCTCCTGAAGAGACTCTTGCAAGTCCATGTTTATTGATGTGTTGCTTGCAATATGGAGGAAATGCAACCAGCCTACATGTCCATCAACAAAAAATGCATAAAGAAAACAGGCTATATATGCACAATGGAATCTTATTCAGCTGCAAAGCAAAAGGAAATCATGATTGTTGAATAAAATGGTTGGAACTTGATATCATGCTGCCAAATATCTCAGACTCATAAAGACAAATGGCATATATTTGTCTCATATATTTGTCCTTTCTCTGTCTCTGTCTCTTTCTCTCTGTGTCTCTGTCTCTGTCTCTCTCCTCTGTTTGTCTGTCTGTCTGTCTGTCTGTCTGTCTGTCTCTCTCTCTCTCTCTCTCTCTCTCTCTCTCTCTCTCTCTCTGTGTGTGTGTGTGTGTGTAGATTGTGAAAATGTGGGGGGAAAGGCCTTAAGAGATGGTTAGCAAGTAGAAGAAGAAGAAAAGAGGGCAATAGTATGTATGTGATGTGATTTCAGAAGTGAGTCTAATGAAGAGAAAGGACCAGCAGGAGGGCATAAGGGATTGAAGAGTAGGAATGAGGAAAAAGGATCGATCACTGAAGCCAAAGTAGCTATGCAAATCCCATCTTTAAAACCATTACTTTGTATGTAAATATTTTAAAAACTAATAAAACAAGAAACTGGAGGTAGCAGATATGAAGAAATACTATGGCCTTTGAAATAATGAGAAGATGGGGTGAGTTGAGTTTGTAGTACTATATTGTTAGCTTTCTAGAGCATAAGTTGACCAAATCCTCTCAAAGACTGTGCACAGCAAGAAGAAAAGCAAGTTCCCTTGGCTTGATGTGCTGTAAACACTGCTGCTGGGTGCTATTTAGTGGAACTCAGGCAAGCTGTTGCTGGGTGCTGTTTAGTGGAGCTCAGGCAAGCTCCTAAATCTCAACATGGTGAGCATGTAGCCACTGCCCACAATGATGCAAACCAGTGTCACATGTGCTTTGCACATCCTCCACTACTGAAATACCCCCCACCTCTAAATTGTATCCTTTCTGGGTATTCCACTCTCCTACCCAGACTTAGGCAAATTGTGCCCAAATATCCCAAAGAACCCAACTTGGAGAACTCAAGTACAATTGAAATACAAGAAAATGACCTCAAATCCTTAGTAATGAAGATGATAATGAAGGAAATGAATAAAATCTGTAAACAAATACAGGAAACATGCAGCCAAACAGGTGCAAGACATAAATGAGGCCTAAAGAGAGGCACTGGAAGAAATTCAGGAAAATACAAACAAACATATGAAGGAAATCCATAAAACAGTTCAGTATCTGAATATAAAAATGGAAACAAAGATAAAAACACAGAAAGAATAAAAACGGGAAAGAGAAAGCTGAGAGAAGAAAGAAAACAACACAAAGGCAAGCTTCTCTAATAGAATCCAAGAGATGGAGGAATGAATCTCAGGACTAGAAGATACAATCATTGATCTTGAAGCAATCATCACAGAAAATGCTAAATCTGAAAATTTCCTGACACAAAACATTCAAGAAACCAAGGACACCGTGAAAAAATGAAACTTGAGAATAGTAGGCATTGAGGAAAGAGAAGATGCCCAAATCTAAGGCCCAGAAAATACTTTTAACAAAATCATAGAAGAAAATGTCCCTAATTTAAAGAAGGATAAGTTTATAAACATACAAGAGGCCTACAGACCACCAAATAGAATAGACCAGAAAAGAAAAATTTCCTGTCACTTAATAATCAAAACACAAAATATACAAAACAAAGAAAAAAATATTAAAAGCAGCAAGAGAAAAGGGCCACGTAACTATAATTGCAAACCTATTAGAATTACACCCAACTTCTCAGCAGAGACCATAAAAGTCAAAAGGGCCTGGATAGAGGTCCTCCAAACCCTAGGAGACCACAGATGCCAGGCCAGACTACTATATCCAGGGAAACTATCAATAACAATTGATGGAGAAAACAAGATATTCCATGACAAAAACAAATTCAAACAGTACCTATCCACAAATCTGACTTTACAGAAGTTATTAGAAGGAAAACTCTACCTCAAAGGGACAAGCTACAATCAAAATTACACAGGAAATAGATAACTACCCTGTCACAAAAACACAACCACACAAAATCTCTACTGCAACCAACATCGAAATCGAGGGACTTAACAGTCACTGGTCATTAATATCTCTCAACATGAATGGTCTCAATTCTCCAATAAAAAGACACAGACTAGCTGAATGGATGCATAAACAAGCCCCAACATTCTTCTTCATTCAAGAAACACATCTCAGCCACAATGATAGACATTACCTCATGGTAAAGGGCTGGAAAAAGAGATTCCAATCAAATGGACACAGGAAACAAGATGGGGTAGCCATTGTAATATCTAATAAAATAGACTTTCAACCAAAATTAATCAAAAAGGATGCAGAAGGACACTTGATACTCATCAAAGGTAAAGTCAACCAAGATGACATCACAATTCTGAACATCTATGCTCCCAATACAAGGGCACTCACATTTGTAAAAGTACTATTAACAAAGGTTAAATGACACATCGATCCCCACACATTAATAGTGGGAGACTTCAAAACCCCACTTTCACTGAAGGATAGGTCATTGAAACAGAAACTAATCTGAGAAATAATGACACTAACCAATTTCATGAATCAAATGGATATAACAGATATCTACAGAACTTCTCACTCAAACACAAAGGACTATACCTTCTTTTCAGCACCCCATGGAACCTTCTCCAAAATTGATCACATAGTAGGTCACAAAGCAAGACTCAACAGATACAAGAAGATTGAAATAATACCTTGTATCCTATTAGATCACCGTGGTTTAAGGCTGGGCTTCAACAACAACAGAAATAACAAAACGCCTACACACACATGGAAACTAAACAACTCTCTACTTTATGACACCTGGGTCAGGGAAGAAATAAAGAAAGAAATTAGGACTGCCTGAAATGTCCCAAATTAGTGGAACACATTGAAAGCAGTGCTAAGAGGAAAGTTCATAGCATTAAGCACCTTAATAAAGAAATTGGAAACATCCCATGTAAACAGCTTAATGACACATCTGGAACCCTAGGAAAAAAAGAGGCAGAAACACCCAAGAGGAGTACACCCCTATAATCATCAAACTCAAGGCTAACATCAATAAAATAGACAAAGGTAATAATTCAAAAAATCAACAAAACCTTATTCTTTGAGAAAATCAACAAGATAGACAGAGCATTAGCCAAATTAATTAAAAGGCAGAGAGACACTATCCAAATCAGCAAAATCAGAAATGAAAAGGGAGACATAACAATGGACATTGAGGAATCATAAGATCCTATTTTAAAGGCATATGTGCCACAAAATTTGAAAATCTAAGGGAAATGGACAATTTTCTTGATTGATTCCACTTGCAAAAATTGAATCAAGATCAGATAAACAAATTAAATAGTCCTATTTCTCCTATAGAAATAGAATCAATCATTGATAGTCTCCCCCCCCCCAAAAAAAGCCCAGGCCCAGATGGTTTCAGTGCAGAATACTACCAGACCTTCAAAGAGGAGCTAATACCAATGCTCTTCAAGCTACTCCAAAAGATAGAAATGGATGGAACATTACCAAATTTATTCTATGAGGCCACAGTCATGTTGATACCTAAACCCCATAAAGGCCCAACAAAAAAAGAGAATTTCAGACAAATTTCTCTTATGAACATTGATGAAAAAATACTCAATAAAATACTCACAAACCTAATACAAGAACATATCAAAGATATTATTCACCATGACCAGGTAGGCTTCATTCCAGGCATGCAGGGATAGTTTAATGTATGGAAATCCATCAATGTAATCCACTATATAAACAAACTGAAAGAAAAAAACACATGATCATTTTCTTAGATGCAGAAAAAGCATTTAATAAAATCCAACACCCAATCA
Organism: Acomys percivali; assembly: GCA_907169655.1. NCBI lineage: Eukaryota > Metazoa > Chordata > Mammalia > Rodentia > Muridae > Acomys > Acomys percivali. The sequence continues at coordinate 119,663,011 of OU015743.1, forward strand.
TCTTTAGAATTTTTGAGAGATCAGGGATACAAGGCCCATACCTAAACACAATACAGGCTATATACAGCAAGCCAATAGCCAACATCAAATTAAATGGAGAAATACTCAAGGGAATTCCTCTAAAATTATGGACCAGGCAAGGAAGCCCACTTTCCTCTCCATATCTCTTCAATATAGTTCTTGAAGTTATAGCTAGAGCAATAGTACAAGAAAAGGTGATCAAAAGGATCCAAACGGGAAAGGAGGAAGTCAAATTATCCCTATTTGCAGATGATATGATAGTGTACATAAGTGACCCCCAAAATTCCACCAGAGAACTCCTACAGCTGATAAACACCTTCAGCAAATTGGCTGAATTCAAAATTAACTGAAAAATGTCATTAGCCTTCCTATATACAAATGGCAATCATGTAGAGGAAGAAATTAGGAAAACTATACCCTTCATTATAGCCACAAGCAATAAAAATATCAAGGAGTAACTCTAACCAAACAAGTGAAAGACATGTTTGAAAAAAACTTCAAATCTCCGAAGAAAGAAACTGAAGATGACATCAGAAGATGGAAGGATCTCCCTTGTTCATGGATTGGGAGAATTAACATAGTAAAAATGGCCATCTTACCAAAAGCAATTTACAGATTCAATGCAATCCCTACCAAAATACCTACACAAATTTAAAAAAAAAACATGAAAGATCAATTTGCAACTCCATATGGAAAAACAAAAAACCCAGAATAGCTAAAACAAATCTATACAATAAAAGATCCTGGTGGAGTAATCTCCATACCTGATCTCAAGCTGTACTATAGAGCAACAATAATTAAAACAGCATGGCACTGGCAGCAATAGGCTGGTTGATCAATGGAATCGAATTAAAGACCCAGATATGAATCCACACACATATAGTAACTTGATTTTTGACAAAGAAGCCAAATCTATTCAATGGAAAAATGATAGCATCTTCAACAAATGGTGCTGGTCTAACTGCATGTCTAAAAGCAGAAAAATGTAATTAGACCCATATTTATCATTAGGCACAAAACAAAAGTCCAAGTGGATTAAAGACTTCAACATAAAACTAGAGACACTAAATCGGTTAGAAAAAAAAGTTGGGAAGAGCCTGGAACACATTGGCACAGGAGACATCTTCCTGAACAGAACACTAACAGCCCAGGCCTTGAGGTCAACAATTAATAAATGGGACCTCATGAGGCTGAGAAGCTTCTATAAGGCAGGAGACATGATCAATAAAACAAGGTGACAGCCTACAGACTGGGAAAGGATCTTCACCAACCCTATATCTGACAAAGGTCTAATATCCAAAATATATAAAGAACTCAAGAAATTAAACACCACCAAACCAAATAACCCAATTAGGAAATGGGGCTCAGAACTAAACAGAGAATTCTCAACAGAGGAATGTCGAATGGCTGAGAAACACTTAAAGAAATGCTCAACGTCTTTAGTCATCAGGGAAATGCAAGTCAAAATGACTCTGAGATTCCATCTTACATCCATCAGAATGGCTAATATCAAAAACTCAAGTGACACCACATGCTGGTGAGGATGTGAAGAAAGAGGAGCACTCCTTCATTGTTGGTGGGAATGCAAACTTGTACAACCACTTTGGAAATCTATTTGGAGCTTTCTCAGAAAACTGGGAATAGGGCTTCCTCAAGATCCAGCTATTCCACTCCTTAGAATATACCTAGAAGATGCTCCACCACACAACAAGGAAATATGCTCAACCATGTTCATAGCAGTCGTATTCATAATAGCCAGAATCTGGAAACAGCCTAAATGTCCCTCATTTGAAGAATGGATAAAGAAACTGTGGTACATTTAGACTATGGAACACTACTCAGCTATTAAAAACAAGGAAATCCCCAAATTTGTGGACAAATGGATAGAACAAGAAGTGGTCATACTGAGTGAATTAACCCAGAAGAAGAAAGTCTCACATCATATATACTCACTTATAATTGGTGGCCACTAGCCCAAAAGGCATGTCCCATGAAAGTCTTCACTTACCAAGAGATTGGGATAGATGTGAGGACACGCTATTGGGAATCTAAGTAAGAGAAATATAGGAAATGGGGAAATAGAAGGATCCAGAGGGTCTAGAATCCTATAAGAAGAACATCATGATGGGTGGATCTGGGACCAGGGGTATTTGCTCAAACTACTGCACCAACCAAGGAATACACAAGAATTAAACATCAAATCCCTACTCTGATTTAACCAATGCACAGGACATTCTCCACAACTATGTGGAAAGCGGGGACTGACTTTGACATGAACTCTGGTGCTCCATATTTAACCACTTCCCCTTTGTGGGGACCAAGATGAGACTTGATAGCCTATGACAATATAGTGGAGGAGGAGGTCCCTCTTGGTCATAGACCTAGGGGAAGGGAATAGAGTGAAAGCGGGAGAGAGGGAGGAATAGGAGGATACAAGAGATGGGATAACAATTCAGATGTAATCTGAATAAATTAATAAAAATCCATTCTAAAAATAAAGAAGAAAAGCAAATGAACTACCTATAAGCTATGTTGAAAGTACACCAAATCAGAGTCCTACAAACTGCAGTTTCTGTTTGAATAGTTTACAGTAGGCAGAATAATGTCTTCCTCGAAGGTATCTACAAACCAATCCTATATTGTATGAATATGTTAGTTATTACAATGCCAAAACATAATTTAAGTTGTAGAATATTTGAAAGGTCAAATCTTGATATAGGGAGATTTCTTTATATTATACAATGAAATGAACCCAATGAAACAACCCTGCTACAGGATACAAACAGGAGAAAGAAGAGTAGAGAAGGTGTCATAGCAATGACCCCATGAAAAGGATTAGGCTGTATCCTTTAGTAGTGGAGATGGAAGACATAGCTACAAGTCAAGGAATGTTGTGACTTCTAGAGTCTGGAAGGACGAAACATATTCTACCCTAAGCCTCTCAAGAAAGCCGGGCATGGCGACACATATCTTTAATCCCAGCACTCAGAAGGCAAAGGCAGGTGGATCGCTGTGTGTTTGAGGCTAGCCTCTTTCTACAAAGTGAGTCCAGGACAGCCAAGGCTACACAGAGAAACCCTGTCTTGAAAAACAACAACAACAAAAAAATTCCAGTTTGCGGATATGTTGCTTTCAAGCTCAGTTGAAAACCACTTTAGACATCTGACTTTTGGAACTGTGTTGAATATAGCCACTAACTTTCAGGTAATTCGTCGAAGCAGAATAAGAATGTAATGCACAGTGAAATAGAGGCATCAGCACTTGGGTAGGCTCTGAAGTCAGCAGGAAGAGTTAAATGTGGGCATTAGAAAAAAAGAAGGAAGGATTGGAGGAGAATAAATTATATCACTCTCATAAAGAAGAACTGTCCTTAGTGTAGTGATGCTGAGAAAGATCTGAGGCACGGCATTGATGTGCTCATTACTTGAGAATTGTACCACAGAGAATTTAAATAAAGTGCATAGGATGGAGGGCAGCTTCTGGGGAAGGGAGGACTGATTCACTGGGAACAGATATGTGCAGGCTTGGAGCTAAATGAAGATAGCGGTGTTTGTAAATAAAGCAAGTTACAGAAACAACTTATTATCATTAAATGACAAAACACACCAAATTCTCATCTCCATCAGTTTAAGCAAAGAGATGTCTGGCAAATTAGCTACTAGTTAAAGTAAATGTTTCTGAAGTCATTATAGCAAAATAAATAATATTTTTGTAAAGGAGAATCTATTAATATATCCAAATCCATCATTTTCCACATAAACTGATTTAACTATTTAGGAATGTATAAATCATTGACAAATGAATTGAAAAATTACTGGAATATGAAATAAAAGGAAAATTCTTTCCTTAAAACAAATCATGAGACAGAACGGAACTATGATACATTATTTCAACCTAAATTAAATACAAGTCAATATGAAAACATTCCCAAGTAAGAAATCCAAAAGCTCAGAATCAAGACAGGAAATTAGGGTTGGCAAAACTCAGGAAATATATTGAAGAAAAAAATAAAGTTGTTTTGGAAATGAAGATAAAATAAAATGTGCTGAATTATAAAATCAAAGGAACTGGGGTGAGAAAGAAAACAGTGTGAGAAATGGTAACCAAATAAAGGAAGGCAGAACTTAGAAAACAAGCAAGAAAGGAGCAGAGCACTTACAGTTAGAATCCCTAAAGAACTGAAGGGGAAAACTGGAGCAGAACCTGTATCCAGAATGCCATCCAAGAAAACCATCTGGAAATCAGACCTCATTTTGTTTATCAAAAGGTCTGGCTATACGCTTTGAATTTGAGTCATCAACTTCAAGAGTAAATTTAAAAATACCATGTTGACTTTAGACAAATGAAGAGCCAGCCTACTTTGAAAGGGAGACCAAAAAACAAACAAAACAAAAACAAAAAACAAACAACAACAACAAAACAAACAAACCAACAAAAAACCAACCTACCACAAATATAAATAACTATGGGATGCCATCAGACACCTAGTAGCTGATGCAGTATCTCTAAGAGGGCTCTGTGAAAGGCTTCTCATTGGCTGACTTGTACTTTCAAGTCAAGCCCATAGAAAAATAATTCAGACATAGTTATCTTCAAGGACTGTTGAGCCTATAAAGCACTTCTCAGCTGTCCAATAGAAGATGGAGTCTATTCAATCAAGTTGTGATGCAAAAATTTGGCCATTGGGAAGCATCAAACATATTCAGCTCTGAAATTATAACTTAAAAATATGGAGTTGGGGCAAGATCTAGAAAAAAAGCACACAAAGAACTAGAAGAATATTGAATAGAAACATAGCTAAGTTATGGGGGCAGAAAAGATAAGTCAAAGGCTACAGAAACCATCCATACCAAAACCAAAGCCAAAGCCAACTGAACCATTAACTCGGCATAGTGAGAGACAAAAGATGCTATTAAAGATGAAAACAAACAAGCAAACCAGCTAGAAGCCTAGAAAAGAAAAGGTAGATCATAGGAAGAAATGTTCCACCATACAAACTGTATTCTAACATTCTCATAAGAAAGAGAAAAGTAATCACGTGAAGGTGTAGACAATCATGTAACAACACCTCATAGACCAAACAGAGAGAATGTAGAACAGGGCCCAAGGACAGGTCATTTGATCTAGATTCCCCCCCCCCAAAAGATACATGATCGTTAGTAGTAGGCAGCTTCTGGGGGACCATCTTACCTGGCAGCCTAACAGCTTTGGTCTCTTCTTGCTTATTCATTTTAATATCTTTTTCCCTTCCTTAGTTTTTCCTTTTCTTTATTCCTTGGCTACCAGACATTTTGCAACAAGAAGCATTTATAAACAATTTCAGTACAGCTGTGACATTTTCTTCTCTTCTTGTTATACTCCCCTGATATTTCTCCTTAGGGCTCCACTTAAGTCCATACCCCTGGGGCCAGGCATGGTTTAAAGCTTGGCCTTTCCACCTGCTGTCTCCAGAGCTCTCTTCCTTATATGTAAAATGGATGAAATCTCTCCATTTGCCTGCTTTACTATAAGGATAAAAAAAAAATCAAGAGTTTATATGGCATGCCTTGTTCAGTGAATTCTTGCTGCATCTTCCCCCTTTTCCAGTGTGTACTTTAATTATTTGAGAATTGCAATCAATATATTTTAATTACATTAACTCTCAACTCCTCCCAGGATCAACCCTTTTCCTACTTACTCAGCCTAGTGTCTGCCCTGCTCCTCCACTCCCTTTTTCCTTTCTTATACTTTGAATTCAATTTGTGTTGGTCATATACTCTCGGACTTGGGGCCATTCTCTGGAGAGCATGTTCCACATATGAAGCATCCCACCCATAAAGATAATTGACTCTCCCTTCTCGGCAACTATGAATTGCCCATAGCTCTACAGTGTTGTCTTTTTGCTAATCATTTCAGCTGATATTCTCTAGGAAGTTGATGGGGCTAAATAATTACTAGAATTCTTGGTTATTAAAAGAAGACAGCACTGTATCAGATGTGTGGTCACTGTTCAGAGGATGGGGACAATCATGAGTTCCAGGGACCTCTAGGTCCATAAAAGAAAGAATCAGGTGACACAATTTTTAATTAAGAGCTGGCATTTTCGGGAATTCCTTGTTTTTAATAGCTGAGTAGTATTCCATAGTGTATATGTACCACAGTTTCTTTATCCATTCTTCTACTGAGGGACATTTAGGCTGTTTCCATGATCTGGCTATTATGAATAAGGCTGCTATGAACACAGTTGAGCAAATTTTCTTGCTGTGTGCTGGTGCATTTGTGGACAAATGGATTGAGCTAGAAATGATCATAATGAGTGAGTTAACCCAGAAGCAGAAAGACTCAAATGGTATATACTCACTTATATCTGCATACTAGCCCAATGGGCATGTCCCACGAAAGCCTTCCCTTACCAGGAAACTGGGACAGAGGGGAGGACATCCTATTGGGACTCTAGATGAGAGAACAATGGGAGAATAGCAATGTAGAAGGATCCAGTGGGTCCTAGAAACCTACAAGTAGAACATTATGATAGGCAGATTTGGGTCATGGGGTCCCGCTCAAACTAAGGCCCTAGCCAAGGACAATACAGGCGGTAAAATTTAAACCCCTACTCTGATCTAGCCCATGGACAGGACAGTCTCCACACTTGAGTGGAGAGAGGGATTTGACTTTCTCATGTACTCTGGTGCCTCACATTTGACTATGTCCCCTGGCGGGGGAGACCTAGTGGCACTCAGAGGAAGGACAGCAGGTCACCGAGAAGAGACTTGATACCCTATGAGCATATACAGCGGGAGGTAATCGCTCTGAGGAACAGTCATAGGGGAGGGGAATAAAGGGAAAATGGGAGGGAGGGGAGAATGGGAGGATACAAGGGATGGGATAATCATAGAGATGTAACAAGAATAAATTAATTAAAAAAAAAGTCAAGGCTTTAAAAAAATAAATAAAATTGTTATTGTACCATTTAAAAAAACAAAAGAGCTGGCATTTTATGCTATTTCATGAAGTACTGTTGGAGAAATTGTAGGATTTTTCTTTCCTTTCTTTTCTAACTCTCCTCCAAAGAGCAGGGAGTAAACAAAGGTCTCCTAACTACAGTTTGGTATTGCCGCATGTTTTGAGGCTTTTGGATATGAGGGGTGATCCTTTCTCTTCCTGCTTCCTTCTTCCACTTGGCAGGAATCCTCTCCCTCTGCTGGGTCCTC
>OU015743.1:119670231-119683564 GCA_907169655.1 Acomys percivali
CTCACCGTCTGCTGGGTCCTCTCCCTCTGCTGGGTCCTTACCCTCTGCTGGGCCATCACAACAGACATAAAACTCCTCTCTTTGGAACAAACATGAAAGCAGTGTCCATAGAAGCAGAGGCTGAAAAGGTGCTGTCTCAGTACAGCCATTAGCAAAAATGTCATGGCCATGCACCATGTTTTGACTGCCCCTCTGGTCAGCAATGCATGGGAGGTCATAGAATAATAAGGCAGGAAGACAAAAACATTGGGTTGAACTAGGAGGGAAAGATTCAAAGGCAGGCAGGAGCTTCCATGAAGGTTCTTCAGGATTATTGGGGCCCCACTATCACATATTCCTATGATCACACAATTATATGGTGATAATTATTCAGATGTGCAAACACAGAACCTTCAAGGCTGTGAATGATGTGCATATGTCTGTTCTGGGGACATTCTCCCTCTGCTACTATTTGTTTTTATGTGATTTCCCTTCCAATGGATTGTGAGTTCCAAGAGGACACTGCCTATTTCTTCTTTAAATTTGAGTTCCAGAAGCCAATACAAAGTAGTGGTATTTAATAAATGTTGATTAAAAACTAATGTGGCTGTCTGGGAGCTCACAGTCAAGGGTTGCTCACTTCTGGTGAGTTCATAGATCCTAGATGAAGAGACCACAGTATTTAAAATTTTTCTTTTGATAACTTAATTATGATGGGGTGGTGGTACATGCCTGTAATCTTAGCTTTTAATAGGTAGAGACAAATGGACTACAGTTCAAAGCCAGCTTGGTCTTCATAGTGAATTATAGTGACTTGAAAAAAAAAGACTCTAAGTAATATTCCAGTATCCTTTAGATTGTAAACTAGGACTGCATATACCACTAGATTGTTATACACAAATACATATAAGATATGCAGGTGTTGTGAAATTGCTGCAGAATAAAACAAAGCCCAGGAATGGGACAGAGAACTGTGGTGTAGGAGGGTAGCAATGTTGCTTTGCTAAGGGAATCTGGAAACTTCTCTGGTGACACGTGATTTGAGAGGCGACTGGGAGGCAGTGAGTGAGCTGAAAATATCAAACTGGATGTTTCAGTGAAAGAAAGGAATTGAAAAAAAAAAACCAGCCAGTATTGGTGGAGTACACTTTTACTCCTAGTATTCGGGAGGCAGAGGCAGGAAGAATTCTGTGACTTAGAGACCAGCCTGGTCTACAGAGTGAGTTCCAGGACAGCCAGGGCTGTACAAAGAAGCCCTGTCTTGAAAAACCAGACCAAATAAGCAAACAAATAAACAAACAAAACCAACAAAAATGGCTGATTAAACTAGAATCGGGAAAGAAATGGAGTAAGACTACCACAGTGTAGGATACTTTAATTGGGAAGGAGGGTAATAAAGAAGGAAAGATTAGATAGATAATAGATGATAGATAGATAGATAGATAGATAGATAGATAGATAGATGATAGGTAGATAGATAAGATAGATAAACAGAAAATATATAGTGCATATGAGAAAGAACTAAAAATGTTTGAAAAAACAGGGAATATATTTTATATTTGCTTAAAAGTACAAATACATATATATTATATATAAGTGAATATACACACATTTAATTTAATAAAGTTATGCCACTTAGGGTGATAACAGTACCTAAGGGCCATAGATTATCTAATAAAATACCAGTGCCAGACATAGGAAATTCTCCTTTGAGTTGTTGGTAAAGGGGAGTCTGAGAGACTCTCAAAACAATACAGATATTGGTTTTGCCATTGGTTACCTCCCAGATCTTGAAGGTAAGAACCTGTCACTAAAATAACCACATATTTCAGATGTAGTACTTTGAGGACTCAAGCTGTAACACACCCGAAGTCCTTATTCCTGAGGACTAGCTCTCAGTGTTAGAAGGTACTATACAAGCTGCTAAGGGAAAAAAGCAATCAATAGTCCTACCCATCTGTAAATCCTATGGACCACAATAATGACCAGCACAGTAAGATATCATCAAGGATGCAATAGTGGCACTTATATTTTGGGAGTAACCAATAGTTAGCCTTAAGGCACATTTATTGGGAATGAAATCATGACTGATACTGTAAACCCAGCTGGTGACATTATGGATACTAGAGGAGAGCCTACCATTGTTATTTTTGTAAATCAGTATAATTCCTAACTTAATTCTTAATACTTATCCTTATACCCACAGACAATCACAATTCTCACCCCTCATCAAATGTGTTTCTCTTGTAATAGATAGAGACCATTACAGAAATATGCAATTGTACAAAATGTAGAGAACAGCTAGCTATGAGATGCCCAACCTCAACTAACTCATTTACAGAACAGCCCCTGTACCTAAGGTTCAGGGAATGTATTAGAAATGTGGGAAGTAAGATAATAAGAGCCAGAGGAGCAGGGCTCTGTTCTGAGATAGTGTCTCCTACATGTGATGTGGAAGCTGCACCCAGAAGATCTCAATGATGTGGTCACCTAAACAAGACCTGAACAGTGACAACATCAGAGTTAATATACCAACGTTGATGGAGATCTCTCAAGGTCCTACCCCTAGATGAAGATGCGTGGGTACATAATGACTGCTGAGTGATGGAGAATTGGCTCTTTTCAGAGGCAAGTTCCTGACACGTTATCCAATCCCAAGTAGTCAACCCTACACACACACAGACACATAGACACACTAACACACAGACACACAGACCCAAACACACAAACACACACACACACACACACACACACACACACACACCCCTAAATGGTCTTACTAAGTTGTATTTACAAATGCATACATACATATATATATACACACAATAATAAGTAAAGATGAAGAGGTCATAAATTTGAGAGAAAGTTGGAGAAGGGAGATGGGTACAGAAATGATACAAATGCAGTACTCATGTATAAAATTTTCAAAAATAGTAAATTTAAATAAAAAGGGATTTCTGATTTTATTCAAACCATTACAGAGATTTGAGCAAAGCAGTGACATCATTGGAATCATGAATGTGGCCATAATGGTGGTTGTATTGTGGAGGAAGAATAGATAGGAAGGACATGGGAGACTCTTGTCACCACATATAGGTCAAATGATGATGCCTTGGCCAGTGGACTAGGAGTGGGGGTAGAGAGTAGTGGTTGAAATACGCATTGACCTGAAGGCAGACTAGCCAGAGCTGGCTAATAGCCAGAGTCTAAGTTGTTTCTAAGGACTTCACACAAAGGAAATGAGCCTTCAGTGACATTGAGATTTCAAAGCAGGCTTCACAGTTGGGGTATGAATGAGAAACAAAAGTACTTCTACTATATTGATGTAGGGTACTCATCGGCCATAAATAAATAAACCCAACTGCCTTTCAACTGCAGCTCTCCAGACTGTGTTCCCTTCAGGAGACCCTGCTAACTCAGGGTATGCTTTCAAGTTTAGATTCATAGGTTGCAACATGCAAGTTGTTTTTCCAAAGATGAACTCTTTTGAGCTTTGAGCTTTGCAAGAGTTCTCTTAGGTAAGTGGAACATCAGTTTAACTCTCATTTTACAGAGAAATGTGGATCCAAAGGAAAATAACAGGACATGAAAATTCTTGGTCTGGGTCTTACTCCTCCCCCCTCCCCCCATGTGTCCTGGGCTTTTTTTCAACTTTTTTCCCATTTCCACAACAAGGAAACCATAATTGTTGACCACTGAGAAATTAATAGTCTCTAGGCTCTGGGTTCAATCATGATCTCAAGGGGGATTTTTCTTTTCACAAATGCATTCCAATGTCTGAATGATTAACTCATAAACAAAGAGTTGGAGGTCAGTTTGATGTTAAGTTAGGGATTGTCTCCCTGTCTGCAGGTTCAATAGGAATTAGCTTTCAGAGAAAGGTCTACTTGTAAGGAACATCTTAATCCTCTTCTTTCCCAGAATTATCCTTCCAAGGCCATAGTAATCACAGCTAGAAATGCCAGCCATGTAAACCTCCACCTTCTCTGTTTGGCATTCCATGAGTTATTAAATTCAAGCCACGTCCTGACAACCTCTGACTGTCAGCTCCTCTAATCTACTGGCCTAGTGCAGTACTCTGAATCTCTCACCTCCACTACTGTCATTGCCTTCTTACTAGCCTCTCTGCCACCTGGCTTCCTGCCTCTAATCTACTTCCCACAATCCAGCCAAAGGGCTTTCTAAATGCAAATCTAGCCCTATTAAAGACTGACCCTATTTAGAAGCCTCTAGTGCTTCCAATTGCTCTTGGGATTAGGTCCAAGCTCTTTAGAATGGCATACCAGGACCTTCTGAATTTGCACATGGGATATAAAAATGAAAAATATGCAGTTTTAGCTTCAATGAGCTCATGGTTTGATTAGGGAGGTCAGTGCACACACCAGTGATATAATGCAATATGAAAAATGTTCTCAGGATTATGTGAAAATATAAACAATTAAAAGGCAATATTGGAAATATCTATTATCATGTAGGATGTTATACTCTCAGGGAAACCATGTTTATGAGTACATCTTTAAGGACATCTGGAGTGACTAGCGGTCATCTGCTACCCACATTGGGAAGCAAAAGTTAAATTACGTCTGGTAGTCCCTTCCAATAGACATATGTGTACCTTGTATAGTAAGTGCAAATTTAGAAAGGTCTTGTTGAGATGAGAATGATGCATATTTTGCTGTAATGTGTGCTCAGGCATACCTCTGGATGCTTATTTGTAGGGCTCCAGTATCTAGCACTAGTTCTCTCGCAAGAAAGTCTGATGAGGTAAGAAAAGTGTTTGCATGGTTCCACGTCTGCTCCCCTCCTGTATAGCCTTGAGGTTCTAATATAAAATCTTCATATTTTAGAGCCTTTTACTAAGTGCTTTTAGAGCTCTTAGATTTAGTGTATGCATGTGATTGAAGTAAGGCAATGTGCTCGGATGTAAAAGAAATCGATGCATTTCTATGCTTCCAGTCTTCAGGGTGTTATGGTGGCCTTCATAACCCATTGCCCAGATCCTCTGCTAATGACTAAATTGCTGGAACACATGTTTTAAACTATGTGCATGAGAAACATAAATTTCTGCTTAGATTATGACCTAGGTAGGGACTCACCACATAAAATGTTATGTTATCCTCTGTGATAACCTGACCACAAAACTCGTCCTCTAATGCTGAGAAAAGTCCTATGGCTAAAGAAGTCTGGGAAGCTCTACATATTATCCAATCTCAAAGAATCAGATTGCAAAGAATATCTCAGTGACACCAATTAATGAAGCAGTACATTTGTTGTCTTTTATTTAAGTATATCCATCCACTGTAACTACCTATAGACTCATTTTGTATTGCAACCATTAATGATCATGGGGAAAATGATGAGGCCCACATTGATTGAAAAAGCCCAATTTGGAGTTAAGCACTAGTAAATACTTCTTACACTGTGCTGCCTTTACCTCTTTTCATCATTTTATTATGTAAGATTATTTTTTGTATTACAGAAAAATCAATAATTAATGTACCATTGAAAGCTAGTATCTCTAGCTTCTCAGTTTGAGACTGATCACTTTGTGGTATTTTGTTGTGTAATTAATTATTTGTTTCTCCTCCTGCTAGATTGGTGTGGCTACACTAATTTATCTGTATTTCACCAGGACTTAGCCGACTACCAGATATCAGATATTTCACTAACCAACAGGTGCTTGTCCCAGTGATGGATGGATGGATGGATGGATGGATGGACACATTATTTAGAATCTTCTCATACTTTCCCAGCCACGTCATAGGGACAGAGCTTCAAGGAGAATGAAAGATGAAGCTGCATTCCACAGCCCTGCTAAGTCTGAAAAGCATTAACCAAAGCTAGGCCTTTGGTAGGAAGAAAGATGGAAACTGCAAATATCACTATTGCAAGATGTTAAGTGATCTCCCAACACCCAATCATTGCCTTCACCTCTGGATGGAGAATGCCTTTGAGATGAGTCAGAATTTTCCAGGCTCAGGAAGTACTGCTGAATTAAGTAAACCCCAGAGCTGGTCTGTCATTTCTTGCTCTGTGCTGGACTTTCTTGCTTCCCTTTGTGACTTCTTGGTTTTCTTGAGATTCTACTGTCTCTTTCATTTTCTAAGACCTTTAGTTTCCACTCTGGTTTTTTATCTGACCCTCGTTTTTCATTCCAGGAAAACCAATCCTTGACTGTCAGACTATGGATATCCATTTTCTTCATTTGAAACTGAAGATGGAAAGCTGTTAGGAAATGACTTTTTTTCCTTGATCCCTCAGTGTTTATGCGTCTTAAGGAAGGGATGATCCTACTTCCCCTTTTTTCTTTATGTATCCATAGCAACAAAATTAACCTACCAAAATCTTAAACATACTGAAATTATGAATTTGCTTCTCATTCCATCCAAATACGTGTTACCATAACGCCTGCAAGATCCTTTCTTACAACTGCATTTCGGCCCCTGTCATCCTCTGCTCGGTCCTTTCCCTTGTCTCCTTTGATGGCTCTTCTCCCCTGTGTTGTACGTTTAGAAGAAAAGGGGTAGAGGCTATTCCAAATCAATCAAGTGTGATCAAGGCTTCAGAAAGGTTTAGGCCCACTATTTGCTTTTTTAAAAACATGTTCCGCTATCTCTTGTTTTCTAAGAAAGCTCAGGTTTCCCTTGGCCCCGAGTTTGCCATATTTGCTTTGAGATCTACAAACTGCCTCTGAGCCATTCTGCTGAGTTCATGTCAACACAGCATTCTTGTGCATCTTGTCATAAGACTTAAAGGTTTGCAGTTTCCTTCTCTAAGTATGCCATGCTGGCTGCCAAATTTTGTACAAGGTGTAAGTCCTTTTCTTTTTTGTTTGTAGTAGATCTTTTTATACAATGCAAAAATTATGTGTGTGTCCCTTAGTTTTTATTTTACTCTTTTCCTTTTTATTAAAAAATAGATTTTCTTCTCAAATATTATATCCTCATTACAGTATTCCCTCCTCCACTCTTCCCACATCTTCCCTACTTCCTCTCCCATCTGGATTCACTCCCTTTCTGTCTTGTACCAAAAACCAAATGGGTTTCTAAGGAATAATGACACAATAAAATAAAATATGATAAAATAAAACAAAAACTAATGCATTGGAATTGGAGAAGGAAAAGAACTCAAGAGAAGACACAGGAATCAGAGAACCACTCATTTGTACAGTCAGGAATCCCATAAAAACACTAATCTGGAAGCCATAATCTAAATGCAAAGGACCTGGTACAGATCCATGCCAGCCTTATGCTTGCTGCCCCAGATTCTAAGAGTTCATAATAGCTTCAATCATGTTGGTCTAGAGGACCTTCTTCTCCTGGAGTCCCCCATTCCCTCTGATTCTTATACTCTTTCTGCATCCTCTTCTGTAGGGTTCCCAGAGCCCAGAGGGGCAGGACTTTATGAAGACATTCTGCTTATAGCTGAGTGTTTCAGGGTTTCTCACTCTGCATAATGTCTGGCTGTGGGTCTCCATATTTGTTCCCATCTACTGCAGGTGGAAGCTTCTCTGATGATGACTGAGCAAGGCACTGACTATGACTACAGCTGTCTATCATTAGGGATCATTGCAAAGTTGGTTAGAGTAGTAGTATTTTGCTTTGTCTAGGTGCTTGGGATACCTACTCTCAGTTTCTTGGTCACACGAGCAGTGTTGAGTATGGGTTCTGTCTCATGGAGTAAGGCTTAGGTCAAATCAGATTATTAGTTATTAGTTATTAGTGGCACAACAACCTTGTGCCACTTTTGTCTTAGAGTATCCTGAAGCAGGAAAACATTGTAGATCAAAGCACTTTGTGGCGGTTTGGTGTTTATGTTTCTCTTTTGATAGCATGTAGAGTACCTTTCTGTACCAAAGACACTAGAATGTAGGGGTGGAGGCTCTCTGTGGACACCTCCTCAACTTCATCCTGTTCAATGAATTGCATAGATGTTGTGTTCAAGATTAGGGCCTTGATGTCAGTTTTTAGAGAGCAACGTATAATCTTGGTAACAGTCTGGTTGTTGTGGATTCTCATGGGACCTCTTTGGCCAACCGCTCAATTAGAAGTAACCCAAACCAGGCACTGTAATCTTCATTTGGTGACAAGAAATGTCTAGTTGGAACTCTGTATTGCCCATTATTTGGGGATTTAATTTAGTTGCTTTGGTAATGTATATATTTTAGGAAGATTCTACGGTATTAGATTTTTATACTACACCTCAAATGGCCCTTAACTCTAGCTGTCTCTTTCTGTATTCCCTATCTTATCTCTTCTTCCGACTTTCCACACTCTTGACCCTTCCATTCCAGCCCACCTCCCCACCCCTACACCACACCCTTTTCCTTCCTTAAGGAGATCTATTCTTCCCCATAGTGTCTGTGGTTCTATGGATTGTAGTTTGGTCATCATTGACTTAACTGCTGATGTCCACATATAAGTGAATATTTGCTATTTGTTTTTCTGAGTCTGGGTTACCTTACTTAGGATGATTTTTACTAGTTCCATCTATTTATCTGTGAATTTCCATTTTTAAAATAGCCAAGTAATACTCCATTGTGTAAAAATACCACATTGTTTTTTAGTCCATCTTTCTGTTGAGAGATATTGAAATTGTTTCCAATTTTTGGCTATTACAAGTAGAGTAGCAATGAATACGTTTGAGCAAATGTCTTTGTGGTAGGATGAAATGTCATTTGTGTACATACCCAAGAGTGCTGTTTAGTTAGGGTTTTATTGCTGTGTAGGGACAGCATGATCACAGCAATTGTTATAAAGGAAAATATTTAATTGGATCTGGTTTACAGTTTCAGAGGTCTAGAACATTGTAGTCATGGCAGGAAGCCTGGCAGCATACAGGCAGACATGGTGCTAGAGAAGGAGCTGAAAGTTCTACATCTTGATTGACAGGCAGCATAAGGAGACTATGATCCACAATGGGCATAGATGGGCATAGCTTGAACATATAAGAGACCTCAAAGCCCACTTCCATAGTGACAAACTTTCTCCAAGAAGACCACATCTACTCCAAGAAGGCTACAACACCTGTTAGAGCCACTCCCTATAGTCCAAATATTCAAACACATGAGTCTATGGGTGCCATAACTATTCAAACACCACAAGTGGTATAGTTGTATCTTGAGGTGGATTGATTTCCATCTTCCTGAGGAACTGACATACTGATTTCCATACTGGCTGTACAAGTTTGCCCTCCTACCAGCAATGGATGAGTATTGCTCTTATTATACATTCTTGCCAGCATGAGCTGTCATGTGTTTTATTGACCTTAGCCATTCCATCTTACATCATAGGTATAAGATGGAATCCCAAAGTAGTTTTGATTTGCATTCACCTGATGGCTAAAGATGTTGAACATTTCTTTAAATGCTTCTTGGCTATTTTAATTTCCTCTTTTGAGAATTCTGTTTGGATATGTACCCCATTTTAAAAATTGGGTTATTTGCTCTCTCTCTCTCTCTCTCTCTCTCTCTCTCTCTCTCTCTCTCTCTCTCTCTCTCTCTCATTCTTTATATGTTTTGGACATTAGCATTTTCTCAGATGTGTACTCGGTGAAAATCTTTTCCCTTTCTTTAGACTACCACTTTGTTAGAATGACGGTGTCCTTTTCTATGAAAAAGCTTTTCAGTTTCATGAGGTCTCATTTATTAATAATTGACCTTATTGCTTGTGCTAAGGTTATTTTGTTCAGAATGTCTTTTCTTGTTTTATGAGTTCAAGGCTATTGTCCACTTCCTTTTCAGAGTTCAGGTTCAGAACATCTAGTTTTATGTTGATGTGTTTGATCCATTTGGAGTTGAGTTTTGTGCAGTGTTGTAAGTATAACTCTACTTATATTCTTCTACATGAAGCCATTCAGGTTGACCAGCACCATTTGTTGAAGATGTTGTCTTTTCCCCCAGTATATATTTCTGGATTCTTTATCAAACTTAAGGTGTCCATAAGGATGTGGATTTATGTCTGGTCCTCAGTGGACTCTATTGATCAGTGTATCTGCTGTTATACTAATACCATGTTGTTTTTATTCCTGTACCTGTGTAGAACAACTTTGAAATCATAGATGGTGCTAGCTCCAGCAGTTCTTTCATTATTCAGGATAGTGTTAACTATCCTGATTTTTTTGTATGTCCATACGAATCTGAGAATTGTCTTTTCAAGATCTATGAAGAAGAAAAAACATACAATAAAATCTGTGAAGAATTGTGTTGAAATTTTGATGGGGATTGCATTGAATCTGTAGATTGCTTTCAGTAGGATGGCCATTTTCAATATATTAATCCTACAACTCCATGAGAATGGAAGATCTTTTCATCTTCTAATATCTTCTTCAATTTTTTCAGTCTTAGTGTTCTTATCAAACAAGTCTTTCACTTACTTACTCCAAGATATTTTATATTATTTTAGGCTTCTGTGAAAGGTATTGCATCCCTGATTTCTTTCTCAGTCCATTTGTCATTTGTACATAAAAGGGCTACTGGTTTTTGTGAGTTAATTTTGTATCTGTCCTCTTTGCTGAAAATTCTCATCAGTTGTAGTATAGAATTTCCTGGTGGGATTTTTAGGGTCACTATCACATCAACTCCAAATAAAGGTACATTGACTTCTTCCTTTCCAATTTGTATCCCCTTGATCTCCTTCAACTGTCTTTTTACTGTACCTAATACTTCAAATAATATATTGAATAGGTATGGACAGAGTGGACAACCTTGTCTTGACCCTGAATTGAATTGAATTGATTTGAGTTTTACTCCATTTAAGTTGATGTTATCTATAGGCTTGCTGTAAATTGCCTTTATTACGTTTAAGTATGTCCCTTGTATCCTAATTTTTCCAGGACTTTTATCACAAAAGAGTGTTGGATTTTTCAAAGGCCTTTACTGTATCTAAGGAGATCTCATGTGGTTTTTGTCTTTCATTTTGTTTATATGTTGAATTTTTATTTTGTTTAAGAATTTGAGGAGCATTGGCATTAATTCTTTTTTTGAAATCTGGTAACAATTGAGTGCCCTTGTGTTTGGTGCATAGATATTAAGAATCATAATGTCCTCTTGGTAGATTTTTCCTTTGTTGATTGTTTTAGTCAATGTTCTAATCCTGTGAAGAGATCTTATGACTACAGCAACTTTTATAAAATAAAGCATTCCATTTGGGCTCTTCTGTTTCTCTTGAGTGTGGTGTGTGTGTGTGTGTGTGTGTGTGTGTGTGTGTATTTGTTAGAACTATATAAATTGCTGAAAACAAGCCAGCTGTACATTAATAAAAAGCTTATTAAACATATAGGTTTTTTTGAGAGTAGCACTACCTCAATGAAACATATAATCTTCTAATTTATGAACATAGGGTGTCTTTCTATTAATTTAGATTTCTAATTTTTTAAGCAATGATTTGTAATTTTCTCAGTACAAATTTTGTACTTTTTAAAAAAATTTGTTCCTCTGAAGACTATTTTGATGCTAGTGCAAGTTGCTTTATTAATTTACAAAAATTATTTACTGGAGAATTATAGTGTGATGAAGTTAATTTTGGAACACTGAGTTTTTCCTGCCATGTCACTTTATCTTTTCTCTTTTTTGTGTGAATCTTAAAAGATTTTCTCTATTTTGTAAAAATTGGCAAAATTGTGTCATTTGAAAAATAGAGTAATTTTTATTTCTTTTTCCAATCTGTATGTCTTTTATATCTTTTTCTTGTCCAATTGCTCTAAATAAGACCTCAACTTTGATATTGGATGCATGTATCCAGTATGGCCATCTTTATCTTCTTTCTATTCTGTGAGGGAAGACTTTGGACTTTCCCATCGACATGATGTGAGCTGTGGGTTTTCCATGCTCATGTGTTTTGTTAGCTTGGGGAAGTTTTTGTCTGTCACTAATTTATATGTCTCTCCTGTATGACTTAAAGGATTTGAATTTTGTGAGTAATATAACAATCAAAGACATCTATATTAGTCAGATTTCTTGTGTTTGAGACAAAACGCCTACCAATAACAACTTAAGGAAGGAAGGACTTATTAAATGGCTTGTGCCTATCATTTGAGAGTATAGTCCACGATGTTGGGAAGTCATGGCAGTAGGCACATGAGGCAGCTATTCATGGCAGCCACAGTCAGGAAGTAGAGGGCAATGAATGCTGAGGCTGTAGTCAATCGACTTTCTTCTTTCTGTGCAGTCCAGGGCCTCAGCCATAGAATGGTGCCACCCATATTTAAGGTGGATCTTCCTGCCTCCACTAACCTAACCTAGAAACTCCTTCATAAACTCCCCAGAAGTTTGCCCTCCTAGATGGTTCTAGATCCTGTCAAGTTGAGAATCAAGAAAAAAGATCACAACATCTCACATTCACTGGAAGATATTGTTAAAACATGCCCACTACCAGAGCACTTTATGAACATCTCTACTAAAGTGTGGTTAACTTTATTCATAGAAATATAAAAAACTCATGAGACTTATATACAACCACATATGCCTGAATAGCCAAAGTAATTCTGTGTATGATGTTACATAACTTCAAAAGATATGACAAAGTTATGTAGTGATCAAAGCAGAAAAAACCTTGACACACTGGTCAATGAAACAATAGAAAACCCAGAAATACACCCATTCATATTCAGCCAACTGATCAACAAAGCAGTTAAAATATTTAAAGAAGAGACATTGGAGAAGAGTCACTCACTTAACAGATATTCAGGGACAACCAGGTATCCATATGAACAAAATTAAAATTAGCCACCTATCCCTTACTGTGTATAAATCAGAAGTTAAAAGTGATAAAAGAATTGAAACTGTGAAACCACTTGAAGAAAACTTAGGGGAAATAATTCAAGATCTTGGTATATGTAATGATTTTTTAAATATGAGTCCCAGCAGAGGAAATAAAATTAAATACATGTGAATGAGAGGTCAAGTCTAGAACAGCCCCCATAGCAAGGGAAACTGTCAACAGAATGAAGAGACAAGCTATGGACAGAGGGTTTTTCAAGGTATCATCAAACAAGAGCTTATTATTCATAACATGTAAAGAATCCAGACCATGTAGTAGGAATTAAACAATATAGTTGGAAGATGGACAAATAGTATGAATAGATATTTATTGAAAGGGAACACACAAATGCACAGTGAGCAAATTTTCAATCTGTGCAGGTTGCCTATCATCAGAGAAGTGCAGCTCCAAAGTCCCAATGAGCTCTAACTCGCTTCAGGCAGAGTAGATATAATCACAAGGATGGAAGATAAAAAATGTTAGGATAACATATTGGCACAGGAGACAACTTCCTGAACAGAACACCAACAGCCCAGGCCTTAATGTCAACAATTAATAAATGGGACCTCATGAGGCTGAGAAGCTTCTGTAAGGCT
>OU015743.1:119698564-119713827 GCA_907169655.1 Acomys percivali
TTTACGCTGTCCTTTAGACATCTTGCCGGCTTTGTTTTCGTTGGGTAGCTTCCCGAGTTGAATGGAGGGAGTCTGATGATAGATTCACTTGTTTTCTCACGATTTCTGTAGGTTGGAAGCTCTGATGTTTCACTGTTGTGTATGGCAGGAGGTTATCCCTGGTGTTTTGGGCTCTCACAGCCAGTGATCCTCAGCTCCCCTGTGCTGTGGGTCCTGCAGTCATTTTGGGTCTGGATGAGCGTTGGGTCAGGCCAAGGTATCCACAGCCTTCTGGGTTCCCTGCCAAGTCCAGCCAGGGACACTGGTCCCAAACCACCCTCTGCACTCAGCTGGAATCTCAGGGCCTGATCCGTCTTCCGATCTCAGCTAGGAATTCTGGGATCAAAATGCACACTGGGTCCAGCCAGAATTTTTGGGGCTGTGCTGAGATGGTGCCTAGGGTGGAACTGAGTGCTCAGCCCAGCCCGCGTCACAGCAGGTGAATTGCGGCTGTGCTGAGATGGCGCCTTCAGTGGATCCGAGCGCTCAGCCCAGCCTACATCATAGCAGGTAAGCTGTGGCTGCGCTGAGATGGTGCCTAGGGTGGAACTGAACACTTTGCTCAGCCTGTGTCACAGCAGGTGTACTGCAGTTGCGCTGAGATGGAGCCTAGTGTGGAACTGAGTGCTCTACCCAGCCTTCGTCACAGCAGGGGAGCCGTGGCTGTGCTAAGCTGTTGTCTTGGGCAGAATTGCCTGCTGCGCTGAGTCAGCATCTCCACAGCACTGCCCCCTGAGCTGTACCCGGGACTCTGGGGCTGAACTGTCCGCCAAGTCCAGTTTGGGTCACAAGGCACCATGCGACCCAAATCCTGTCCAGTGTCTCCTCTCCAGCAGCAACTCCCACCAGCTACCACACTAACCGCCTCCACTGGAAGGCTCTGAGCTGCAAACCTCAGTCGCTGCTGCTGGTGTCGCTGATTTTGCCGCTGCTCTGATCCGAGAAAATCTGCACTCCTCCCGTGTGTAGGGGCACGCAGGTCCTCTGCACCCTGTTCCTTCTGAACCGTGGAGCACTCCTGCTGCCATGGTGTTGGGATCTTGGTGTTCCTGGCTCAGAAATCTGTGCAATTCCCCGAATTGTTCACTGGAGCTTCCAAACACGGTCCACACTGCTTGCCGCCATCTTGGATTCCCCCCTACTAGTAGCTTTTGAGAGACAGAGAATATGTAGAAGGCTGAGTTCACAGCATGAGACAATGGTCACTATGAAAGAGAATCATGCCTGAGCAGAGCTTTGATTTTGACCATGGATGATAGTCACATTTGACTGTCCTTTCAAATATCTAACTCCAAATTTTCAACTTGTGTGATAATATGTTTTTTCTAAGAAAAATTATTTTAAAAAGACCTTACTGTGTGAACTATACAGTACCAGCTAATACTAACACAATGCTTTTTTTTTTCAGTTTGTTTCTGTTCTCATTTGACTTCATTTAATTATGAAAATCTAGGCCATGAATCAAAATATGTTTGACAGAAACACTGATTCTGACATATGGATTGCTTGAAAATCTAGGTCTGGGTTTTTCAGGAATTTATTCTAAATATCAAAATTTAGGAAATCCAAGTTTTCCAAGTACGATATATAGATGCAATGGAAAAATATCCAAATCTGATGTATGTCATATGCTCCAATGTTATTCCTTGGTAACATTATGTAGTTGATGAGTTTCTATAAGACTTTCAAACAAGAGAAAAGAATTTGCAGATTTTATAAAGGTTTATATTTAAGCAACCATATTATAGAAATTCCATGCAGAAAGACAATACCCGTTGACATACCAACATGAGTGACAAAAATTCCACAATGCCCTTCCCCTAGATGAAGAGCTGCATGCAATCAATGGCTGCTGAGAGAGAGAACTGGATTTCTTCAGAATGAACTTCTTGATAGGTTATTCAACCCCAAGTGGTCAGTCATATGTACATGCAACACCAAATTGACTCAGTAAACTATACATATACACATATGTAAGAGTAATAATTAAAAAGTAAGCCATGAATTTGAGAGAGAAGGGGCATAAGAGAAGTTGTATGAAGAAGAGAGAATGGAGGGCATCATGTAAATAGAGTACTAATATGTGAAATTCTCAAAAAAAGCTTATATTTGCATCAAGTAAGTCCTATGACTAATGAGACCCTATTTTTGTCAAATGTTAAATAAGAATATTATCTATGAACTCTTTTCAACTTAACTCATTAAAATACAAAATGCATTGAAAGTCTACTAATGGTCAGATAATGGGATTAAAAAGACTGTCTAATCTGATATGAAACGGGCTTTGTGCACGAAAATGTTATACAAGCTGTGAAAAGTAGACGTCAGTCTGAGTGCTTAGTAATCATACTTCCTGAGTCATTGGCTAAGAAAGAAAGTACTTCACTGCTTTTTCTCTTGGGAGAAATCACACCCATTTTATAGGTATTACAGTTTTCACAATGCCTGTAAAAATATAGTCCCTTTTTCATGCTGTTCTTATTCAATACACAAGTTCATCTATTTGTTCAATTTTCTATCCATTTGCTAGTGGTTTGAAGCAATAGGTGCCATCACCTCCCCATATCTGTTTGTAACTTGATCTTCAAGAACACTACTTTCTTGAATGGGCCTGGGCAAATCCATGAAGAACATAGTTATTTGAAGTTATCCAAGCAGTGGAAACTCAAAGGGAAGACCAACTGTCTCAGGAATGAGGTAACTGGTTGCCTGATTTCTGCAGGAACAATCTTGACTAGATAGAGCCCACTGAGAGAGTTTTGTTTGTATCTGCTTGCTCTATTTTCACACTTAACAGTAGCAATTTAGAACACTTTCATCATCGAAGCCTAGGAGTTTTCAAAAAGAAAGTTGTGGTGGGAGCCATTTGTACTGTCTACATCCTATCCTTTCCACTTTAAAGGACACTGAACATAATAGGTAATGATGTGTCTTACAGACTGGGGTGTGAGTCCTTTCCAGCAGTGAACAACTTCAACCTCCATTAAGACACTCCACACACCGATGAAATGGTGCTATGGCCTACTTTTCAATGTTGTGCTTAAGATTAGGTCTCACATATGTGCAAGGCCCAGGATAACATTACATATGTATGCTGCCATGATTTTTCTCTCTCTCTCCTTTTACTTTCCAAGGCAGTAAATAGAACATGAACTTGGGATCAGAATGGAGCCTAAGTACTGAGAGGCATGCTTTGAGCTTGGTGGCTCACAAAGAATCTTGGGATCTCTTGAACTTTCTGTGGACCCAGGTATGGTCCCTTGCCCTTGGTCAGGCATTGGGTGCTGTCAACAAAGGTGAGGTGAGATCACATCTTTAGTCAAAACACAGTTTTCTCTAAAATGGCATGTGTTTTTGTCAATAATCATAGGGACTAGAGGCATTTTGGACTGGAAAGAGCCCCAGAATGTGGTCAGAAAGTCTGGCTCTGGGGAACACAACTCACTCTCTTGGGAATTCAGTTTTCTCAACTATAAAACAGAATAAAACTATTTACCTCTATTTTAATACTTGAGGGACTCTCCGTATTGTTTTCCATAATGGCCACATTACTTTACATTCTCACCAACAGTGTGCAAGGGCTTCTTTCTCTTCATACCCTTTCCAACACTTGGTTTTCTTGTATTCTTTGTAACAGCCATCCTAGTCAGTGTGAGGTAACATCTTTAGTGTCACAGCAAGTGCACTTCTGAGTATACATCCAAAGTAATTCAGCACTTCTCTAAAATATCTGCATCACTATATTTATTAGACCAGTATCCATACAAACAAAAATGTGTGAATACAGCATAATATCGGTTGAATGGGTAAGGAGCATGCAGTGTGTCTCTTCCATGGGACAGCATTCTTTTCTTAAAAAAATCTTTTTATTGATTCTTTGTGAATTTTATATCCTACTCATGCAGCTTCCCTCATATCTGCCCTCCACCCTTCCAATCTCTCCCCCCAAAGGAAAAAAAATCTCATTGTGGAAGCCATAGTGCATCACAGTGTGTCCCACAGTATAACCATTCATCTATACTTCTTTGCTTGCAAATTTTCATTGCAGTGAGTCATTGGTCTGGTTCAAGACCTCTGTCTTCTGCTATACTAGCAGTGTGGGATCCTCACGGATATCTTGTTGTTGCCCTGTGTCATGGAGATGCTGCAGCATTGGATGTGTAGGGTAGGCCATTTCATGTGTTCCATGAGTTCATTGATGAGGTCAACTCAAAACCCTGGAGCTGGAACTGGGTGAAAGCTGATCTGGGCAGCCCACCAGCTCTTCTACATCTGTGCCACTAGGCAAGCTCTCCAGTGCTGCCCTGGCTAGCTCACCCAATGCCACAGCCAACAAGGGGCTGAGCCAACTCTCCCACTCTCATGTCCCTGGGGTCAGCGTTCATTCTTAAACACTAACCGCCTGCCAGTTTCTGCAGGGTGAGTGAATGTGTGTGATAATACACTGAGTAAGCTAATCCAGTCACACAAAGGAAAGTAGTGCATACTTTCAGTTACCTATGGACTCCTTGAAAAAAATGTGGAATCCACAGAAGCAGAAAAAAAAAACAGTGAATGCTAAATACTAATGAGAAGTGAAGGAAATGGGTACATATAGGTCCGTGTGTACAAAGATGCAAGCAAATAAGATAAAGATATTCAGCATGGGAAGCACAGTTAATGATGAATTGCATTTAAGATTTGAGATGGCCTTGCTGGATGAAAATAAAGGGAACTATGGGAGAAGATGAATTATTGCTTGACTGGAATAGCCACTTCACTATTTCAAGTACAAGTACTTCAGAATGTCATGTTAGATATGTAACTTTTAAAACTATGGGAAAAAACCCGATTAGACTTCTGTAAAATATGAAAGCAGGTAACACATGAGAAGGCCTTTAAAAATGTTAGCACGTGGTGAGTTTATAGTAAGCTTTGTGTTGTCTCATTTGAGTTGACTACAAGCAGCTTTAGCTCTCCTAATAGAGTTTGAAAAGGCATGGTTAAGCTTGCTGTTGCTGCAAGTCTTTCTTGTTCTCTCTAATTCCTGTGTAATTTGCCCTGGGAAAATGCTTCCATATGGTAGAAGTCGGTCTTCATATTTTTCTGTAGGGTTTAAAAATCTCCAGGAAACATCATATAGTGTCTGGCATGCATAGAAATGTGTAGTATGTTGTCTATAAATGTATTTGAGCTGCCATTTTAAAGATGCCTACAAACAGTTTTCCAAACTCAAAATACTACTAGTGCTGGGCAGAAAACTCTTCACAGAAACATTCGCCTTAGTTTTGTTTAGTTCTGTTTCTACTCCAGTGCTTTTCTGCATGTGTGTGTGACATGGTCTCATATAGCCTAGGCTGGCTTCATAGTCAGTGCGCTGCAAAGGATGGTCTCAAATGCACTATACAAGCAAGGATGACCTCAGACTTCTGGCCTTCTGACCTTTACCCTTTGAGTGCTCAGATTACAGGGTTATGGGAAAGTTCCACAATGCTTGCCTCTGCATACTAACATTTAGACTAGCATGGAGTCTATTTTATTAATATATTTGGCATCTAGGTTATGATGATAATAGGCTAATACAGTTTAAATTCAGTACTTTTTTATTGTCTCAGTATATTATTGACCTCAGGATTTTGTGACCTTCATATTGTTGAGGTCAGGAAGTAAGTTCTAGTCTGTTTCATAATATTCAGACTGAGGTAATAAACTCTTGGAAGCAAATCCATATGGAAATGACTAGGGGTCCAGTTGCACTCTGTGTTTCGACTTCATAAGTAGATATCAAAATAATACTGCATCTCTCTACACAGTTTCCTCTACCGTAACCATTCTGCTGTAAGATCTGGGGTGGGGCCCAGAACCTTCATTTTCATGAACATCCCAAGTGATTTTTATGAGGCAATTATCCATAAAGTCTTGGAGGTGGCTAATCTAGACTCATACCTCCATTAGTAAAAAAGCAAAATTTGTGAACACCTGTTAATGGTGAACATATTTACTGGAGCCTCTGCTAAGAGTTCCTGAGTTCAGCAAAATGACATGTTTCTGTATTTTCTGGGGTTTCTGTCCATTAAGTTCACAGTAGTGTTGTTTTTTCCCCCTAGGGCTACAGTACAGAAGCAACTCTAACCACATGGCTATGGGGAAGGACCCTCAGATTTAATAACCAGAAGCCTTAAAAGATCCCTCAGTTTCTAAATCTAAAGTCCGTGTCCTAGATGCTGCAGGGCGCACTTACTCTAAACCTGCCTCTAGTATGTATCTGTCATGTATTTCACTGCACAGGTTAGAAAGTTAAAGTCTATATTATCTGGGACCCATGCAGCTAAGATTTCATAGTTCTCCAAGACTACGCTAAGCAGATCAGATTGGGAGACACCTGCAGAACAGAGCGAGCATCCATGAATGATGTCGGACTTGGTTGAGGAAACATTTGGTTCCACTAGGACAGTTGGAGTGGAGCTTTGGATTCCTGGAAACCATTGTGTATTGATCAAAGAAGTTCAGCCATGCAGTTGAGCATTTCTCCTGGGTGTACTGTTTCAGGCTGGGTAGCAGTAAATCTTGCTGCCGTAGATGTACAGTAAATTCTGTGAGTTCTCTACTATCCTCTATCTTAGGCATCTCTGCGTAAACCAAGCATAATAGCTTCTGTTGTCTGGAACTGAGCTGCCTCTAGGCTACCTGTGTTTAAAAAGCTTAGTGAGTCAAAGCTGAAATGTTTACTTCATTTATCTGTCGCGGCTTAACTATTCCTTCCTTCTTTGACACATTCACCAGTTTCTTCATTATTTGAAAGTCCGTAATTCACTCCTTTTAATGGGCAACACAAGCCTACCTCAGGAATTATGATGTCATAGTTCATCCATATGAACTTGGATTTCAAAGGTGATGCTTTCTCCACCATTCATTTGAAAAACATGGTCTATATTTCTGCAAGCATTTTTCTCTGTGTGTTTTTCTTATTTCCCATTATTTTTCTCCCTATTAATCCTGGGATATTAGGCCATATGAAATAAAATAGGAATAATTTTGTAGTGACAAATATCAAGTAGCCTCATTAATCCTATATAACAGAAAAACATAAAATAATATCCTAAATAAGAATGCAAATATTGATAGTATTTGTGTGTGTGTGTGTGTGGTGTGCATATGGTTTGTGTATAGTGTGTATTGATGGTGTGATGTGTTTGTGTGTGTGTAGATACAATGTCTTGGACATTTACTATTCTCTAGGCAGTACATTAGGGTCCAACAGTAAGTGCCATATCTGCTAACTGGTGAGGTATCAGCCTGTCTCATCACCTGCTATGCAGTTTTACCATTGTCCTTGTTGCTACTAGAAATTTTGTGTCCAAGAAAGGTAATTCTCTATATTTATTAATATCATTTCTAATTCCTATTTCTTCTCATAATTAGTATGAGACTATGCTTCTGGGAGTTAGTAAAAAACAAACAACAGTGGTGTGTGAATGTTTGTGGTAGTTTGCTTCAGCAATGTTCCTGCTGGTCCACCTGGAATGCAAACTGAGTTGCTCGTGTTGCTTGGCACTTGTCAACGTAGCCTGCAAAGGCAGTTGTCTCCAGAATGGCTTGGTGATTTTGTTTGGCAATGCCTGACACACAGTAGATATTCAACATGAAAGAACAAATCACGGCTCTTCTATCTGTGGCCCTGAGGGAGATGGCATTGTCTTCTGTTTGCCACTGAGGCCGTCATGGTGTGTCCTTGTGGCTTACCTCCAGCAGGTCTTCTCTGGGACGTTACTTCCTTCTGTTTGCAGGATCTCTTTGCTCACTCTGTCTGTTACTGCTCAGAAGCACCTGAAATGCAGAGCTCCTGTTAGCAAGAGTGAAAGGACGCACTTCTCTCTGAAAGCTGTCTGCCAAGTGCCTTTCCCCATTCTCTTATTAATGAGAAAACAAGCTCTCTCTTCAGTCGCTCAGCTATGTGACACTTCCGTGATATCACCGGCTCTCTCTTCTCATACTTAGCATTCCCATGCCCATGTTCTGTCTTTTGCTCAAAGGGAAATGATAGACAGACTTGTTTTCCTGCTTACTTGTTTATTTTTTTTTCTGGGAATATATCATCAATGCCCACATGGGGAAATAAGCCACAAAGGATTGTCTCTTCCTTGAAATCATGACTACTATCCTTTTTGCATTCTATAGTAAATTGTACTGGGGTGTGTGTGTGTGTGTGTGTGTGTGTGTGTGTGTGTGTGTGTGTGAATTTTAACTAGTTCCCTCAGGCTGTTCATATGACCAACATGACCATTTCATTACTTATAATGGTAAATAGTATCAATGTTTGTATTATCATTTATGGTGTAATTTTCTGAGGTGTTTTTGTAGGCTGCATGAGGGCATTTGACATTTGAAATTCTAAACTTGTCCCTGTTTTATGTGGTCTCATTTCTTAGGGAGGAATTATGGCAGATGATGGAAGATAAGAAAAATATTTTTAAAATGCTTAGAGAAATGTTGACCACACCCTTAGAAAATTTGTGATAACATGAAGAAGCAGAAATGCAAGGAAACCTAGATCAGGCTTTGACTTTGCAAGCTGGGGATTCCTGATGAATAGAGGTAGCCCCATGGATGCCATAAAGCTCTTGAGATAAGTTTTTTTTTTTTTTTTAAATTCTCATTGGCTTTTTGCTAATGGTTGAAGACCAGAAGAAGCAGCTTTCATTCTTTATATGTTTACCCCAATCCTCAACTCTCTTTCTGAGAATTTGAAAAATTCTCAAGCTATAACCCATACTCATTTGCATTTCTTTTGAGAAGGGGAGCTGAGGAACACAGGAGAAATCTCAGTTAATGAAGAGTAAACTAACAAAGCTGATGAGTTCACACAGTTCCAAGCCTATTGCCAACATCACCAGTTAGTATTGTGAGCATCAAGGGCACCGCTTGCCACAGTGTCCAGGTGTGTGTTCAGCTGTCATGGGGTGATTACCTGCTGGATGTCATGCTATCAGCATGGCTTGACAGCATCCTTAACAGAAGAGGGGGGGGAAAGCAACACAGATAGAAAATTTTGACTTGGAGGGAACTTTTTTCTTCTCCTCTTTTCTAAACAATGAAAGCTCTATTGGAGAACCATACTTGATGCTGGACTTGATGCTTATGAGTCCCTCAGCCTCCAGATTCAGATGTTCAAATCCTAACTCTCAATGTGATGAGACTGGGAGGTAGGATGTTTATTAGGTAATCAGGACATAAGAACAGGGCCCTTGAAAGACAGAATAGTGCCCTAATATATAATGCAATAAACTCCCTAGCCTCTCTGTCCTGTGAAAACTGACTCTTACCAGACACTACTAGAACCTTGATCTTGGTTTTTACTAGACTAAAGAATTATGAAAAATACATTTCTACTCTTTTGGGGGGTCTCAAGACAGGGTTTCTCTGTGTAGCCTTGCCTGTTT
This sequence comes from Acomys percivali, assembly GCA_907169655.1. NCBI lineage: Eukaryota > Metazoa > Chordata > Mammalia > Rodentia > Muridae > Acomys > Acomys percivali. The sequence goes on from OU015743.1 coordinate 119,708,023, forward strand.
TGGACTCATTTTGTAGGCCAGGCTGGCCTGGAACTCACAGAGATCTGCCTGCCTCTTCCTCTCCGAGTGCTGGCATTATAGGCATGCATCACCCTGCCTAGATTAGCTTCTATTCCTTATAAACCACTTTGTATCACATTATAATGGCCAGAATTGCCTGATACATCAAAATTATAGCAAATTACTCATGCCTATGAATTGTCTGAGCATTTGAAAAATAAATGTCAAAATCTGTAAAATTGGGAATAACAGTATAATAATAGCATAACAGTCAAAGTCACAAGTCAAGGTGTCAAACTATAACCAATGGGATGAGAGCAAAGATTTGGCATAAGATAGCTGAATACTGAGTCTTTCAATGACATTAAGAAAATTAGTTTTCTACACGACTGTGGAATAATCTCAACCTGACATAATTTTTGTTCTTGTGTGAAGCATTAAGAAGAACTGGGCTGAGTTTAAGGTCCTTGTGATCAGTTGTCTAGTGTGTTGCTAGACTATATATAAATTCATTGATACTAAAAATTAAGTCTCACACCTACATAAATTATTGGGCAAGAAGACGTCTAGTGTTGTACTTGAGCTTTTACCTTACTGATGAGTTTTCATGGTACTGAACATACTTTGCATGCTACCAGAGCAGAAAGGTAAACACCCACCCGGCTATAACCCTTCACTCTACAATGGTGACCTGGTTGCAAGACATGCTGGCACAATAATGGCACAAAAGTTGTGGGAGTAATGAAACACTGTCTGATTAGATTTAAGACTCACTTCCTGAGATGAAACCCATGCTGACACTGCTGTGGTGGCCATGAACCTGAGACTAGATAGGCATGGATTTAAGGGAAAACCAAATACTACTGTTTTGCTATACATGTATAGCAATAAAATGTCTCTTAATGACACTCTGCTGTATTCATAGATCAGAGTGTTCCTCAGCCATCATCAGAGAAGCTTCTTTCTACCGAAGATGGGAATAGATACAGAGAACCACAACTGAATAATGTACAGAGCATGACAGACCTTGAGACTCCAGTCCAAACTGGGATGCCTCATCAAATCTCTTCCCCTATGGCTCAGGACATTTTGCAGAAGAAGACGAGGATAGATTTTAAGAGGCAGTAGGAATGGAAGGCACCAAAGAAAACAAGACCTTCTAGATACACCATGACTGTCACACATATGAACTCATAGAGACTGTGTTAGCATGCATGGGGCTTGCACAGATCTGAGTCACATAAGCCAGTGCTGAAAGGAGTAGTGGGAACAAATCCACATCCTTAACTCAGAGGCTATCTCCAACTGACAACTGCTCACAGTGGAAACGTTTTTCCAATGGAGTCTCACTAGGTATACAAACCACACTTAGGGGCCAACCCCATGCTCATTAGTAGATGGACATCACAAAACTAACTAAATGGTACTTTTGGAGGGTTTCTGTCTCATAATGCTTTGTCTGGGTCTCCTTTTTCTACTTTACAGGGCTTCTGTTACAGTTATGGTTTCCTATTTAATGTGTTTTACGGGGTTTCTCTATGTATGTGAGTGCATGTGTCTCTCTGTGTTTCTTGTGATTTTTCCCTTTGGATCTCTTTTCTTCCATTTGTTTGTTTGTTTTGTCCCATTGTTTGTTTTAGTTCCCTGTTTGTTTTCTAATGAGAAAGGTAAGTAAAGGGTGTGGATCTGGGTGAGTGAGAAGATTGAGAGGATCTGGAGGAACTGGGAAAGAGGAAAACAATAGAATATATTGCACGGAAAAATGTTTTCAATAAAAATTAGAATTATTAAAAAAACAAAAAACATACACACTAAAATTTTTTTATATTGTACCTTTGTAAGATATGCTTCAAAGAAGTCTTTATGATGCCAAACACTAGGTACAGTGAACATATACCGACAAAAATAAGTCATTTAAAAAGTCATGCCACTTTTGAGGTGTTCCCAGAATTAAGCCTGGCTTGTGGAAGATATCAATCGTCAGTAGAAATGCATGGAATGTAGATTGTTAGCACTGAAACTGTGATGTGATCTGAGAGCAAGAGAACAAGAACTCTTAACTGATGAAAGGGAGCCTGGGAATAAAGAGGAATGTGATGAGGATGTGGACGTCCACACAAGCTCCCGTTGTAAGCTGAGCAGGGGAGTAAGAGCTTGCTTTTCTTGGCGAAGGAATGAGTTAGTGAGAGAAGCTCCGTGTCAGCTGTATTTATTTATCTTTTTGAAGAGGGTAAATGTGTTTGTTTTTCTGTGGAGAACAAATTATTTTCAGTTGCAAAAGAATCAGAGAGACAAATTCTACCCAAATATGAGGAAGCTTTTAAATCAAGAATGGCAGAAGCATCTAGTTGTCCTCCTGTGTAAATTTTCTCTTTTATTTCATTACAAAATCTCTCTCTGTCTCTCTCTCTCTCTCTCCCTCCCTCTCTCTCTCTCTCTGTGTGTGTGTGTGTGTGCACGCTACTATGCACGTGTGTATGTGTATTTTCATAAGCCTAGAATAAAGTCTTCCTTTTTAGTTATGTTTGACTAGAGTGTATCAAGGTTCTGGTAAATTGGGATTGAGTAAGAATTGAAGAGAAATGAGATAACTTCTGGTTAGTCCCTCAGAAGAAAGGAATGCATCTTCCTACTTCTTGCTTTATCCATGATAGTGAGACTATAGACCTGTGTGAGGACTGGAGATGGGAGGATTATGTTGGATCCCAAAAAGCTTCATTTTGAAGGCACCAGAGCACATGGTAAGTTGTCATCATGGTTTCTAATGTTTCTGTAGTAGCCATTTGAGACTTGGACCATCCACTTAGTAAGCAAGAGACTGTTAAAATCATCATTAGTTTGTGCCTTTCTGTGGTAGTCTATGAATCAACATCTTGTATGCCCCTTCTCTCCCACAGGTAGTGACACCCTAATAGAAGTACTATGGAGGAAAGTATCTCATCTCATAGGTGATCATAGAAGACATATGCATGACTCTGTACATTTTGGATGTGTTTAAGTGATAGCAGCAAAATTTTGCCAACCTAACACATTTAATTAATAGTTTCTTATTTAAGTTGTAGAATGACAAGGAACGTCAGATTATGTGACTATTAGCTAGTGATGCTTACCTAATAAGATGACTACAAATAGACTAGGAATCACAATCACATAGAACTAAGTTGGTAGAGTATAGGGTGTGGTATGTAATGTGTAATTCTCTGGCCCTCCTCCAAAATCAGAGTTTACATCACTGGTGGGAAACACCAGAATTACAGTGAGCTGCTCTTTGGATAGGTTCCTTTCCATCTTGTATAAATACCATCTAAGCTTTAGATTTTTCATATTAGATCTTTTTTTTAAAAAAATCCACATCATATGGCTCATGGGAATCCTGGAGATTATATATAATCTAAGCATTTTTATGTTACTGCAGACATGATCCATCCCTTCTATTTATTAAAGCTAAGAACCAGTGAGAGTGTACTTCGGAGGGAAATTTCAATCACTGCTGAGTTACTTTAAACGGATAGTCTTCACTCCTGTTGATGGCTCCAATGTAGATAACTATGTTACAGCCTATGTTGGTAGACTCTTAGCCATGCAACTTTTGTGTGACTGTAATAAACAATTGACAGATTACCATTTCCCTCTCCTGGCTTCATTTCTGTTTTTTTTTTTTTTTTTAGGCAGAGACTGTGGGCAAATTTTCTTAATGACTGATTCTATTGTTGGTGTTTTTCAGTACCCAAGATATGGTAGGTTTTCTCCTCTCTTCTCTGAGCTCCTAAAAGCTGCACAGTGGTCTGATGTGACTCTCCACTTCCAACACAGTAATTTTTTTTTGTATTATACCATCTGAAATCACTCAGTGAGTGGTAAATCTGAACATCTCTGTCACTCTCCCTATTGATCTTCTCTATCACTACCATCTATCTGCATTTCTGTGTCTTCAGGAAGACTTACCATTTCTAAGGTTAGTCTCCTCTTCTGTCAGTTATCTATTTGTTGAACTACTGATTCACACAACAAACATTCACTGAACTCCTGCTTCTCCCATGCACTTGATCTCCACAAACGAGTATAGCCAATTTACCCCCTCAACAGGTATACAAGCTGTATATGTTCTACTCAGCATGTGTAGAATAGCGGAAAAAAAACAAAACAAAACAGATTCTCCAAGACATTTAAGCTAATGACTGGGCTTTAATCAAAAGAAGAATACAGATTTATCACATGCATTCATGGAAGGGGAACTTCTGCCTATAGTATGATAAGCGCTGGGATATAATTATGATTTAATATGTTATTTTATGTAATTGTCATATAAACTAACTGAGCAGTTGACTTTCTTGTCCCCATTTTACAAAGGATGGAGCGGAAGAACAGAAAAGTAACTAATGGGACCAATATCTCACAACCATCAAGTGATGGAGCTACTTGTTTCAACTCTAAATCCTCAATAGACTGCTTGTGTGGAAAGAAGTTTTTATTACCACATAGTTTAGAACTGCATGTATAGTACATAAAACTTTTAGTCCATTCTTATCAATATCAATGCAATCTCCACCAAAATTTCAATGTAATTCTTTACAGATATTGATCAACAACAACAACAACAACAACAACAACAACAACAACAACAACAACAAAACCCTCAAAATTCACATGGAACCACAAAAGACCCAAGATAGCCAAAGCAATATAGAGTAATGAAAAGCATTACTGAATATATCATCATGCCTGCGTTCAGGTTATACTATGGAACTATAGTAATAAAAAGCAGGCACTGGTATAAAAACAGATGTATTGATCAGTGGAATAGAACTGAGGGCCCAGATAAAAGCTCATGCTCCTACAGCCACTTGTTTTTGACAAAGTGACCAAAAAATGCATGTTGGAGAAAAAGGCAATACCTTCAATAAATGGTGCTGGTTAAACTGGAAGGCTACGCATAGAAGAATAAGACTAGATTCTTATCTCTCACCCTACAGAAAACTCCAAATGCATCGAAGACCTCAATATAAACCTGGCATTCTGAATCTGTTAGATGAGAAAGTAGGGAATGTGTTTCAAATTTCAGGCACAGAAAAGGATTTTCCCAGTAGCTTTGGCATTAGAATCAACAGTTGACACATAGGACCCCATGAAACTAAAAAGTTTCTGTACAGCAAAATACTCCACCCTTTGAGTGACAAGGAAAACTATAGAACAGGAAAACATCTTTGCCAGCTCTACGACCTGGTTTGTTGTTGTTTTCTGTTTTGTTTTGTTCTACATTGTTCACACATGAAACACTCTTTATTTCCTTCCCAGAGCAAACCACTCCTACCACACTTTTTTGTGTTTGTGGTCTTAACAGTGGTCCACTGCTTCCTCAGAGCACAGTAATGCAAGGGCAAGAAATGGAAAAGGACTGTGGATGCCTAGGGAAAATTCGATTAATCCAGAGGGTTAGTCAAAGCTGGAGGAGTCAGACATGAGTGATCAGAGAAAGGACAGGGCAGGCAGAAGGAACCACATAATGGAAAACATGGAGACAAAAATGGTATGTGCAGACTTTGGCAAAAGTGTTCTGGGATACAAAGTCAGAGACGAGAGTCTCTGGCAGAAAGTATGTGAGGCTGGGCTACATAGAGACACCCAGCCAGACTAGGAGGGTGGAACTCAGTCTGGAGTTCACTGAAACGGCTAAGAGGATCTTCATCAGGTTGGAGTCTTAGTAATTAGTAAAAGACATCAGAAGGTAGGTTAGAGGGAGGGAGGGAGAGAGAGAGAAAGAGAGAGAGAGAGAGAGAGAGAGAGAGAGAGAGAGAGAGAGAGAGA
>OU015743.1:119713837-119731486 GCA_907169655.1 Acomys percivali
GAGAGAGAGAGAGAGAGAGAGAGAGAGAGAGAGAGAGAGAGAGAGAGGATAAAAGGGAGCCATGATTTCTTTTTAGTGTTTCCCTAACTCCCACACCTCTCCAAAGAGCCCCAGTGCTATCACCATGATACAGCTAAGATGGGAAATACAAAACGCCTTTGGGTAACAGATTGAACACTCTGTCAAAAACTGCTACAGATTCCACGTAGAGCACGTGTTGCCAAGAAGAACCGGGGCCGTCACAGTTAATCCGACATGGCCACCATCTGAATAAAAGACTCGATGGGAGCTAACTGTGTCAGCCTCTCACTCCAGCCGATAACAAATTATTCCATTTCTGGCAGAGGTATACTTCCTGGCTGTTTCGTGTGGGAACACAGGATTTGCAACCTGAAACACTAGTGTTAGTGAAGGGCATAGCTAGCAATTTGAAATTGGCACACACAGCAGTCAATCTATTGCTCCCCATCCTCACTGTCCCCCCAAAGTAGGTTTGCCATTAAACACAGTGTGAGACCTTGCCCAGTGGGGATGCAAGCCCCCCACCCTCTTCCCTTGTCTCTGTCTCTTACAGACACAGCAGAAATAAAACAAACTGACATTTGGATAGCTCTTTGGAGTTACTTTATGACTGACTTCTCAGAGAACACAGGAGAGGAGGGAAGAAGAGAAAGGGTGCCAGGGAGGGAAACAGCAGCAGGAGGAGAACACACTTGTTTCTCTATCACAAAGGACAAGGAAGAATGACATTGGGAAACCGGCTTAGCGTAGTTCCATAAGAACATATGGAAACCCTTATGCTAGGTTGTGAATTACCCCAAGCTGAATAAGACAGGCCTCAAGTTGTCTTGGTTTGGCTGGGGAGGCCTATGCACATACATGCTCCATATACAAAGCCATGGGAGTATGTGGTTGGTATGGAAGCTACTGCACTGGAAATCAGGGTAGCGGAAGAGAAAGGATTAAAAACAAAATTTATTTATTTATTTATTTATTTATTTATTCCATTCAAGGAAGCATTTATTGTGCTCTTATAATGTACTCATTAGAATATCTCATTTGCTATTTCAAAATAGGCACCTGGAGCCTACAGTGTATCTGCTAAGTTGATGCAGCTCTGAGCAAACATGCTTAGCCCTGCTCTACATGCTTCCCATTTGCAATGTTCACACGGTCACGTTTCCACCTTGCAGGGTCATGATGGAGTGTAGAACCCCAGGATCTGCCCCGAGCCTACAGAGAGTGGCCACTAACTGCCCCATACCACTCAAATTGATTCTTACATGTAGGTCTTAGATGAAGGACAGCACCTTCGCCAGTGTAGAATGGTTTTAGCACAAGCATATGTAGTGTATCAAATGTTGACCTATTTTTGTGTCATTCTTGGGTAGATATTTGGACCAGTGCAACAGATCATGAAATTCAAGTCCATGGACGATGTGATCAAGAGAGCAAACAATACTAACAATGGCCTAGCAGCAGGAGTATTCACGAAAGACCTGGATAGAGCCATAACTGTGTCTTCAGCTCTGCAGGCAGGGGTAGTATGGTAAGTGCTGAGAAGTAAAGCGTGCCCTTTCTGTATCAGTCACGTGGACAAGCTGACTTGACCTGCTCTAGATTTGAATTTTCTTTTCTTTTCTTTTTCACTGCCTGATTTCTTTTTTTTTCTTTTTTTATTATTAATTTATTCTTGTTACATCTCTATGGTTATCCCATCCCTTGTATTCTTCCATTCTCCCATGACTCCCATTTTCCCCTTATTCCCCTCCCCTATGACTGTTCCTCAGAGGGATTACCTCCCCCTGTATATACTAATAGGGTATCAAGTCTCTTCTCAGTGACCTGCTGTCCTTCCCCTGAGTGCTACCAGGTCTCCCCCTCCAGAAGACATGGTCAAATGTGAGGCACCAGAGTACATGAGAAAGTCATATCCCACTCTCCACTCAAGTGTGGAGACTGTCCTGTCCATTGGCTAGATCTGGGTAGGGGTTTAAATTTTACGGCCTGTATTGTCCTAGGCTAGTGCCTTAGTTTGAGCGGGACCCCTGGGCCCAAATCTGCCTATCATAATGTCCTATTTGTAGGTTTCTAGGACCCACTGGATCCTTCTACTTTGCTATTCTCACATGGTTCTCTCATCTAGAGTCCCAATAGGATGTCCTCCCCTCTGTCCCAGTTTCCTGGTAAGGGAAGGCTTTCGTGGGACATGCCCATTGGGCTAGTATGCAGATATAAGTGAGTATATACCATTTGAGTCTTTCTGCTTCTGGGTTAACTCACTCATTATGATCATTTCTAGCTCAATCCATTTTCGACAAATTTTGGGAATTCCGTGTTTTTAATAGCTGAGTAGTATTCCATAGTGTATATGTACCACAGTTTCTTTATCCATTCTTCTACTGAGGGACATTTAGGCTGTTTCCATGATCTGGCTATTATGAATAAGGCTGCTATGAACATGGTTGAGCAAATTTTCTTGTTGTGTGCTGGTGCATCTTCTGGGTATATTCCAAGGAGTGGAATAGCTGGGTCTTGAGGAAGCCCTATTCCCAGTTTTCTGAGATAGCACCAGATAGATTTCCAAAGTGATTGTACTAGTTTGCATTCCCATCAGCAATGAAGGAGTGTTCCTCTCTCCCCACATCCTCTCCAGCATGTGGTGTCGCTTGAGTTTTTGATCTTAGCCATTCTGATGGGTGTAAGATGGAATCTCAGAGTTGTTTTGATTTGCATTTCCCTGATGACTAAGGAGGTTGAGCATTTCTTTAAGTGTTTCTCAGCCATTTGATATTCTTCTGTTGAGAATTCTCTGTTTAGTTCCAAGCCCCATTTCTCAATTAGGTTATTTGGTTTGGTGTTTAATTTCTTGAGTTCTTTATATATTTTGGATATCAGACCTTTGTCAGATGTAGGGTTGGTGAAGATCTTTTCCCAGTCTGTAGGCTGTCACTTTGTTCTCTTGACAGTGTCTCCAGCCTTACAGAAGCTTCTCAGCCTCATGAGGTCCCATTTATTAATTGTTGACATTAAGGCCTGGACTGTTGGTGTTCTGTTCAGGAAGTTGTCTCCTGTTCCAGGCTCTTCCCCAATTTTTCTTCTAAGTGACTTAGTGTCTCTGGTTTTATGTTGAGATCTTTAATCCATTTGGATTTGAGTTTTGTGCAAGGTGACAAATATGGGTCCACTTGCATTTTTTTACACATAGACATCCAGTTAGACCAGCACCATTTGTTGAAGATGCTATCCTTTTTCCATTGAATGGATTTGGCTTCTTGGTCAAAAATCAAGTGACCATATGTGTGTGGATTCATATCTGAGTCTTCAATTCGATTCCACTGATCAACCAGCCTGTTGCTGTGCTAGTACCACGCTGTTTTAATTACTATTGCTTTATAGTACAATTTTAGATCAGGTATGGAGATTCCTCCAGAGCACCTTTTATTGTAAAAGATCATTTTTGCTATTCTGGGTTTTTTGTTTTTCCATATGAAGTTCAGAATTGAACTTTCAATGTCTTTAAAAAATTGTGTAGGTATTTTGATAGGGATTGCATTGATTCTGTAGATTGCTTTTGGTAGGATGGCCATTTTTACTATGTTAATTCTCCCTATCCATGAGCAAGGAAGATCCTTCCATCTTCTCATGTCATCTTCAATCTCCTTCTTCAGAGTTTTGCATTTTTTTTCAATTAAGACCTTCACTTGCTTAGTTAGAGTAATTCCTAGATATTTTATATTGCTTGTGGCTAATGTGACGGGTATGACTTTCCTAATTTCTTCCTCTGCAAGCTTGTCATTTGTGTATAGGAAGGCTACAGACTTTGTTGAGTTAATTTTGTATCCAACCAAATTGCTGAAAGTGTTTATCAGCTGTAGGAGTTCTCTGGTGGAATTTTGAGGGTCACTTATGTACACTATCATATCATCTGCAAATAGGCATATTTTGACTTCCTCCTTTCCCATTTGGATACCCTTGCTCTCCTTTTGTTGTCTTATTGCTCTGGCTAGAACTTCGAGTACTGTATTGAAGAGATATGGAGAGAGTGGGCAGCCTTACCTTATTCCCGATTTTAGAGGAATTTCCTTGTGTATCTCACCATTTACTTTGATTTTGGCTATTGGCTTGCTGTATATAGCCTTTATTATATTGAGGAAAGTGCCTTGTATCCCCGATCTCTCTAAAACTTTAAACATGAATGGGTGTTTGATTTTATCAAATGCTTTCTCTGCATCTAAAGAGATGATCATGTGATTTTTTATTTTCAGTTTGTTTATATGGTGGATTACCTTGATGGATTTCCATATATTAAACCATCCCTGCATGCCTGCAATGAAGCCTACTTGGTCTTGATGAATGATATCCTGTATGTGTTCTTGTATTCGTTTTGCAAGAATTTTATTTAGTATTCTTGCATCGATGTTCATAAGAGAAATTGGTCTGAAATTCTCTTTCTTTGTTAAGTCTTTGTGAGGTTTAGGTATCAATGTGACTATGGCCTCATAGAATGAATTTGGTAATGTTCCATCCAATTCTATGTTTTGGAGTAGCTTGAAGAGTATCGGTATTAGCTTGCCTTTGAAAGTCTGGTAGAATTCTGCACTATAACCATCTGGCCCTGGGCTTTTTTTGGTTGGGAGACTATCAATGATTGCTTCTATTTCTGTAGGGGAAATGAGACTATTTAGCTTGTTTATCTGTTCTTCACTCAACTTTGGCAAGTGAAATTGAGCAAGAAAATCATCCAGTTTCCTTAGATTTTCAAATTTTGTGGCATATATGTCTTCAAAGTAGGATCTTATGATTCTTTGTATTTCTTCAGTGTCTGTTGTTATGTCTCCCTTTTCATTTCTGATTTTGTTGATTTCAATACTGTCTCTCTGCCTTTCCGTTAGTTTGGCTAACGGTCTTTCTATCTTGTTGATTGTTGATTTTCTCAATGAACCAGCTCTTGGTTTTGTTGATTCTTTGGACTGTTTTCTTAGTTTCTAATTTGTTAATTTCAGCCCTGAGTTTGATTATTTCCAGACGTCTACTACTTTTGGGTGTTTCTGCTTATTTTTTTCCTAGGGCTTCCAGCTGTTTTGTTAAGTTGCTTATGTGCGATGTTTCCAATTTCTTTTTAAAGGCACTAAGTGCTATGAATTTTCCTCTTAACACTGCTTTCAATGTATCCCACAAATGTGAGTATGTTGTTCCCTCATTTTCATTGAATTTCAGAAACTCCTTGATTTCTTTCTTTATTTCTTCCCTGACCCATGTGTCATTTAGCAGAGAGTTGCTTAGTTTCCATGTACATGTAGGCTTTTTGTTGTTTCTGTTGTTGTTGAATTGCAGCCTAAGAGCATGGGGATCTGATAGGATACGAGGTATTATTTCAATCCTCTTCTATCTTTGTGACCTACGATGTGGTCAATTTTGGAGAAGGTTCCATGGGGTGCAGATAAGAAGGTATATTCTTTCTTGTTTGGGTGAAAGGTTCTATAGATATCTGTTAGATTCATTTGACCCATGGCATTGATTAATGATGTTATTCCTCTGCTTAGTTTCTGTTTCAATGACTTATCCTTCAGTGAGAGTGGGGTGTCGAAGTCCCCCACTATTTTTGTGTGGGGATCGATGTGTGATTTGAGTTTTTTTTAGCAGATCTTTTACAAATGTGGGTGCCCTTGTATTGGGAGCATAGATGTTCAGAATTGTGATGTCATCTTGGTTGACTTTACCTTTGATGAGTATGAGGTGTCCTTCTGCATCCCTTTTGATTAATTTTGGTTGAAAGTCTATTTTGTTTGATATTAAAATGGCTACACCTTCTTGCTTCTTGTGACCATTAGCTTGGAATATTTTTTCCAACCTTTTACCCTGAGATAGTGCCTATCTTTATGGGTAAGATGTGTTTCTTGAATGCAGAAGAATGTTGGATCTTGTTTATGCACCCATTCAGTTAGTCTGTGTCTTTTTATTGGAGAATTGAGACCATTGTTGTTGAGAGATATTAACGACCAGTGACTGTTAAGAGTCTTAATTTTGATGTTGTTTCCAATCGAGCGTTTGTGTAGCTGTGTTTTTGCCATGGTATAGTTACCTATTTCCTGAGTAGTTTTGCTTGTAGCTTGACCCTTTGGGATGGAGTTTTCTTTCTAGTACCTTCTGTAAAGCTTGGTTTGTGGATAGGTACTGTTTGAATTTGTTTTTTTTCAATGGTTATTGATAGTTTTGCTGGGTAAAGTAGTCTGGCCTGGCATCTGTGGTCTCTCAGGGCTTGCAGGATCTCTGTCCAGGCTCTTCTGGCTTTTGTGGTCTCTGCTGAGAAATCTGGTGTAATTCTGATAGGTTTGCCATTGAATGTTATTTGGCCCTTTTCCCTTGCAGCTTTTAATATTTTTTCTTTGTTCTGTATATTTTGTGTTTTGATTATTATGTGACAGGCAGTTTTCCTTTTCTGGTCAATTCTATTTGGTGTTCTGTAGGCCTCTTGTATGTTCATAGGTATCTCTTTCTTTAGGTTGAGTAAATTTTCTTCTATGATTTTGTTGAGAATAGTTTCTGTGCTTTGGAGTCTGATATCTTCTCTTTCTTCAATGCCTATTATCCTCAGATTTCTTCTTTTCATGGTGTCCTGAATTTCCTGGATTTTTTTGTCAGGAGTTTTCCAGATTTGGCATTTTCTTTAATGGTTGCTTCAAGATCTGTGATAGTATCTTCTAGAACTGAGATTTGTTCTTCTGTCTCTTGGATTCTGTTAGAAAAGCTCACCTCTGTGTTCCTTGCCTTCTTCTCTGCGGTCTCACCTTCTCGTTTTTCTTCTGTCTGTGTGTTTATCATTGAATCCATTTTCGTCTTCATATCTTGAACTGATTTTTTTATTTCTTTCAACTGTTGGTATATTCCTGAGTTTCTTCCATTGCCTCTTTATAGGTCTTCAACGCTTGAACCGTTTTATTTATTTCTTTCATATGGTTATTTGCATTTTCCTGAAATTTTTCCAGTTCCACTCTATGTACTTCTTTTATGTCTCTCACGTGTTTGGCTGCGTCTTCCTGTATTTGATTACGAATTTTATTTGTTTCCTCCACTAATATGCTCCTTATTAAAGATTTGAGGTCATTTTCTTGTATTTCCGTTGTATTTGAGCTCTCTGGGTTGTTTTCTTTGGGATAGCTGGAAACTGGAGACGCCATGTTGTTTTGGGGTTTTTTGCGTATGCTTTTACGCTGTCCTTTAGACATCTTGCATGCTTTGTTTTCATTAGGTAGCTTCCTGAGATGAATGGAGGAAGCCTGATGATAGATTCACTTGTTTTCTCTCAATTTCTGTAGGTTGGAGCTCTGATGTTGCACTGTTGTGGATAGCAGGAGGTTATCCCTGGTGTTTTGGGCTCTCACAGCCAGTGATCCTCAGCTCCCCTGTGCTGTGGGTCCTGCAATCGTTCTGGGACTTTGGATGAGCGTTGGATCAGGCCAAGGTATCCACAGCCTTCTGGGTTCCCTGCCAAGTCCAGCCATGGACACTGGACCTGAACCACCCTCCGAGCTCAGCTCGATTCTCAGGGCCTGAACTGTCTGCCAAGCTTCAGCTAGGAATTATGAGCTCAAAATGTACACAGGGTCCAGCCAGAATTTTTGGGCTGGGACTGCGCACCAAGCTCAGCTAGGTGATTTTGGCCAAACTGCATGCTGTGGTCAGTTATTGACTCACACCCTAACCATCTACCCAGCTCAGCCAGGAATTCTGGATTCAAACTGCACACTGTGTCCAACCAGAGTCTTAGAGCCGGGACTGTGCCAAAAGCTCTACTAGAGTCTCTGGGCCCAATCTGTCTGCCAAGCATGGTTAGGGACTCTGGCCCTAAACTGCATGCCGCGGTCCACCCGAGTTCCGGGGCGGAATTGTGCACTGAGCTCAGGCAGTGACTATGGACCCACACTGCATGCTGAATTCAGCCTGGGACCTCGGGCCTATACTGCGTGGATAGTCCAGCCAGAGTTTTCGGGCCGCCGAGCCTGTGTGCACAGCTCAGGAAGAATCTCTGGGCCTAATCTGCCCAGCAAGTCCAGCTAGGGCCTCTGGGCTGAATCTGCGTGCTGACCTCAGCCTGCGTCAGCGCCCCAAAATTGCCCTCTGAGGAGAGCTAGTGTCTTAGCAGAACTGCTCGTTGATGTGCAGTAGCACCTCCGGTGGGACTGAGCTCTCCGCCCAGCCTGTGTCACAGCAGGTGAACTGTGGCTGTGCTGAGATGGCACCCTTGGTGGGCCTGAGTGCTCCGCCCAGCCTGCGTCACAGTAGGTGAACTGGGGCTGCGCTGATCTGACACCTTCGGTGGGCCTGAGCGCTCTGCCCAGCCTGCGTCACAGCAGGTGAACTGCAGCCGCACTGATCTGGTGCCTAGGGTGTAACTGAGCACTCTGCCAAGCCTGTGTCACAGCAGGGAAGCTGAGGCTGCGATTAGCTGTTGCCTTGGGCAGAATTGCCTGCTGTGCTGAGTCAGTGTCTCCACAGCACTGAGCACTGAACTGTACCTGGAACTCTGGGGCTGAACAGTCTGCCGAGTCCAGTTTGAGTCTCAAGGCACCACACGACCCAAATCCTGTCCAGTGTCTCCTCTCCCGCAGCAACTCCCACCAGCCACCACACTAACTGCCTCCACTGGAAGTGTTTGAGCTGCAAACCTCAGTCGCTGTCGCTGGTGCCGCCGGCGCCACCTTGCCACCGCTGCTCTGATCCGAGAAAATCCGCACTCCTCCTGTGTGCAGGGGCACGCAGGTCCTCCGCACCCTGGTCCTTCCGAACCGTGGAGCACTCTTGCTGCCATGGTGTCAGGACCTTGGTGTTCCTGGCTCAGAAATCTGTGCAATTCCCTGAATTGTTCACTTGAGCTTCCAAACACGGTCCACACTGCTCGTCGCCATCTTGGATTCCAAAAACAAAATTTAATTACATTATTTGTTTGTTTGTTTGCTTGTTTTGTGTTTCTGAGAGTGGAGGCTGTAATGCTAATATGGAGGCCAGAGGACAACGCACCAGAGCTAGTTTCCTTATACCATGTTGGTCCCAGGGGTGAAACTGAAGTCGTCAGACTAGGTGGGTGACAAGCACCTTCATATACGGAGCCATCTCACTGGCTGAGAAAGGATCTTTTCCAGGGGGAAACATGACTTGAGTCGTTCACTCTCCAGATGTCTGTAATGTGGAGAAACACTCCACAGAGAGCACAGATGTAGCCACCCTGGGCAGTGTCAATGGGCCTAGAGTGAGACGACACCCAATGGCAGGATGTGAAAAGGTGAGAAGTGAGGGGAAAGGAACAGGAGGCAGGACCAAGAGGCGGGCCTATGGCAGAGCACAGGCCTGGTGAAGATAACCCTGCTGCTGGGATCCGTGGCTTTGTCTTCAATCCATAGGGGATCTGGGGAAGGCGCCTCGTTCAGATTTGGAAGCGCCATGATCAGTTCTAAGAGCTCCTTCCTATGGCAGGATGGGTTAGAACTGCTGGCCAGATGGAGATGAGGGCCATCCATGGGAACACTGTGGTGCTGAGTCCCTCGGTTTGCTACACACAGTGGACTGAAGGAGCTGATGCTCGGTCTTGTTCCTGGCAACGATATTCACGCCTTTTAAACTCTACTTCATACATCCTGTGTGTTCCAACTTCGCATGCTGAAATTTAGTCCCTAGGGTGATGATCTTAAGAGAGGAGGCCTTTGGGAGGCACAGATCTAATGTGTGGGACGAGTTCTCTTACAAAAGAGGCCCAAGGGGCTCATTTACCTTGTCTTTCTGTTAGACAGGCACCGAACGAAGCAGGAGGAAAGCTCCCATCTGGCACAGAAATTTGTCAGCTCTTGATCTTGTAATTCCCAGCCTGCAGGACTGTGCGAAAGGGTTCTTGGAGTTCTAAGTTGCCCAGTCTAAGGCAGTTTGTGATAGCAGGCTAAATGGGCTCAGACACTATTACTAGTCTACAAGTTAGGTATGATAAGCCAGCCTTAGTTTCTCTGTCTTCCCTTTGTCTTCGGTATTAGATACCAGCTACATTGCTCTGGTGTGTTCTACGAGTTCTTGGATCCCACATCAAGAATGTACATCTATGCTTCACTCCCCACTGGCCATGGGTCCTTTGCAGAAGAAATGAAAACTTCTTACCATCTGATTATGAATTAGAGACACTTAGTCATTGTGTTGACCTTTCTCTACTCTTATTCTAAGAAGGAAAAGGAAAAATTCTGCAATGGGTCCCATTGCTTGGAGACAAGCTGCTTCCCCTCCCATTTGTTTTTTTCCCATTGGCACTTCATTATCTTCTAGCCACCTGCCCTTGAATAGTTGCTTAGCATTTAGCATTGGCTTTTTATAAAGAAATTAACAAGAATTCATTTATAAATTATTTCTGTGTATATGGTAATGTATGTTTAGTGTGTGTGTGTGTGTGTGTGTGTGTGTGTGTGTCTATGTACATAGAAATTTACACAGGTCACATGTGGAGGTCAGAGGAAAACCTTGGGTATCAGGTTTCGCCCTCTATCTTGTATGAGATAGCATGTCTTTTTTTCTGCTGTGTGTGTCAGCGTAGTGGCCTATATGAGCTCTAGCTTCTTTGTCCCCAGTTATCATCATGCTGTAAAAGTGCTGGGTTATAGTTCTGTGCTGCTGTGCTACCTTTACATGAGTTGTGGGGCTTTGAACTCAGATCTTTACAATTGTGTGACAAGCACTTTACCTAATGTTTATCTTCCCAGCCCTAAATACAATTTCTCTTAACTGAATGACTCAATGTTTTGTCTTTGCAATATTTCTCAGCTAGTGTCTTTGAATGAATAGATAGAGTTTTAAGTATTCAACAAAGAAAATCAATGGTTAAAATGATAATCTTCTTACTTGCCTGTCTACAGTGTTCAATATACCTTAATAGTTTCCTTATAATCACTCGACACCCTTCTAGGTCTTTTTATGGAGTCATCAATGGATCAGTGGTCACTTAATATCTTAGTGGGTACAAGTGACACCTGGGTGGTAAACACTTGTATCTCTTGGGTGTAGGAATGTATTATAAAAACAGCTATTATGCAGTACAAATCAGTTGGGATGTACAGTTGGAAAAACTTGTGTTTAAATCTTGGCCCTGTCACTTTAAGGGTCAAGCAACTTACTAAGCTTTAAAATCTTTGACCTTGTAGTTTCATGTCTTAACATAACACATAAAAGTGCCTGTGGCTTAAGTGGAGCTCTGGAAGGCAACAGGAAAGTTAGAATAGGGACAAGAAAGGGAAGTATTCTAAGAAAGCGAACTGAATCTATTGGTAGCCCATCCATTATGTAAGTGACCCAGTGATTCTTACTAGGAAACTAGGAATTCACTGATGATGATGGCCATTTCCAAATCCTTAATCTTAAAAAAATTAAATATGGACTCATGGCAGCTATTCCTAGGACATTCCGAACACTTCCTTTTTTTCTCTTTCTGAGTGCAATGGACTCTAGTGAGAGTGTGTTAACTTTGTAGTCATTGACACTAAACTTAAATTCTAGACCCACTGTGTCCTATCTATGTGGTCTTGGGTAAGTCCATTGACCTCAGAGACTCAACTTCTCCATGCACCAGGCTATTGTGGAGAGAATGAATGTGGACAAACCCCACTACCATCCAGCACAGCTCTTGACATATGACAAAAACTCAATATTCCCTTTGTTCTTTCTTTCCTTCCTTCTATCGGTCACTCTTTCCTGCCTCCTCCTCTCTCTAGGCAAGCTCCCCTGACCCTCTGCTCCTTTGGCTAAGTCGATTCAGTTCTGGAAACAGAATGACTTATGGTTCATTTCAGGACACAGATATTTTGAGCTGTTTGTTTTCCAGCCTACAGTCATGTTTTCCAATTCAGGTTAAGTTTCCTGCTGGAAAATTGGGCCCTCACAAAAGCTGTTGGCAGCCACACACTGATCCGGTTGAGAACCATCCCATCCTTGGCAGGCAGTTGAAGAGAACCACTCTGTGTGTGCGTGTGCGATGGCAATTCACTTCCCTCTGAGGTTGGACTGATCACCAAATCACTCCCCACACAGCTCTGTCTCCCTGGAGATGAGGAGACCTTTTTCTGACTGAATAGTTCCAGGATTCCTAGGATGTGGAATGCTGGGGCACTGAAGTGGACAAGGACAAACTCTGCTTATGTCCCTGTCAGAGGCAAAGTGTGAACTCCCAGCTTGCAGGTCCCTTCCTTTTGGTAGAATGGAATCAAAACTCTTCCTCACTCTGGCTCTCACACCTTGCCTTTGATGAATTCCTGGTGGCTTTGATATTAGATTTATCTGGAAATCAGGAGGTATGGCTTGGAACACTTTCTGTTCCTCCTAGTCCATCCTTTGCTTTATCATCCAGAAACTTTTACTGTTTTATTTTTTCCCGTTTCATTTCATTGTTTTTCCATCGGTGTTTTCAGCTCGAGTCTAAGCGAGCACATCTGAAACCAAGCAGTTGTTATGCTTCCCACCTGCCTGCTTTTGCTCCCCAGCTCAGAACGCATGGTCTTCAGCAAGTAAGTATCACAGAGAACTGGGAACCACTCAGGTCCTTCCCTGCTTTCTCCTATTTCCTCTTCTCCATCACTCTGCTACCCCTGTCTCCTAAAGGCCTCTTGAATGGTTTCTTCCTATTTTCAATTCTCTAATTCTACTACTATAGCATAGACTTTATTTCTCATTTTTATCATCACAAAAGCCCCCTCTAATATTTTACTTTATACATCATCTCAACTGGGATAAGGAATGCCCAAATAGTTGATAAAATGTCATTTGAGTGCCTATGGGGGTGTTCCTACAAAAGGTTGCTGCTTAGATCCATACATTCAGTAAAGAAAATGTGCGCTTGGTGACATGTGGACTCTAATCCAATGTGTGGAGGCTTGAAGTAAAGTGGTCAGGTAGAAGAAGGCCTGTGTGTTTCCTGTCCCCAGTTTGTGTTCTGGCAAATCAGTCTTTGCCTACACCTTTTCTCTGAACTCCTGACTCCTATGGCTTCACCCCTGCACAGGCAATTATACTATCAGGTCCCCTAGTTCTGGGGCCTTTGGGTTTGGACCCAATGCCACCATTGGCTTCTGTGTTTCTGTTGCTTTACAGACAGGACATCAAGGGACTTCTCAGACTTTGCAGTCCTGTGAACCCATCCCCCAAGTAAATCTTGTCTCTTATCTCCTGACATATCCCATTGGCTCTGTTTCTCTGGAGAACCCTGATTAATACACCTCCTCCCGTTTTCTTTCACACAGTTTATGGTCCAGTGCAGCGAGACTTAAATCCGACTGTATATTTCTTTTGCTTAAAATATCTGTCCCTCACTTCTTCCTCGATCAGCTGCAGGATTAAGTGGTGGTACAGGAAATGAGTTCATCCTCCATGCCTACTTCTCCCTCACTGCTCCTTTAACGATGTTAAATTCTAGAACACACTGGGCCAGGACTTCTTTATCTATGATCTTGCTATTTCTTCTACAGTCTTCGCTACACATTCTGCCTTATTTGATCACTTATTGACTTAGAAAATTGTTAGCACCGGCAAACCCTTGTACAGAGGTTTCTTCTTACAATCCCCAAAGTGTTTTCTAGCTTTAAAAGACACAATTCTGCAAAAAATCTTTCATATTCAAGCTCAGCTACCCTCTCTAGTTTAAAAAAAAGGTTTTTTGGTGCCTGCTATAGAAACTGTATTATGGGCTAACAATGTTCTCTGGAAACAGTCTGAAATCGAAGTACAAATCCGCAGAAGTACCCATGGCATTGTTTGTTGAAATAAATCTTGGAGCAAAATGGTGGATAAAAACTATGCTGATGCTAGGAAAGAGAAAATGTGAGCTCAGAGATCTCACGGGACTTGACATTTCCATCCATCATGGCCAGCAAGCATGGAAGGGGAATGGCTTGGCTTAATGTAAATCCTCTGGATTGAGTTAACCATTTGGAAACCATGAATAACAATCACTTTCTCCATTAAAGCCCGATTCTTGTCACCAGTTCTAATAAATACGTATCATATTGTCCATGCATCAATGTTACAAGATTCTTTAAAGAAAGTCTCCCGGGGTAGACATGCTGTACAGGCTTGTACAGGCATGTGTGTGCATGCGCGTGCGCGCGCGCACACACACACACACACACACACACACACACACACACACACAAACACACTCCTTTTATACTCTATATAAGGCTGATTGAGAAACAGATGGACAAGCTGTATGGTTTTCTTTGTCTCAGTTCATAGCACCCCATCTAAAGCATGTCTCTAGACTTCCCGCCAGCACACAGCACAGAGGACTTAAGCATCTAGGCCCTGAGCATCCCTGTGGCATCCTGTCTCATTATCTACCCCTCTTACCTTACTAAGATGCTGAGCTTGCTCACTTACCTGGTGCCTGCAGCTTCTCTCCCATCATCAGCCCTACAGTCCCTCCTGTCCCAACACACAGGCTGACTTCCCACTTTGCTGTCTTGGCATACTCACTTGGACCCATTGATCCTTTGCATCAATTTGCTCCCAAATGTTCTAGGAAACCATTATCTCCAAATTCTCTATCAAGTTGCCCACTCAGGCAATCTGCCTTAGCAGGGGCTGCTGGCCTTGCTGTCACCCAGCTGGGCCAAACACTAAACTGCTGTCTCTTGGCTACAGAGTCACTGTTCTCCATTCAGATTTGTTGCATTAGGGCTGGAAGCTCATAAACCCTATGTCTGCTTTGCTCTCTGGCTCCATAACAGATCCTGCCAATAGAAGGCTTCAGAGGGAGAGCTTGCAGCAGTCACTCCAGATTCCTCTTTTTCTCTCTCTCTTTTAACATCAAGAAAGCATTTTGTGTTTGGTGCAGCAGCCAAAGTCATCTCCTTCAGCAGTAGAGCCAGCCTCCTAACTGCCTCAGAGACATAAGCCCAGCCCAGCAGCGGGATACCCTGCTCTCGGAAATTCGAGGGTCTGTGGAATCTTAGTGCATCCCTTGGGGTCTTGTCTATTAGTAGAACTCCTTCCTATACTTAAAAATGCTTATTAATATTTAATATTTTTTATTTAGAAGCATTATAGTTAAGCTAGTGTATTTAGATTTTTAAAAAAACATTATTTCCTTTATATTTATGATTATAATTACATTAACCCTTTTTTCTATTTCCTCCCTCCAAACTTACCCACATAACCCTTCTTTGGTCTCTTTCAAATCCATGGTCTCTTTTTGCATTAGTTGTTGTTACACGCGCGCACACACACACACACACACACACACACACACACAGCTATTTCTTCTGCTTTCAGCATCTCTTAATTGCTTGTAAGGCTTTGTGTAGGCTGGCCCACCTTGTGTGGTCCTTCCCCTATCCAGTTTGGCATGGCCATTGTTGTCCTCATTAAGCTCCTGTTTAGGTAGTCACATTGGTGAAACTTTGTGAATGTAGCAGTTCATTCACACTTTGTAATTTTAATATCTTTAGCCCATTTGCTCCCCAGCCCTAAAGATAATAGATTTTTCTACACAACTTTTATAATACCATACAAATCTTTTCATATTCTCAAGAATGTATCTAACACTTCTTTGTACTTAGATGACACTATATTTTATTAAATTGTTTCTTCAACTTATATAATTTCTGTTGGAGGCAACTGCCCTGGAGGAGGAGAAGTATAGATTTAAAATCCCAACACTTATCTACACTTTGGCTGACTGTGTTGACAGTAGTTTTGAACTTGTTCAGATTTTATTTTATTTTAATTTTTTATACTTTTATTTTGTTACACATGTATAAAACAAACTACATACAACATGGAGAACCATGTGACAATCATGAGAATAATGAGTTCTATACATGTTACATTCATATTGACTTGGCGATCTGCATTCGTCTCATTTGAAGTAAGTGTTTTTCCTGCCTTGTTGGGTCTAAATTTCTGAATGAGATTCAATATTTATCCTATCTCAACTCTAATAGCTTAACTTCTTTATCTTTATCTAAAACGATCTTGTCCCCTAACTAACTAAGCTTGGTTGTAAAACTATACTATCTTGTCTTCAATGCCCCCTCAGGGATTTGAAAAGGAATAAAACTTAAATTCCTGAGTGAACCAGCAGTGTGGGTTAGCAGCTTCCAAAATGTACAAATTGACTTAAGACAGTTTACTGCCTGACCAGTCACCCAAACACTTTATAACGTTGGAACCTCATCTTCAGCTTTCTCACCTACTATCTCTGCCAGACTTATTTGCAGGGCAGGAACTATTGAGGACTTGCTTACCCTGACTTGGCAGAGTGCGGCTGTGGACTGTGCCTGCATCTAAGTAGCCCATTTTTAGGCAGATTCTGTTTGTGGCAGGAACGAGGACATTTTGCCCAGTGGCTTTTTTGCCACCTTTGAAGCCATGTCCATAAGGAGGTTCTTTGATGCTCATCATCTTCTTTGAGGTTGGCTGGGTTTTGTCAGGAGTAGCTGGCAATTATAATCTACATCTATAACTGTTCACAGTGATAAGTTTCTACAGCTTAGTCTGAAGCACAGGAAAACTATAGTGGTATAGGTTCATTAATACCATTTTC
Organism: Acomys percivali; assembly: GCA_907169655.1. Lineage (NCBI taxonomy): Eukaryota > Metazoa > Chordata > Mammalia > Rodentia > Muridae > Acomys > Acomys percivali. Next base: position 119,730,402 of record OU015743.1, read on the forward strand.
TTTTTGTATGGCAAGCACACTATCCTTACATATGCACTTATGCAATTATGTTCACTCAGTCACCCATCTCTGAAGAAAATGTAAAAGGGAAAGAAAACTCACTTATGTCTATGCAGTATTTATTATTTTTATTCCATTTATTTCTTTTCTTCACCTCTTTGAATTTCTTTCCTGTGTTATTTTCCTTCAGCTACAGAATGTCCTTTGCCAATCTTTTTCATGGTCTCTGGGATGCAAATCTTCTCTGCTTCTGTTCATGTGAAAATGCCTTATTTCCTTCTTTTTTCCAACAACAGTTTTATGGATTGTAAAATTTTGAATACCGTCAACATTCCATCGATCTGTGGCTTTCATTATATCTGTGGAAAAACAAACAGCTCCTGTACGATGAGGCCTCTCTACTTACTGTGCTTTTTCTTCCTTCTACAACTTCTAAGTTGTTGTTTTTTTATTCCTGGGTTTCAGATTTCAGTACAATTTCATGTGATATTAAATATATACACATTGCTCAGAATTCATCAGACTTCTTGTATTTTTAAACTGAATTTTCTTACATAATTTGGAATGTTTTTGGCCACTGTTTTTTGGAGAATTTTTATTGGATGAATTGTTTTTTACTTATCTTTGGAATCTTAATTCTAAATTCAATAAAATGTTCAACACTGTCTTAAAGGAACCAATAATTCATTTTCTCTTTTCATTTAATTATTGACCTATTTTTTCTTTAATTTGGTGATTTGTGTCCATGTACTTTTAGTTCATTTCTCCCCCATTTTTTTTTATTTCAGTTGAAGTTTTTCATTTAATTTTATTATCCATTTGCTGGTACCTCTCTGTAGGGTTTCAATGTGATATTTTCTCCATAGGCTCATGTGTTCAAACACATGTTATCCAGATGGTGGCACTGTTTTTGGAGGCTGTGGAGTCTGTGTTTTAGGAAGTGAGACCCCATTGGAAAAGGTAGTGGGTCACTGGAGATAGGCCTTAGGTATTATAGATAAGTTCTGCTTCCAGATCGGTCAACCAATCCATCAATCCATCCATCCATCCATCCATCCATCCATCCATCCATCCATCCATCCATC
>OU015743.1:119749675-119760144 GCA_907169655.1 Acomys percivali
AATAATAATAATAATAATAATAATAATAATAATAATAATAATAATAAAATCACAGAAAATATTTATATAATGATCCCTATGTGCCTAAAACTTGGGTTGTGAACATTTGTAACATGCTGTTACTACAGAATAAATCATGTATCTTTCCCCCACAGAAAATAAATTATAGACAATGAGACATGGGCCTGCTTACGATCCACTGAAGCTGGTGAAGGACACCCAGCATCACCAATCAAACAGAAGTGAACTATAAACATTTTCAGATAAATAATAATAAGGCTTGTCAATAACAGACCTGCTCAATCAGAAATACTAAAAGAGGCCATAAAAACTGAAAATTACAAATGATAATGGAGGAAAAACTCCAAAGGAAACCAGAGATGTTGGATTTATAGGCAAATAGAAAGTATTGCCTTATCTCACTCTGGGGAGCGTGACTGTATGGCTCTGCAAAATCCCTAAGTGACAAAATAAAACAGGGTAGCAGAAGGCCATATTTCTCTAAGGAAAGGCAACTTGAACATGTCATGTGTCCATGTTACACACATAATTTGCCAGTGGAGACTTTCCCCATCAAAAACTGGGAGAGATTTTGATCCAGTTAAGTCAGCAAAGAACTCAAGGATTTTTCTCTGATAGAATCCCAAAGTCCCAGTTCACTTACAACTAGAGGAGCCTAAATGGGCAAGATGCCAGTCCCACCTGCTCAAAACATCCTTATTAGACAGCAGAGTCAAGTGTTGAAAGGATTAGAAAGCATTCTGGGAATTCATTAGAGTTGGAAGAAGGCTCAGCTCTGGGCAAGTTTTCTTCAACCCTACAGGTGTGCTGAGGAATGTTGTGTGATTCATGAACAATATCCAATCATGGTACTATGTTAAGGGCCAGGCCAAAGATGCTGAAGCTTTTGGAATTTGTATTAAGTTTGCCTAATGGGAGATCCTACATGTGTACTCTTGGTATGACTTTATAATGTGTTGTTTGTAATTAGATAAGTTTTAGGTGCAATAATAAGGTCAGAATGTTTTGAATGACTCATGGATTCTATAAGACAATTTGAAACTTTCCTTAAGTCAGATCTCCTGAGAGGCAGAACCTAAGACATGAATTTGGATACTACTACCAGTTATTATTAGTACTTTTGTAGATACTGTTTCTATGTTACTGTAAATCAGTCTGTGCAGTAGCTTGTCACTTCTTAATAGCATGTACTTATTTTTGCTTTGATATCTAGACAACCTTTGTCTTTTAAGAAAATGTTTTATCCTTTACAATTAATGAAATTATTGAATTATTTATCTGTATGTTTATCACTTGAGTTTACTTTTGCTTACCACCATATGTTACACACATTCCCGTCTACTTTTCCTGCCTTAATTGAGTTAATCTTATTGCTTCCAACGAGCCATTTTAATTCTTCAAATAAATTTTATTCATACTAATTTGTATTGCTTCTCATGATTACTGTGAATTTTTAAAATGAGGTTCTTTGACTCCTGTCCCAGTATTCTTAGGGTTCATATTCTATGAGTGAAATAAAATATTAGGGCCATTGAAAATAATTCCATATATGTATACATTTTGTCATTTATCTTGGTTACATAGTTTTCATTGCTGCAGTACAACACTACAGCTTATTTTAAGTGATCAGTTAACTTCTAAGAAATAGTTCAGGGAAAATCAAAGTATAATCATTTTAGAAATATTCATATTGTAGTTATGGATTATGGTGGTTTAATAAACTTGTGGTTGCAGATTCTTTTCTAAGATCCATGGATCCACTAGATTTGGGTAGTTAGATAGGTTTCGAGTACCAATACAATTTCCTTTTTGTTGATCAGGTCTTAAGTCCAATTAGAGATCTGTTGGTTACAGCCAAGATATGTGTGTCACTACTACACCCCCTAGGTTGACTGTGCTATGCTGGTCACTGTTGTGGTTCATAGGAGTTACAGTTGGTTAGGACTTTTGCTTGCTTCCCTCCTTTGGAACCTTGCCTGGTGCCTTCTGGAGCCATAAAATCCAATCCTTAGGGGGAATATTTAGATTAGTTCTAGTTCGGAGGTCTCTGGAACCTGTTTCTGAATTGCATAATATTTTCAGCAATAGAGACTCACCTTTCACCTCTGAGGGGAAGCCAAGTTGAATAGCAATGTCAATAGCCTATAATTTTTTGGGCAACCTTGACCAATAACTCAAAAACAGCTCATATCTGGGGTTAGGACTTTTGTTAGATGGTCTATGGCTCTTAGAGAGATCTTTGCTAACACAGATAGAAAAATTTAATTAAATTGTATATGTACATTTATGTATCAGCTAATGTAAATTATAAGCATTTAGGTAGATATTTAATAACATATTTTTCTTTCAAAGACATTCTTATTGTTATTTTACTTCCTACCTCATTTTTTTGCATTTATTTTCCTTTCCCTAATTAGAGTACTTTTTTAAAGTCCCCCATCAGAGTACTTGTACCCTGCTAATACCATTTCTTTCCTTTACTCCAACCCTTGAGATGGTCTTTTACTTTCATGATTTCTATAGTTACCCCACATAATATCCTCATATCTGAAGAATTGGAGCTAGGACCCTTCCGATGAGAGATAACATGTGGCCTAGGTTCCTTCACTTAGTATGATCTTCTCTAGTTTCATCCATTTATCTATGAATTTCATGATTTTATTTTTCTTTACAGTTCAATAGTATCTCATAGTGTATATGTATCACATTTTCATTGCACATTCATCAGTTGAGGGATATTAGGTTGTTCTTTCTTTTCTAAAATATTTTTTATTTTTACATATATATTTATATTATTACACATATATACAATAAACTACTTATAGCAAAAAGAACCATGACACAATCAGGAAATATATAAATGTTATTACATTCTTAGTGTTTTGGCTATTTGTATTTGGCATACTTGAAGAAAACATCGTTCCTATCTTGGTGCATCTCAGATTCTGAATGTAAATTAGTATCTATCATATCTCATTATTATCAACTTAAAACATCTATGTAGACCTAAAAAATCTTAACCTTTAAATAATTAAGCTTCATTGTAGAACTAAACTATCTGGTCTTCAACCCCATCAGACACTTGAGAAGCAATAAAATTGATTACCTGAGTATACCAGGAGCACAAGTTAGTAGCTTTCCATATGAGAAGATGACAGAGACAGTTTGCTATCTGAAGAGTCACCCACAACTCTCTATAACATTGGAGCATCATCTTCAGCCTCTGGCCCAATATATCTGACAGACATATTTGTGGGGCAGGGACTATTGAGGACTTGTTTACCCTGTCTTGGCAGAGTTTGATGTAGACTCTCCTGCATCCAAGCTTGCCCTTTTTAAGGCAGAATTATGTCTGTGGTAGAAATGAAGACATTTTGCCCAGTAGCTTGTTTGCCACATTTGAAGCCATCTCCATAAGGAAGTTTTTTAATGCTCATCACTCTTTGAGGTAGCATGGGTGTTGCCGGGAGTTAATCTGTCTCATTGTCAGTGAATCTTTAAAATAATAAAAACATTTTAAAATGCCATATTCTGTATGTCTCTGAGGTTTTTAAAGACCCTTTGTAATTATTTTACCTTATCTTTCTATAGAATCATATCTATCTGTTGCACCTAAGCTCTATATTCTTGTGATAAAAATAGACTACTAATTGATATGATCATGATTTGATCAACTAACAATTAACTTGTGTATCCTATTTATCCTAAGCAGCCTGCAATAGCACTTTCAAAGTATTGAAAATAAGCCTTGTATTATAATGAGTTATGTGGCTACAATACCTCATATTAGAGTAGAAATATATCTAATGTGTGTGAAGAACAATCTTACACTTGAATTCTATACCACTGTATCTAAAATTAAACTTATTTTGCATCTATATACAAAAATCTATACCAGTGAATTAAAAATAACCTTGTGAGTGACAATTGAGACATTAAATTAAATTAAATATCTTCCCTATATATTTCTATATTCCTCTTCTTTCTTGTCAACCTCCATCTCCAAACTTAAGAATGGAAGATAAAGGAAAAGAGGGACATCCTTGAGTCCAACTTTTTTCTCTCTAAATGAGACCAATAATAAATTGTAACCAACTCCCATTGAAAATAACCCTCTGTAGACCAAGAAAACAACCAAAAACCTACCCGACCCCCTTAAAGGAAATGGGTTGTCATTCTTTTAAGGTTTGCTGATTTGGGATGAATAATACCTTTGTAGGGGCCCAAATACAATTTAGGAAATGGTTAAACAAGCTAGGAATAGCATTTGTGGTTCAGTGTCTAAATGTTGAGAAATTCCAGATTTAATTGGAGTCCTGTGTGGAGCAGTCTGAAATGCTGGACCAATTGCAATTGGAAGCTTTCTTCAAAGGTGTCCTGGGACCTGTCTTGTCTGGCTGAGGAACAGCAATTGAAGCACTTGGTGCTGGAACATGAAGGATACAGGATGTCAGTGTCCAGCCTGCTCAGAGGAATGAATCCTGTCAGGTCTGATCCAATGTCAATGTCTGGTTCTTTTGTTCTAAAAACACAAGCATTTCTTACAATGTGATGTTTCTCACAAGCATTATACAGTCCTAAAATTATAAATATATAAGGTGTGCATGATGCAGAGAACAATTAAGACTGGTTTTCTGCTCTTTGGGCAGAAAAAAAAGACATCCGTAAATCTTCATTGACACTGTATGAAGAATGGCATCTAACAAAAATTCATAGAGGTTCTGCAGCCAGGTTGTTCTATTTTCTAATTATTGTGACTAAAGCAGCAATAAACAAGGCTTAGAAACTAGATATGAACTAAAATATTGAGTCCTATGGACGTTTCAAGGAGTGTCATAGCCAGGTCATGTGGTAGACTAATTTTAGCTTTCTATGCCCATAGATGAATGTAGTCCTTAGCCCTTATCGATGAAACATCTCTTTGCAACAAATGAAGACCATTACAGAAAACCACAAATAATCAAAGTTGAGAGTTATGGACACCAGTCTCAGTCCCTACAGAACACTCTTGCACCTAAGGCTCAGGAATCACTGTGGAAGATGGGGAAGAACGACTGTAAGAGCCAGAGAAATGGAATTTGTTGTGAGAGTGTGTCTCCTAAGCATAGTAAAAGCTACACACCCGTAAAGGCTCCCCAAAATGACAGCATAAGTATGAGCTGAACACAGGAGATACCAGAAGACATGCTAATATGAATGTTGCAAAGACTTCAACTCTACCAAGGAACTACAGGCAACTAAGAAATGCTGAGAGTGGGAGGAATGATCTTGCCCAGGTTGGAGCACATCAATTTAGTTATCCAGTATCAAATGATCAGCACTGAAAATAAGCATAGGAGTAACATTATACAAAGTGAACATCTTGTATCTATGCATCCAGGCATAAATATACACTTATGTGTGTATATACACATATATACAATTATATATGTATGTAACAATTACTAAAATAGAGGACCAAAATTTGAAAGAGAGCAAAGAGGATTTGGAGGAAGGAAAGGAACAAGGGAACTTATATGTAACTGTATTATAATCTCAAAAAATATTTTTAAATGTTTTAAATTGGATTTAATAATTTTATTTTATATGTGAGTAGTTTTCCTGTATGTATATATATGCACAGAGTGCATGCTTGGGCTGTGTCAGATTCCCTGGACCTGGAGTTATGGATAGTCATGGACCACTATATGGTTGCTGAGAATTGAACCTTGGTTCTCTGCAAAAGCAACAAGTGCTCTTAAGCACTGAACTGTCTTCCCAGGCCCAAAGTATGATCCTTTGTGCTTGGCTACATGTTTGGCAGTTTTCATAAATTTTGTTCCTTTTTCCAGATCCACAATTTTGTCTGATGTTGTTTACTTCAGCCCAAGGATGTTATTTTGGTATTTCTACAAGTGAAGTGGCCATTGAGGACTTGATCTTTTCCAATGTTTATTTTAAATTGTCTGCATTTTACTATCATTTATTTAGGAAAGCTAGCCATTTTATTTTCACTTCCAAAATAAACTCTATTGGAATGAAATTTACTTGCCCTAAAAATGTCCCTACATTAAGGGATGTTTAAAACTTGGTATAGATCCTTTACAGCCACAAAACTTAAGAAACAAGTAATTTTACTTAAATGATTACTTAAAAATTACCGTGTATATTTCTACAATCAACCTCTCCCTATTCCACACCAATTGTAGGAATCCACATTATAGAGTGTCTAGCCTATTGTTTCATAGACGCTAAATCAAATAACTTTGTGCATGTTTTGTCTGATGAACATAATATTTTAGAAAGTGGCCATGTTGTGTCTTCTTTCTTGATGAGCAGTATTCCTTTACATTGGTGTGCCATAATGTGTTTATATAATCACTGTTGATAGACATTTTGATAGTTTCCAGTTTAAAGATTAACACACACACACACACACACACACACACACATGTATGTCTTTGCACAGAAAAAATGTTTTCATTTTTTTTGAGTAAGAATCTAGGATTGGGATTGCTGGATTTTATGACAAGGGTATATTTATAAGAAACTGCCAAACATTTTCATAAATCAAATTTTCTATTTTCTCATGCAAGACACAAAAGTGTTCAGTGTTTGACATTTTTGCCACCACACACCTTGTTACTTTTATGGCTGCTTTAATGAGCATATAATAGTATCACATGGATTTAATTTGCATTTCTCTAGTGCTGAAACTTAAGTTACAAGTTCCTTATTGGCCATTTGATTTATTCTGAAATGTTCTAATATTTTGCCAATTTTCAATGGGTGTTTTTCTTCTTTTATTAAATTTAAATTTATTTATTTATAATTTATTCACTTTATATCCCAATCATATCCCCTTCCCTCAGCTATTCCTGGTCCCACTCTCTCTCCCTCTTTTCCCTTCCTTCTCTATTCCCCACCATCCTCCTCCCCTAGTTCTGAGAAAAGGGGAGCCCTCCTCCCCTACCAACTGACTCCAGCCTATCAAGTCTCATCAGGACTTCCGGCACCCTCTTCCTCTGTGGCCTGGCAATTCTGCTCTGCCACAGAGAAGCGATTAAACAGCAGGCAACAGAGTCTATGGCAGAGAGAGCTGCTGCTCCCCTTACTAGGGTATCTACAAGGAGACTGAGCTATTTATGAGCTACATCTGCTCTAGGAGCCTAGGTTCTCTCCATGCATGGCCCTTGTTTGGTACATCAGTTTCTGAAGCACCACAACCCCACAACCTAAGTCAGATTTGCTGGCTCTGTTGGTCTGCTTGTGGAGCTCCTGTCATCTCCAGGTCCTTCTATCTCCCATTCTTCCATAAGACTCCCTGTGCTCCGTCTAAAGTTTGGTTGTGAGTCTCAGCATCTGCTTAAATGCCCTACTGGGTGGAGTCTTTTAGAGGATGGCTATGGTAGACTCCTGTCCTGTTCTCTTTCTTCAACTGCTTACAGTGTCTATTCTATTTGCCAGTTTGAGTGAGAATTAAGCATCCTCCCTAAGGTCCTTCTTATTACTTAGCTTCTTTAGGTCTGTGTATTGTAATGTGGTTATCCTGTATTATGTGGCTAATACCTGCTTATAAGTGAGTATATACTATGCATTTTCTTCTGGGTCTAGGATGATCTTTCCAGATCCATCTATTTGCCTGCATTTTTCATGATTTTCTTTTTTTAATAGCTGAATAGTATTCCATTGTGTATATATACCACAGTTTCTTTATCCATTCTTCAGTTGAGGGACATCTGGGTTGTTACCAATTTCTGGCTGTAATGAACAACATCGCTATGACATAGCTGAGAAAATGTCCTTGTATGGTTGAGTAGCTTTTGAGTATATGCCCAGGAGTGGTATAGCTGGGTCTTATGTAGAACTGTTCCCATTTTTTGAGAAACTGCCAGATTGATTTTCAAAGTGGTTGTACAAGTGTGCATTCCCACCAGCAATGGAAGAGTGTTCCTCCTTTCTCCACATCCTCGCCAGCATGTGCCCGTCACTTACGTGTCTGATCTTAGCCATTTTGATAGGTGTAAGAGGGAATCTCAGAGTCATTTTGATTTGCATTTCCCTCATGACTAAGGATGTTGAATATTTTTTAAAGTGCTTCTTGGCCATTTGATATCTCTCTGTTGAAAATTTTCTGCTTAGCTCCTGCACCCCATTTTTAATTGGATTATTTGGGTTGTTGGTGTTTAATTCCTTCCGGGTCTGGGCCCTGGAGTCCTCCTCAAACTATGGCACCAGCCAAGGAAAATATAGCAGTAAACTTTGAACCCCTACCCAGTCTAGCCGATGGACAAGACATTCTCCACCGTTACGTGGAGAAGGGGCTCTGACTTTCACACAAACTCTGGTGCCCCATATCGGACCATGTCCCTTGGATGGGGAGGCCTGATGGCACTCAGAGGAGAGATAATAAGTCACCAAGAAGAGACTTGATACCCTAGCAGCATATACAGGGGGAGGAGGTCCCCCTCAGTCACAGACATAGGGGAAGGGAGTAGAGAGGGAAGCAGGAGGGAGGAAATAAAGGGAGGATACAAGGGATGGGCTAACAATTGAGATGTAATATGAATAAATTAATAAAAAAAGATGAAGAAATTCTTTACAAAAAATAAATAAAATAAAATTAATTTATTTGGATTGCATCTCAATTGTTATCCCCTTACTTGTATCCTCCCATTCCGCTCTCTGTCTACTTCTTTCACCCTATTCCCCTCCTCCCACACCATATTGTCACAGCCTATCAGGTCTCATCTTGGAAGTGTGCCTATTCTTTCTCTGAGTGCCACCAGGCCTCCCCACCAAGGGAAAGTGGCCAAATACGGAGCACCAGAGTTCGTGTTAGAGTTGGTCCCCCCCTCTCCACACAACTGTGGATACTGTCCTGTCCATTGGCTAAATCTGAGTAGGGCTTCAATGTTTACTGCATGTATTATCCTTGGTTGGTGCAGTAGTTTAAGCAGACCCCCACCCCGGTGTCCAGATCCACCCATCATGATGTTCTTCTCAGATTTCTTGAGTTCTTTATGTATTTTGGATATTAGCTCTCTGTTGGATATAGAGTTGGTAAAAATCTTTTCCCAGTCTGTGCACTGTCGTTTTCTTCCATTGACAGTGTCATTTGCTTTACAGAAGATTTTCAGTTTCATGAGGTCCCATTTATTAATTGTTGATCTCAAAGCCTGTGCTGTTGGTGTTCTGTTCAGGAAGTTGTTTACTGTGCCAATGAGTTCAAGGCTCTTACTCACTTTCTTTTTTTCTTGTCTTTTCTTTTATTTTTTCTTTTATTATTTTTTTTCTTGATACATCTCTATGGTTATCCCATCGCTTGTATCCTCCCATTGTCCCCTCCTTCCCATTTTCCCCTTATTCCCCTCCCCTATGACTGTTCCTGAGAGGGATTACCTCCCCCTGTATATGCTCATAGGGTATCAAGTCTCTTCTCGGAGACCTGCTGTCCTTCTTCTGAGTGCCACTAGGTCTCCTCCTCCAGGGGACATAGTCAAATGTGAGGCACCAGAGTACATGAGAAAGTCATATCCCACTCTCCACACAAGTGTGGAGACTGTCCTGTCCATTGGCTAGATCTGGGTAGGGGTTTAAAGTTTACCGCCTGTATTGTCCTTGGCTAGTGCTTTAGTTTGAGCGGGACCCCTTGGCCCAAATCTGCCTATCATAATGTTCTACTTGTAGGTTTCTAGGACCCACTGGATCGTTCTACTTTGATATTCTCACATGGTTCTCTCATCTAGAGTCCCAATAGGATGTCCTCCCCTCTGTCCCAGTTTCCTGGTAAGGGAAAGCTTTCGTGGGACATGCCCATTGGGCTAGTATGCAGATATAAGTGAGTATATACCATTTGAGTCTTTCTGTTTCTGGGTTAACTCTCTCATTATGATCATTTCTAGCTCAATCCATTTATCCACAAATTTCAGGAATTCCTTGTTTTTAATAGCTGAATAGTATTCCATAGTGTATATGTACCACAGTTTCTTTATCCATTCTTCTACTGAGGGACATTTAGGCTGTTTCCATGATCTGGCTATTATGAATAAGGCTGCTATGAACATGGTTGATCAAATTTTCTTGTTGTGTGCTGGTGCATCTTCTGGGTATATTTCAAGGAGTGGAATAGCTGGGTCTTGAGGAAGCCCTATTCCCAGTTTTCTGAGATAGCACCAGATAGATTTCCAAAGTGGTTGTACTAGTTTGCATTCCCACCAGCAATGAAGGAGTGTTCCTCTCTCCCCACATCCTCTCCAGCATGTGATGTCGCTTGAGTTTTTGATCTTTAAAAAAATTGTGTAGGTATTTTGATAGGGATTGCATTGATTCTGTAGATTGCTTTTGGTAGGATGGCCATTTTTACTATGTTAATTCTCCCTATCCATGAGCAAGGAAGATCCTTCCATCTTCTCATGTCACCTTCAATCTCCTTCTTCAGAGTTTTGAAATTTTTTTCAAACAAGTCC